>OY743094.1:10600000-11097500 GCA_963555665.1 Dircenna loreta
TTAGTTGTTCTTTAAGGTTCTCGTAGATCTGTGGTAAGTACGTGTCTACCACGGCTCCACAAGGCATCCCAACGGAATCTCAGGGTTCTCTTGTGGATACATCAAGGACCCGTTGTTAGCACTAGGGTAACACGTGGTTAGCTCAGAGGTACTACTCTCCAGATTATGGTGTGTACGTGTCTAGTTAAGGTTCCACAAGGCATCCCAATGGTATCTCAGGGTTCTCTTAAGGATTCATCAAGGACCCATGGTAATAGCACAAGGGTAACACATAATTAGCTCAGAGGTACCACTCTTGTAGATACTAAGAGGTAATGTAATTGAATATTGACTCTCACAAGATCTTTGGCCTATGATTAATAATTAACAAAAGCGCAAGAATATTCCATTAGCAAAGTTAGCAGAATTATAATGTAAATAGTAGATTTTTAGCTAATCAACTTCACAAAGTCATCAGCCATAGTTCAATATTCATAAACATATTAGCGAAGTATAATGAGATTAAGTACAAAGAGATGACAATGCTCCGCGCATCATGCCACCGCTTATTTGATTTTCAATACAGTCACTCCACGTAAATCTGCATTGTTTAAGTTTTAGTACATAAAAGTGATGCTGTGGTCTAGGCGGTCTTGTGCGCCGTGGTCCACAGAGGCTCTAAAGGAAATGGGTCTAGGTCGATGGTGTGGTCTGGATCATTTAATATGATCGTGGTCCACACGGGATCAAAGTGATGATGCTGTGGTCTAGGCGGTCTTGTGCGCCGTGGTCCACAGAGGCTCTAAAGGAAATGGGTCTAGGTCGATGGTGTGGTCTGGATCATTTAATATGATCGTGGTCCACACGGGAGCAAAGTGATGATGCTGTGGTCTAGGCGGTCTTGTGCGCCGTGGTCCACAGAGGCTCTAAAGGAAATGGGTTGTAAGTGTGGGTAGCTATGAATTTTTGTTTGGAGATAACGACGGATGAATAAGATTAATTGATTGTTAATCGTTTGACTATTGTTTGTTACTTCTTTGGTAATTGTTTATTCGTTAAATCCATGTTTTTGAATTTCTCGCCCATTAATTACCTTGTACTTTAAATAATTATTGGAAAGTATGGACAATAAAATCTGTAACTCTTAACGGGTGACTTAACGTCGCAAATAATTTGTTCTAACACATTACGTAAGTCGTAACAAGAGAGCATACGGCAGCAGAATACAAATAAAAATATTACAACTCACCAGATAATAGCAATCACCTGCGAATACCCGCGATGTAATAGTTGTCGAAATGTACCAGGTAAGCTATTGCCTCCGCTTCTAGGGGCCACATGGCCCGAAGACGCACCGCCTACGTCTCCGTTAGTACGACGACCACTCCAGGGAACATGCCCGCTTTTGCCGTAACAAACAAACGGAAACAAACCTCTTGTTTGATTGTCTCGCGAATGTCAACGTCTAAGATAGCTTTATCGTTTTCTCAAGATAAAACCAATTTACTCGCCATCACTTGACGCGGCAATTTCTTCTACTTTGTCATCAATGGACTCATAAAACGAATAGTTTAAGCTTCCAAATATTCATCATTCTTCGGTTTGCCATTAATTACGCCAATGCACTAAAAAAAGAACAACTCATTAAATTATTTCCGTCATACCCACATGTAAGATTTGTAAAAGTCGTGATGAGTCGCCGCCTTTGAGTGCCTCACTAGGAGCTTATTCAAGCTCAAACAACTTTATATGCTTCAGCTGTTTTTCAAATATAGTGAGCCAATGAGCTTCACATCCCACTTCTGATGTCGGAGTAAGCCGGGTCGGTGTCTTTTAAAAACTATGACGTCAGGCACAGCTGACGTCATTATCTATTTTCCTTGATATTTTGGTGTTCCATAATAGAAATAAACCAATACAGTAAACTCAAACTTTATTTTAAGTAAAGTAATTTTACACAGTTGTTATCCGTATGAACAGTAACAAACGAATCGACCGTTTCCCTTCCTTGTGCCTCGCTTTTAAACACAGCATAGTCGAAGGAGTAGGGCAAATATCACTAATCACTTGTTTACAAAGTTTGAAACACCTGCACGATGACTCGCCGATTTCATTACTCGTACAATTCGTTGTTGCGCCGATATGTACTTGTTGTTATTTAAGTATAATTATATGTCTGTCTGTAATATTAGAATAGCTACTTTGAATATTTATCAGAGTGATCTCATTATTGATAATTTTTTGTACCAATTCGTACAAACAGTCCTTCAAGATGTACTAACATTACACATGAGCGGAGTCGAATACATTTAGTAAAGAAATGGGTAAACATCTAATTAGATAAAAAACCGGACACAGCGTGTGCGTAAATTAAAACGCAATAGATTGTATGACAGGTCCCTTATGTGTGTTATTCATAATGGATTCGAGAAACTGCATTTCCTAAGATGATCTTTATAACAGTATTATTTCTCACGCTCGCCGTACGCTGCTGTTTAGAACAAACAAACAAACATACTATGTACTTGGGTGAGTCTGGCGCATCGTGAACAAGATGAAGAACAGCGGCAAATAAAGTAAGATCTCAAATGTATTTAGAATGTCATTAGTAACATCAAACGAATATATTATTGAGAATTGTATGAAAAAATATCTGCGATAAAGAATATACGAATTAGGAATAAAACAGTACTTCAGAATTGTATGCCATCATACTGTTTTAATGCTAGAAAGAACAGTAAGCCAACAATAAAATAGAACAATTAAAAAATGTTTAAACAATTATATTTCCAATTATACATTTCTATAAAAATCTCTCTCTTACTGATTTGTCATTGTGATTTAAAACGGCAGTAATGGCATGAATTTCTTATTCGACGAATCAATGTTCAAACAATACAATATATGTAACATTGTCTTGTAACAACATCGGTACTTACATTTATATATTAATAAATTATTCCAATTCTTTTGAAACACGTAGTTCGCAAAAGTTCACGGCCAGTTATGACTGATTTATAGCAGTTAAAGTCATTAAGGTTAAATTTAATTGCCAAATAATTAACTGTATTGAAGAATAATGAAGATTCATATTGATAAATCTGAATAATGTATATTCACACAATCAGATGCAATGACAGACAGACAGACACACAAAATAATAGCAATCATAAATACAAATATATTTTTTCAATGATACAATGACAAGTATAATAGGTATTAACAAGTCGTTAACATTTACTCTTAATTCAGTTTGAGTAACAATGGACCCGCCCACTCCATCTACATGTAAGATAGTTCGTCTGTGGAGACAAAGCACGACGAAAAAGTATTAAAGTGATCCATTGTCAATGAACATTTCGAAATATGAAAGAACAAAATGATTTTTTTTTTAAGTTTAAAAAAGTAAGATACATATATAAAAACTACATTTCCCAAAAGAGGCCGTTCAATATTTCAAACTATTTATAATTATGTAAATAAACATGCGTGTTTTATAAAAAGCCTTATTTCAGCGTAGGCGGTGGAGATACTTTAGTTCCTATATTTGGTACAACCAGGTAACCGACATGATTATAAACTAATAATATGGGCCATTAAATGTACCAAATTTAGTTCAGGTATTTTATAGATTATTTTCCTTGGTTGCGTATCTATATACAAAACAAAATATAATCAATCATACATAGATTGTGATACCATAGACACGAAATCATAGACACAAAGAAGATATTGTTTTTTTTTCTATTTGTAAAAAATTAAAGAGTCAATAGCAATATAAGTAAGATGATAATTATATAAGATTCTTTATCTCAAGCACAACCTTCTACAGCACTACCAGCACTACCAGCACTACCAGCACTACTGGCCGGCCCGAGTGCGATCTTAAATCAGTTAATTCGAACTCGAATATATCAGCTGAATATTCCTTAACAGAAATAGCTGAGAAACGGAAAACTAATGTCAACAGATCAAAAACAAAGCTCGCGCTAACAAAATTTGCAATAACCATTAGGGTATGCATTAGCAGTAAATTGAAAGGAACATTATACGTCAAATAAATCCGCATTCAACTTGTTTGTAAACACAGAACAAAGGCTGAATCAAACAAACAGTAAGTTAAGAAGGCTATATACAGCGCAGTGCGGCCCAATGCGGTACTCGCAAACACATGACTCAGGTGGACTATGGACGTCAAAACAACTACCATGTTATTATTAATACTTAAACATTTAACGGTATAACACCCAAGTTTCCTCATAATAACCTTTTTCGTTCATTCATGCGGGATACAACACTAGTAGTTTAAACATTATGTCGAATATTATATATTAAATAGGAAGAACAGACACGGACTTCTTTTCAGTGTGATGTAAAAGCACGCAACACACGCATTGCATTTCCCAAGGAAGCGTATCATTATATCGTATTTAAGTGTACCTTACATAATGTACATTTTAAATACAGATTTTAACGATAAAATATTAATACATGACGATAAAAAGTTATCAAAAAAATAAATCGTTCAGAAAATGGAAGACATAAAATTGTATATTAAAAACATTTATTATTTTCATCATGTTTCATGCCGTGTACATTAATGCCCGAAAAGCCGATAAACGAGTAAAATTTAACTTTATTGTATATAAAAATCTAAACACGTATCTAATTAATATATTTGTCGAGGAAGCCGTAAATGGGGACGGGATGTGGGAGGTGTTTACGAAATTATAAATAACTTTAATGATACATTATATTTACCGATCGACCGCTGACCAGCTAACTAACCAATCAGCAATGCATTATTTATTGAGACCACGAGCTGATGAATGAACTTATTTCCTCACTAGATTTAAAACTAGCTTTCATTAAAATGTCATAACCAATACACCTTTATTATTTTACGAATTCCAATCCTGCACAGACCTAACTAGTACAGGAAAAGACAAAGACTGCATTAGATGAAGAGGCGAGTTCCTTGATTAAGGCATCCAGGTCAATTGATAAATACGAAATAACCCACTACAGCACTAATCATCAGAATGCAGCCAATTACATCATCTACCGAGGTACCGCTGGTGTTATTTGTTTGAAGTGTAGCGGTCAGGAACACACGGAATCATCTATATAAATATCACTTGAATATTACAACCTTTTATTGTAATACATGTTTAATATTAGAGAAAATTTAACAACTACATTTTATAATTAAATTTAATATAAAAGGAATCATGAGAACAGCTCAATATCAACTCATCTGTCATTGTAATTTAATAATGACATTCTAGACGGTCAGTCGAAGGTCTCCGGTCATCGTTCCCGACGTAAGGCGAGTACTCACGTAACATAGCGGATTGGGGTCGGGTTACATTGATGAGAGGAAGACATCTAGTGTTATGATTTATTATCCACAGGTGTGGTATTACTTTTTTTGTTGCATTTAGTTATAAGATTTGTTTATTTTCCCACACCTTATTAACTCCTGGGATCCAGCTTCACAACGGTCTTTGTTAAACATTAACGACATATATATTCCATAAAGAAATTGCCGTCAGCACTAATAAATATATAACTATTAAAGTTATTAAAAAACATTTGTAATTGATGTGTTGTTTTCTGTAACAATTGCCGTTATTTAAAGTAATAACTTTCCTGTACTAAAACCAAAGAATCTAATATTTAGGCGAGAAAATAGAAGATATTTTCAAATAATGAATTTCAAATAAATTACCACTTAATTGACTGTAAATCATAGTGTCAACTAGATGCCCTTTCTGTAATTCGTGAGGTATTGTTGACAGCAGTGGAATATTCCACAGAGTACTTTAAAACTACTAAAATCTAGTGTGTATCTGGTTTTAAAGATAATGCTGATTTAAGTTGGAGCCGGAAACGCGACGTCCGCGGCCGCCAAAAAATACATACATACTCGTACATACGTACTAACGACAACGGGACCTGCATATTAAAACAAATTAGACATTTTTTTCTTTACATTATTAAATTATTAAAAATGAAATATCATGAAACTGGGCTCTTCTTGGGCATTACTTAATCCTGCGACCTATGTTCTATATACGTTCATTAATTCTACATGGCTCATGCTTATAGACAATGTGAAAACAATAAATTACATAATAAAAGATATAATATAACGAATCTATTTTAAGATACAACAGAACCCAAACAGCTTAATTCTTCTTATATCTGTGGAAATCACATTTTGTTTGATAAATATTATATTTAAAATTCACAACAATATGAATCCAATATGAATATTACACTAATTGAATTAATTGTATATATTACAGAGGACATTATGTTTCTCACATACTAAATAATAAATAGATTAGAATATATTAAGTAAGTAATCTAGAATGGAGAATTTCATTTACACCGCGTGCCTCCGACACGTGACTGTCGTATTAACATTCTTGACTATACGAGTACACCTTACACATAAACAAATATCTATCTGCCTGTTAATGGTATAACAGCTTCATTTTGGAAACTATACTCACGTTGAAAAACTTGAATGAAAAACATATATCAGGCTGTTGGTACCGTCAATGCATATTTATAATACAAGCGAGAGGAGCCGCAACTGAACTGGTCGCGATGTGACTTGGAATAGTTGATTTTTGTTATATGTCTTGAATTCAATTTTAAGCTCTTATAGTGTTTATGCAGTTTTTTTGTGGAACTGTGAAAGAATTAAAATGAATTATTGAACGTTTTAAATACTTTATTCATTTTATTTAATAAAAATTTCAAACGTAACAGACAATTTTACAATATAAATTACAATATATACATTATAAATCTTAGAACATTTATTATCCGTATCACGTGCGCCATCTTGATTTTGATACTGGAAATCACCGTACGGGAACTTGAACTGTTTTTTCTTAACGTAAGAGGTTGTTTTCCAATAACCGTTTAAATGCCAAAGCCTACAATGTCAGCCCAAGGATTAAGTATTTAATACTTTTTGCATTTTTGTTACATTTTTTCTTGGTAAAATATATTATTTTTATTTCAAAAGAGACCACTGACTTTTAATATTAACTGCTCGTATTCAAACATAGGCTGCATCGTCTCCATATTCTTTTAAAGAGATCCGAGTTCAAAGCTTATTGCTGTTATTCAATGCTTGTTGCAAACCTTATGGATTATAAAATCAAGCAAAAATAAAGACACACAGACTCAGATAAAGTCACCCATTAAGTTAGAGTTGAATCTCGGACCAGCCTCTACTACGAATGATCGTCGCCACTATCATAAACGGTCATACAACATTCAATTAAGCTTCTTTGAAAATTAAACAATTAAGAAAAAAATAATTTATTGTGTTTTACACACACATGCACATACATAAACTAGATATATAAAGTGCGTAAAAGGTACTTTTTCACGGTCGGTTGGTTAATCGCAGAATAAAAATAGTTTGATCGTTGGTTGTTAAGGCATGTGAACTCAGCCTAAATACAGATGTATTCTAAAAAAAAAAAACACACAAGGAAATATAAGAATTTATTACATCGATTTTCCTAAAAGGGTCATTTTTTTTGTCCAAAATCTCATCTCGTCGTACGACAAACTAGTCCTGATCGTAAACAGGTCATTATTGAATCAAATAATATATGTATATTATTAACAGCTAATAATAAACATCTATAAATGTTTTTTTTTCTGCTTCACATCGTTAGTGCTTACACAAACGACATTCCTGTCTAGATCCACTTTAGGGCTTATAGAGCTCGGATTAAGCGTGAGAGGACCGGTTCAATTGATATCTTCCATATAAAAATCACTAAAACACAATACTAAAAATAATTTACGAAAACGCTGACAAAAGATATTTTAAGAATGTCATAAAAAATATTCTTAATTATATTGAAGTTCTCGCGTGTAAAGAATTCAATAAATACTAACAAACATCGTGTAGAAGGTGTAATTTTGACTTTCTAAGAGCGCTATCACGCGTCTCTGGTCACGCGATGTTCTAAAATCAGTTAAAAGATGATTTATATGAATTTCTAATATAATATTGAGATAATTTACTGTAAAATAATAAACTATACGATTAAAGTAAATTATAAAAAGCTATTGTTGTATTTTAAGTCTCATTTTGAAGTCACGTCTATCTTCGTCGCTGTTACATAAATGATTTCAAAAATGTAGGTATGTACGTTCAATGACGTAAATGATAAACAAAAACATTTTAACTATTGGTTGGTAAATAAATTATATTTCTTATATTAAAAGTTAAAATTGATTTTTATTCAATACCTATAGGAATGTGTTTTTTAAACTAATATCTAATAATGATAGAAAGCTATTATAATTTATCTTTCATGATGACTCGTTGTAAATAAAACCACAGCCTGTATACAATACACAATTGTTATAAATAAACCCTGCGGTTTCAGGATGGGTTTGATTTCAGTCATATGTCATTGTCAACAAACAAACAATTATATCTGTATCTAATATGATATAATTGTAATATGAGAACTGAAAATTATTATCTTAATAACACTGTAATAATTATATTTTATTACAAAATTCCTATATTGATTATTTATATGGACTCCAGAACTCAATGCCTATATTTTTGTCAATAAAAGTTAGCACGTTATTTTATCTTAGCTAGAAAATAAAATTAAAACTTGCTTATTTATCTGTTCTGCATAATATAATGATTTATTTTCCTAGAATCATTCCTAGAATAGTAATATTTTAAAGACATAAGAAAGGGTTGTTTAAAACTATTCCAATTCACTCGTTTCTTTGAATCTTAAAAGAGCCACAGTTATTGATCTCCTCGCACTGGTATCATGTATCTGTATTTAATTAGATCGCCACGGTGTGCAGAAACAATGAGCTAGCAGTGCCTCAGACCGGCCCCTTGTTGGAGATATCTGGAGCGAAACAAACAACACACGTCTTAACGTAAAAACTAATAAACACCATCCGACTATTCGACTCTTCACTGTTTTTTTACCACATGTGTAAATTAACCAGTTAAGATACATTAACTTCATCCCACGCGTGGGCAAGGCCGTCAAATTGCATCAATTTTAGTTGAGAAGTAATTAGCAATAAACCAGCAATAGGAAGAGCGCGCTAATTGGTCTTTAATTGAATGGAATTAACTCGAATATAAGTCGACACACGCTTTATGATACCTTCTGAGACGATGTAACTACCGGTACCATTCTAATTGTTTTATATATTTATAAACTGACAGACGAACAATACAATATTTCACAATTTGACTTGAAAGTACCGATAAGAATTAGTATTATTATATTCAAATGTATGGCTCAAAAATAGTTATATATGAAACGATAATATCTTAAACCAATGAACACTGACCCGATTGACAAAATATTATAATTCGTAGCGCGTAGGACGCAAGTATGCGCGCGCGCACTGATAATGGCCACTATTTGATTGTTTGCTGCGCTGATAAACTATAGATAGGGCCGTAAAATTCTTTCCGTGACTTTTTACACGACCATAGTTTATGTTAAAACAAACATTAACTTTTACTATCTCACCTAATCTGGAGATAAAGGTTTTCTAGAAGGAATAAATAACTAATGTAACAAATACGTTGCTACTTCTTTATGAAACATCATCAATAAATACTTTAAATTATTTAAAAACTATATATATCTACGTCTTTTAAGGTTATAATGGTTAAAGTACTGATATATTACGGAAATGTTGTTAGAATATCTTTTAAAACTAATTTTATCTGGCTTATTCCGCACGGACTACTACTTAAATGAATATACATAATTTAAAAGCATTTTGTATACCTTACCATACCTCGTCATACTTTATCAAAATTACTATCAATACTAAATTAATTCGTGTTAAAGAAGTAAAATAGACATCACATAATATGAAGATAAATCAATCAAATACATTCGAACTAAATTATATAAGAATGATAGTACATTTAAAGCAATATATTAAATGTAATGTTAAGATGAGTAACGCCGCAGCTGCCGCGAGTGGCGGTAATTGGGGCAATGAAGTCGGCGCCAGGCTTGACACGGCTGTAAGCTGCTTCGACTTACCGCTATAATAATATTACCAAAACTCAATGGAATAAAAAAGATAAAGTAAAGGTACCTATAAGATACCTAATATATTTTGTTTACGATACAAAAGTCCGTATAAATGTCTACATGAATAAAGATATATTGAATATGAATTAAAAAATAAATTGCGTAATAAATAAATACATACAATAATAACGTCGTTACAGTTAAGTAATTATGAATATGTCATCAACAGCTTAGATCGCGGTTTATTAAATCTACGTTTATATTAACAGACGACACATTAGTACGTACATAATATATTAATGAATAATGTCGGGAGGTTTGGATCTACTATTAGCAGACCTTACGTCTTATCTTCTACAAACTCATACACGGCTTAGCCCAGATACTATCAAGTAGAATAACGAATCACTTATCTGTTTAACCTCCACAAACAGACGGTGCAACAACATAAGAAATCAATAATCCAATAGTAATATAGTCGTCTTACCACACTTGTACTGACATCAAATTTTCTTATCTTATATTAACTAATACGACGCCAATTGTTATTATTTTTTGTTGTAAATAACGTTCACTACTACTTAGTAGTGTGTAGCTACTAAATACACTAAATACTATTGGCTATGACGGGTCAGTGTGACTCCAGCGTGTAACGTCGCGTGGTGTCGCCAGTTCTCGAAGCCTGCAGTCCACAGGGCAACGTCCAAGTGGAATGCAGACAGAACGAACAATGGTCGCGAGAAAAACTTCGCTCTCGCTGTTGTAGCCAATACTAACGAGATTTGTCTAGACAAAACAAGACATTTTCTTGATTGATTATCAAGATAAATAATATTTATAAATAAGCTTAGAAAATAATCGTAATTCCATTTGATATTTATAATGGGGTGAATATAAACAACTTGGCCAACTTTAAATTATTTCTCCATAAAATACGTAGTGAACAGCCAATCTATCATTGCTATATTTAAACTGTACTTCTTTTTAGTTTTCTTTATTTGCACGTAAATTATAATTCATGACATAATTCATAATTCGCAAGTGTTAAACAAACGTGGAGCTAAGATATGTGAATATATTAAAGCTGCGCACGCGACGCGCATTTTAAATTGTTTTCTAAACCGCATTAGGTGATGCTTTCGCTACCAAATTACACTATACTTTATACCAAATTACTACGATGCCTTTTATATTTATATTATATTTAAAAGAATGACTTGCTTTAATAACACTCAAACAATCTTTAAATAAACCTTCACTAAAATAATTCTGTATTACGTACATTCATAATATTTTATAAAATATATTTTTTTTATATAAACAAATATTTTATACTTTCTTAAAAAAAGAAAGATAAATGTTGACAATTGTATTGTAGCACGGTACGCAAATAGCTTTAATAAAAATTGATTTAAATCAAAGGTCAGGATGATTCACAAATCACAGCTGATTCACCGTAGTGACGTCCAACACCGTAACTTCTTGGAATCAATCTCGTAAAGCTATGATACTATGAGTGGAATCATCTAAATATTTTCCACTAATTATGACTAAGTAATACTTTAGATCAATATTTGCAATGAATAGTTCAGGTGGTGTGGTGTATTTGTGACAGCGTACTCAAAGTGATATCGATTGTTAAGCAACGATAGCCGCAGTCGATTACCCGATTGGTTTCACTATGAAGTACCCTCGTTCCTTCAGTGTCTTAAAGCACATTATCACCTTTACAAATAACAATATTCACAGCATATTTACCGGTGGTTCCTTAGAACGAAGCGGAATCAGTAAGCAATTGCTATTTGGAAAAGTAATACCATGCCATATATTTAATTAACTAAAGCAAGAGGAGAACAGCATTAACTTTGTTATTGTTTGGACGTAAAATAAAGAAATATTTTTTGTGGTCGATGTCTAAATATATCTCATAAATCTTAATAACAGTACAATCAGTAATTCAAATGCCCCACGAGTCATCTATCACACTACTTAATGAATGTTTATTTCTACGCAACATATATTTATCTCAAGCTTCGTGTTATTAGAACAAATAATATACACCTCTTGCGTAAAAAAACTCAAGTGGTGAGGTTTTTTTTTTACTTAAACTATCAGAAGTCAATCTCCAACCTGTTTTATCTCAGACTTGTCAAGTTTACTTTCGACCCTTCCATCTTATTTTATCGCTTTTTAATGTAGTGTTAAAAATAGTAAGAAATGCGATAAGAACTATAAATATAACTATTTAAATAAATAAGTAACTTACTAGGAAATTACTTCAAATAAAATTGTACAATTTAAGAAATAAGAAACAAGGTAGAAATAGAGCTATGGCCGTGACAAAAAACACAATAAACAAATAACTGAGCTAAATAAGACAACCTAAGATTTATTAATAGAAAACGAATATATCATTAATACAATAAATCGAACCCATCACCACTAACTACAGGTCGAACTGCGAGGGACAGGACAGAGGCAACTAAACTGAATCATAAATGTCGCAAGTTTCCCGAGAGCCCGAGAGCGTGGGACACTGGCACTTGTATACATTTTCTCACACAAAAACACACGGCATCGCTCGTAGTGGAGCAGAATGCAGAAACCGCGAGAACACAGAGAACAAACGTTGAATTGGATGAATGGAATATTTTAAGATGTAGCACACAATAAAAATATTAATAAAAGTGCGGCTTGTGACAGGTTTCGTAAAAAATTGTCGGCCATTAAATGTTTAACCTGAATTTTACTAAGTGCAACGTTTTGAAACAAGTTATTTTTTTTTTCAAATTACCAAGAAACGTTTGATTTGACGAGTTTAATATCGTGATATATTATTCTATGATATAAGATAATATTGACTTGTACTGAAGAAGCACGACCATTCCTGTAGCTAAGGAACACAAAGTGTCCTAAACAAATAGCCATTTCATATAGAGAACTCGTATTCTGATCTACTGTTACCGAGTCCTGGATGCTGCTGGAACATCTAAACTATGCATGCCTATAACTTAGAAATAATAAAAAGTATATTTATAAAGAAGCCCTTCTAAGGCAGAAATAAATATATTTTTATTGTAAATACCCATACTTCGCGCTAATAAGACGCTAGGTTCTATAGACGACAAAAATCTTCTTGATCACTAATTACAGAAATATATACACACAAAGATACAAACTAAACAGACACATCCATGGCACGGGAGTAGTCGAGTTATCGATTACTGAACAGACTCCGGGTCTCATGAATAAGTGAAACAGTAATAAGTACTTTTTCTTATCGTCATATTTTCTTTGCTCTCACAGAAAATGGAGCGCAGTCTTACAATGACTGTTGAAACCGTATTTATAGCTTTAAGTACCTGTGATTCATTAATACGTACACATTTGAATTAATTATACACGAGTTGGTTAAAGGAAAATATTAGCTCGACCTTGCAGTATCGAATAAACAATTTCTAAATCAAACAAAAAATTATAATTGCAAAACAATTATATCGCTTGGAGCCATGAAATATATAATTTCACGCACATGATTTATGTGCTACATACCTAAAAACCGTGAACATTATTGATATATCTGTAAATACAAGTTTAGACAATTGCTACAACATTTTATTCAACATTGAAACTAAGTAACTCTCATATAATTCCCTTAGAAACTTAAAATAAATCATACAAATATCTAGTCAGTAGTTGATCAATAACTTTAATATATATATATAAAGCTATTACAGCGTTATTTCAAGTCGACATAGCAGTTTGTTTTACACCATATTTCAATCTCAGCGGAAATCGAGCAAACTTTTATTGCTCAATCACAACCGCCACGACCACAGACCCAAGTGCTGTGTTTATTTTAAAGATGTTTGAATTTAAAAATAGATTACATATTGAGTATATTTTAATATTTTCCTATTCTGTTTTAATAATAAAGTTGTACTTGTTTTATAATCAACAAGAATATGTAGTTCACGAGCTTGGTACCTGTTCGTCTTTATTTATTTTCTAAAATACAATTGCTATTTGCTTATCCGATTAGGAACGGATCTTTAGTAAGGTTAAAAAATAACAATGGATGTTTTAATACAAAGAAACTATTTGATCAATTTGGAACTTATCTCAGTTAAAAACTGTTTTTCTCTTACTTGATTATTAAATTGTAATATTACCTTTATTCCCGAAATAATAATTCATTCATGAAATAATAAATTTAAAGCAAAAATAATCCAGTTTCGCGATTATTTCAAGTAAATTTCATTGGGCTATTTATAAATCTGAATGCATTTAAATGAACTCAAAACATTACAGCATTCTTCATATCAAGTGAACGAAACGGGCTTCCTCACTTAACAGAACATCAAACAAAGAACAACTTTAAAATTATTTAAGAAAGGTTTTGGAGGGAAGCTACGTACATCAAAACAAACCATTGAAGATACTTTTATATCTCTTAGCAATTACCGCTTCAACGAGGCGCCAACAAATAAATAGTTTAAAGATTAACACGATTATTGAAATTATTCTATTGATAAGAGATATAGGAACTATCTGTCATGCCATAGTATACTATATATTTTTAACAAATAGATAAGAGTAAGTTAGTATTGATAAATGATAAATTAATAACATATTTCCTTAGAACTACAGGGCCTAGAGGACCAGGAACTGAAAGCAAAATGACTCACAAAAAGAAAACATACGCTTCTAAAGTCCATCTGAGATCTGATGATTCATTCGTAGTTGACATTCATGGCTTCATCAGACACTTCACACTGTCACTATTCCTTAAACTGACAATTTGTCATTTAAACGCAGAACATAGATATATCATTCAGTATTTATTATATTTGTACTTAGTCTATTTGTTATAACACTTCTGGGTAATATTTATATTCTACGAGTAACAAATATTTTAATACAATAACACACTTTTTAAGTTTATATAGTATGTCTTGTTTGGTTTTTCTTTTAATTTTATGATAATTGTGACGAATTATATAAAAATAATAGTGCTACCGAAATGTTTTTTGTTTTCTACGTAATGGAATGTGAACCCGCGACGCTCTCAGTACGAATTAACTAACCCAAGTACAGTCGGACGGAAACGTCTTGAGCGGCAGCGCAAGGCTTTATTCAATAATTCTGAATATTATCAAAATTCTTAATCCATATCTTGATTTAAATTTAGACATTAATATATAATAGTTTTTATTTTAATAATTATATTTATAATACTTTAAATGTTTTTACAAGAATAATAAATTAATAAATAGGCTATAAATAAATACATACATTAACATTTAACAGCCATAGCTTTTATTTATGAATTTCAAATCTCATGTTGATTATTTCCTACTGTGACTTACGACAGCAACTTGATAGTCAGAAACTATTATTGACGCGACGAAGGGTCAAGTATAAACTGAAGTACTTCTACTTAATTAAGTTTATAATTGACCAAAAGTAAACAAATACGTCTGTCTATACGCGCGTGTGGGCCATTTAATAACAAAAAACACTTCAAAATCACAATGGACCATAAAGCAATGGAGACTCCGGTAAAAGGAATAATACTTACCAGTAGCGGTAATTCCAGACACAGAACAATCACAAAATTCAGCCCTTTAGGGCAGGCACTTGAAAACAAACTTCATAGCACAAATGACAAAAATTATGTCATAAGAAACACCACGAGAAAACATCGAAAGCGCGCCCTTACTACAAGCGTCGCGACACATCCGTCGCGCGCGGAGGTTCGGCGCGAAATGATGAACTCCTCCTGCGCTTGCGCATGAACCCCGCAAGAGGCTGCGCGTGCGCCGGCCCCTGAAACAAAACAGTGTTATTATTTCAATATAATCTAAACAGTTTATGTATTCACCTTTACGTTTGATTCGATTTCATCTGATATGATAATAATCACAACGGAAATCCTTACGACGATGTCTCCTTGTGTGGTCTAGTACATTGACCTTTTAATGGCGGAAATATTTAATAAGTCACTGGCAAGTAAGTCACATATGAAGAGTGCAGCTAGAATAATCTTAAAAATAAATATGACAATGAGTTACTTGATTATATTGTATAAGAACTAAAACATTTAATATTCAAATACTAAAAAAAAGCACTTCGTATTGTTAAAATTATATAGTAATTAGATTACAGTGTAATTTTATCAAGAGAAAGTGTTTTTGAGAATTCGGTTATTAAATAACACACGTGCCTTGAATTCTGAAGTTATTAAAATAATAAATAAGAGGTTTAAATTAATTAACTGCTATAAATTTAAGTAAAGGAACTTAAGAGGCTGTGCTTATAAGATATAGTTACTGAGTGTTAATTCTATTGTACATTTTAATGAACTCCATATATTTTTAAAGTACTCCTAACATAGGTCAGTTAGGGCTTGATCCGTTTTTGATTTGGGTTTTGGTTAATGGTCATTTTTTTTATTGTTGGAAATAGTTAAATCATACATGAATTGAATTTTACTTGATTGGTAACAGAAGTTAGCGTAAATAATGGCACTGTAGCTTGTTACAGCGGTTAGTCAAGCGATCACGTGCGCGATAGAGGTGCGGCTGCGCGTGCGACGCTTTTATTGCAAAACTGAAAACTTTTTTCTATACTATACGATGTATTAAGCGACAAAAATATGATTAAGAATTGTGCTACTATAACTGAATTAGATAATTTTTAATCCAAGTTTTCGAGGCTTGCATTTAATGATGTCTGGTTGGTCTTACCTGCGACTCTTGTCCTAAGGTAATCTTCTTAAGCACGCTTTGGTACTTATAGATAAAAAACAATATAATAAAAAATTAAAACTGTGATACAAATCAATGCGTTTTCCGGGATTTTAATTTCCCGGTCAATCCATATCTGCGTCGCGGCGTCCTTGACGCCGTCACGCCGCTGATCACAGAACAATACATTTACATACTCGACTGTATTCAAACCTTTTATTCGAGATTCGTAATAATATTGTTATTATTTACATCTACAGTTATTCTTCATTAAAACAGTTTTTTTGCTAATTAAGTTTTTTGTTAATAAAAAATGTATTACTTTAAGTTCAACTTACAGGCATTATAAGTATATACTTTTCTTTCAAATAACCTTTTATTTATATTAAATAGGTTATAATAAATCAAAGTTCACAAAAGTCTTATTAAAAGTAATTTCAATGAAGATATCATGTTTCGTAATACAATATAAAGAATATCTTTCATAATATATCAGCCTAATATTACTACCCAGGTACTATTCGAACGAAGACGCGTGCGCAGATCAGGGAACGATGATTCAGCGTCTCGCTCGGCTTATCAAGTTCGCTGGCCTTGTGATTTACTTAAATAACATGTTTCACGGCTCGCAATAAAACAAATGCAGTTTTTGCGACAGTCGGTAACGACGTATTTCAAATTGTAATAAAATATGATTAATAATAAAATACCAAGTATAAACTCGTAATTTAAACATAATTTATCTCAATTAAACGTCTTTAAATAAAACAATAGTTCTTTTCATATTCTTAACTAGTTTATAGAATATATGATATCATGTATATAAACAAATGAATAGGTATATCGTAGGTATATTGCAACATAGCGACATGGCTACGTGACTGGAACAGTTAATATATCAGGTAAGTGTCGGTAATCCACTCGATACAATGATATTAGTCAACTACTAGTGTTAATAACTTATAAAAACCCCCGACTAATGATACACTATATGTACCTAATTCTATTTAAAGCTAATAACCCCCGGAGAGTGGGGGGGGGGTTCAGGTGTATCCTTTACTAAATATATGAGATAAACTAAAATACGTTCGTTTGTAAAACAAAAATGCTAAAAATATGTAACAGCTGAGAAAGAAAAATAACAACGTTGGTATATTTAAGCGGTTGGTGTCCAGTAAAGAACTTGGTAAAGATGCTTGAGCCCACAAGTGTGACAGTAAATGTCACACTTGTGGGCTCAAGCATCTAATAGCAAAAGCAAGCAATACATAAGATAATTTCACTGTTTGAGTAACAAACAGTGAAATTATCTTATGTTATTTAGGTAACGCGATATTACACAATATATCGATATCGTACATTTGCTGTGGTGACTAAATATTGATTAATCATTTAATACGAGCCTGCTCTCCGTCCTACATGTAGAGCGGACAAAAACATATAGAGATGTTTTCATACTCTATATTATATATATATCTCATCTCATACATATATCTAACAATAAAATATAACCAGAAGACTCTCACTTCAGCAGTAATACTGTAGGAGAAGACGTGGCTTCACATTTTTATTTTAAAACACTATTTATTTTGTATCTTTCCCACTTTATAGAATAACGCGTAAAACAACGACGTATCTACTAAATTATAACAAAATAATTTTTGTTATAAATTATTAAAGACTCTGTTCACGAAGTGTTTCTTCAAACAAAGAAGAAACAAACAGTTGTGTCAAGACACATGTGTTTGATAATATACGTAGGTATGTATTAGACGGTCATTTGATAAAAATGAGGTCGGCGTTCCGCTTCATCGTCAACAGATATGCATCTTGAAGCTATAAACTATGGCAGCCATTTTGTTCTAAATTAAATTATAGTTTGGATTAAATAAAAAAAAAAAAAGATTATATTAATTGTTGTTTTTCAAATACAAGTTTATAAAATAATCACTTTAAAACAAGAACTCGCTCTCACATCGTACTTACATCCTTTTGTAAACGGACACTCAATTAGATACGCGTGTCTATGAATCACTGCATTTCTTAAGTCATCAGTGCCAATACTCGACTTCTCGGAGCTAAATAGGTTTCGGGAGCTAATCACAACGACCGTAGTCTTATTTGAAGCCGAAACTTATCCAAAAGAAGCAACGATCTTAGAAGATACATATTAATAGTTATTATTATATATTAAAGTACTGATGTTTGTCAATTGTTTATAATTTTCAAACGAAATCGCTATGTTACCACGGGGCTTGATTTGTGACAAGTCATGTATGTATTGAAACAGTAATATATAATAATAAGCGCAGAACAAAAACTATTACCGTCATATGTGAATAACGCAATTACATTACCTGTAATTATAAAACCGTTACATTAGATTAACTCATATTTTTGGGGAAAATGTCGACATACAGTGTTTTTTACAATTCAAAATAATGGTTTTGCTACTGAGTGGTGATAAACTTATTTATATTTGGCAAAAATACATTTTACCTTTTAATATGAACAGTGAAATAATTATAATAAAGTAAACTTTTCTTCTTAGAATCGTTAATTGAAGTCGCTACGAGGACAGTATTCCTCTCATTCATCAACACAATAATAAGAATCCTTGAACTTCTTATTGCCATGACTTGATCATAAAATATAACAGTCGCAATAAAACATTAGTTACTACTTAAACTCATTAATATATATATTTTACATTCGAGTTCTTTATGACTTAATCCATCAAAACACATAAACCGATTCTAAAATGTTTACGAAAACACCCGTAATAATATTAAGTAGATGTTGAGATTCAAATTTGGGGTTTAAACTATAGTCCTACTACTTTAACTAGTAGGGGTATATAATTACGCTGTGCCAGCAGCGTGACGGGAGCGGCCGCGGGCAGTGTTCTGTGACGACGCCGACGCTTCTTTGTTTTACGCTGACGCCTGTGCTGTTTACACAAGGTGAAATAGGCCTTATTTTACTGCCAGCATGCCACTTTGAAGAGTTACGTCGAGAGTTACAACGTACGAAATACTAGTATTCGCTTATGCACTAAATAAGCTATTCTAGTTAATGAATAATTAATGAATAATTTTTCTTTTATTGTAAATTTAATATATAGTTTCACGAGACATGTGTGTCTTGGTGAAGATAATATCACTCTACATCAGAAAAAAATTAAATCCATTGAAATATCTAACTGTGCATGCAAGATTGATTACAAGCAACTAAGAAATTAATTAACTGAGAGAATGTTAGAAATAAATGTATAAGCCTGAAGATTAAAAACCAAAAATATGATATGAAAGTACGGTGCGAGAAGTCTGAAGTATTTTTTGAAAAACAAGTGTTTGATATATATTAGTTAAATATTGTGAACTTACTCCGACTCCTCAGTTTACAATTTAGAATAACGGTCAGTATAAATTAAACAGTAATATAATGTAAGTTGTTTATTTGAGAACTAAATTGGCAATCCCTACGAAGTGCGAGGTGAAGCTGCGCAGAGACACGTTATTTGTTTATTATATTAACTTTACGATTTACTAGATTGTTGTTTTATATCAGTTCTAGAGAATTGAAATGCTTATTTAAAAATATTGAATAAATATATATATATATATAATAGTTATTATGGTTCACGATAGTTGAATATAGAATGCTTTGGAAATATGAGACCGATTGCCGGTACAGGCACTGGCTACTAACTGCTGGTAAAATCAAAGGGAGTTCAAAACACGCTGTAGGAAGTTTTGCTCCACTAACCAATAATAACAATAATTCCATATTTCAATTGTTTTCTTAACACTTCCCGCGCCTTGCACTTTGAACACTTCACGAAACAGAGCTCAATGTAACATCTTATAATCAAATAAGAAAATGAAAAATAAACTAATTATGTAACATTTAATGAGTCAAATTCCAAAACATTGTACATAATAGTTTTTTTTTTCTTTATTTTGAAAGGGGTTTTTTCAATATTGAAAATGTCACCCCTGTGATTGATACAAAAGTATAATGATTTAAGCTACCTATTACCTACCCGTAACCTTAAACATATAATAATTAATTTATAAGGCATTCTAGCTTTATCCGAAGAAGGACAAGCTAGAATGCTATTATAAAATCCTAAATTAAAACAAGAATCACCAAAAATGTTACACCATTGAGTCAGCACACGGCTACATTCTGACAGTATATGATGATGATGAGCGTCTTCTATGACCCCGCACGCACTACAGTTAGGTGATTCAAGTTTACCCATCATAAACCCAAAACTATTGAGAGGTAGATGTCCAGATCGAAGCCTCAAAGCCATCACAACCTCCTCTCTACTCATCCTTCTCTCACTGAACCTCAAGGTACGAGGGAGAGATGGTGACCTTATACCATATACCTTTCGTCAAAGATCTTTTATCAAAATATTCTGACCAAAATTCTACACAAATTTTTTTTACTGACGGAATAAGTTAGTATACCACGGTAGACAATTTGAAGGTACCCCATCAGACCCAGCCTCGTAAGCTAGACGATCTACTACCTCATTATCTTGTAGTCCAATGTGAGAAGGGATCCACTGCAATACAACGACTTTGCGAGCGGGAGTAATTTTAAAAATGCTTTTAATTATGGAAACGCCAATGGAAAGCCTCTAAAAGCGGATGTACCTTTAATCAAATGTAAAAGAGCAGATTTAGAATCCGTAAATATAACAAACCGGTCTAAATCCAATGATTGAATATATAAAAGAGCCTCTGCAATAGCGAATAATTCTAAATGGTACCTACAAGTTGCAGTAATAAACTAAATTGAAACCTAATTGTATCTGTCTACTGACGGAACTTACTCACCTTACTAATTCAAATATATCACACCCATCACTGCGACATCACTGCGACATCGCTAGGACAATCTAACGCATCATGTGGGCGGTCGGAGTTAGATGCGTGGGCGCATCCTTCACCATGATCTGCAGTATCACAACAGACGAACGAACTGACTGTGGGTGGTAAACGTACATATGTACTATAAGTTAAATCTTGAAACTTCTTGCAACCAAGTCTAAATTATTATAAATTATATATTTTATTTAGGGTATAGAGTCATTTCTATAATAGATATAGTCTATTTAAAAAAAATATCAATTCCGTAAATATGTTACCGGAACTGACGGGATAAAATATGAGAAATGTGTTCATTAGTTACGTGATTCGTAAACTGTATGAACTGTATGTAGGCGTCAAAGATTCGATATTTGAAATACGGTTGTTTGAAATCCGAGCGAGCACGCGTTTTTCTAATTGAGCTGAAAATAGATGCGCGTGCGCCGCAAAACTAAACGCCACCTGGACAGAATACATCCCTGTAATTTCAGGACTGCGCTATGTTTTCTCCTTTTACACGTATGAAGCTATTTTCAGACGCATTTAACAGTATGTAATTGGTATTACGGAGTATTTATGAAAAATGATTACCGGTCGTAAATCATGGGGTCGTCTTACCAATGATTTTTAATTTAATTGTTCGCGATGTTTCTTAACAGCGATCTGAATGTATCAGACTTATAAGAACTTATGGAACATCGACTTATAAAGGGCTCTAGAGGACAAAAATATCGCCACAGGAAAAAATATTATTGACATGTGATGTAAATATGTGAATATATACATATGTACATAGATGTTAAAATAATTATTCGTTATAAGTTTTAGTGTAACCATTATTATTTTCTATGTATTATGTAAAATATAATTTAGTCCACTCCAATTAAACACTAATTAAAATAACTACACGTTTAAAACGTATCGGCCTCATAAAATACTGAAAGTTATTTAAAAAACAAACCTGATTACTCGGCACAGCTAATAATTGTAATGTAACGGGTCATTTAGTACTTTAAGGGTTAGTACGCTACCTCGTGGGAGCGAGCGTCCCCGCGACCACAGACGCGGACAGACAGACCCGGTTACATACATTCCTATTGCAACTTGTTGAACACACTCTGCTCTCATATCTAATTGCTACATGGTTACAAATATATTTTAAATCATCATTTAAATTTAAAGAATGTTGTTTATCAATTTTACATTAAAGTTGTAAGATTTCAACAGATTGAACTTGCGATAATTTTAGATTTTTAGTATAGCCTGATGTTTTGAACGCTTTGCACCAATCAAGTTTTACAATGACAACTTTACATTAGAAGAATATTATGAATTAGATAATTTCAAGTAATGTTAGTACCAATAGGAGTGTATCGATTCACACGGACGGGAATGTGAACAGGGACACCTGTGAGAGACCTCGCCATCTACTCTCACACGGGGAAGCCCTTTGACAAACTACCGCAATTGTAATGTACTTTGTTTGAGGTTACATTTGATAGCGGGAAAACACAAGTGATGGATGTGTAATAAAAGTATCGAAATTGTTTGATTAAATGGTTGAATAGAATACAAAGTAACTACTGGGTTTCTGTTAGAGGTACAGACTTTAAAGAGATCTTCATAATATTAATGAAAAGTTAAGTATTTATTCTCGAAGAGTTCTACCAAACTCTTAAAGACACGTTTACGAAACAGATGGGTACCAAATCACATAACTACATTATAATGGCTACATGAAACCATTTTCATACTTTGAATTTATTGATTTTTCAAATATTACACTTTTAATAATTAAATTATTTTATTTTTTTATGTTAAATATTATGTTTTACATGACGGAGTAACCTGAAGGTATACTGATGGATGAATAATACTGGATCTTCTAGACGTAAAGGTGCGTCGAGTTTAGATTTGTTTTGTTGGTTTTGATAAGATCTTTCCACCAGACTTGACGGACTTACCTGAATGTATACTTTTGGACGGATGCTATTGGATCTCCTAGACGGATTGGACTAGGTGCGCTGAGTTTAGGTTTGTTTTGTTATGTTGGACGTCGGACTTGAGGGAGCGACTTGAGACTATTGATAAGAATACGACCACCGCTGGTAATAAAATACGTTACATAAAAATTCTAATTTCTAAACCCGTCCCTCGTCACGCAAGTTGAAAAATATCTGAAAAATTATATAATCATAATTACGTATTCTTTTATGAAATGAATACGTCTCTCGTTTACGTATTCCTATACGAAACGGAAACGTTTTACGTTTACGTATTCTTCTATGAAACGAATACGTTTTTCGTTTTAAAAAAAAAACAAATCTAAACTCGGTGCACCTAGTCGAATTCTTCTAGGTGATCCAATAGCATCCATCCATCAGTATACCTCAAGGTCATTCAATCAAGTCCGACGGTTTGTAATTTATCTAGTCGACAATACAGAATATTGTCTAAAATTTAAAATATCAAGTTAGGTTTTATAAAATATTTTGTATTCGTACAGTAATCTTTATCAACGGAAGTACAGGACCACTCAAGACAACGGTCTTAGAGCGACTGAGGTAGTATTTTAAATTTTAGAAATATTTGTTATAAAGAATCAACAAAAATTCAAGTAAAATAAACCTTAATCCAATAAGTTAAGACTCATGTGACAACTACAATGATGTGAAAAAAAAATAACTATTTAAAATAACATAATTTAAGTTAATATATTTTTTAAGATATTTTGTGAAGTATTTATAATTTTGTTCTTCACAGGATTATAGTTGAGTATATTTTCTTACCCAAGGTTTTTTTTTCTGAAATATATGGATACAATGAATACAAGAAAATTTTACCGAAAATAGGTCTGAAATCGTGGAATATGTGTGAAGAAGTGATGGAAAATAGTTTTATTAATATTAAAAGCTATAATATATGATATATTTTTTTAAAGGAATTAAAAATAAAGAAACTCTTTATCTGCTGTTAGTATAGGTTTTAGTACGTTAAGTATGATTTTGTAGCAATATGTACCGAAAAGTTGATGATTTTCGGCAAAACTGTAAACGCGTCCTAAATAATATAAATATGTGATAGTCCTTTGAGAGGAAATCTGGAGGATGATAAATTAATGAAATTAGCAATGACTGTAGGTCTTCGTTTTTTATAGAAATTCAATATCACTTAAAATTAAATCTTGTTACTTATTTAATAAATATTATTTAATAGGGAAATGGAATTCTATAGAAAACCATTAAGTGTCAATATCCTCGTTACCGTCCTCATTGCTCCTGGTAAGTATACAAATATATTTATCTACAATACTTAATATGATTGTTTTAGAATTGTGGCTTAGATGTTTTTAAGTAATACAGTCTTGTAGCTATTTTTTTTTCTTCGGGTTGAAAATCAGAAAAGGTCAGGTCCAAAGACTTTCTAGCATTAAGTCCACCCATTGTACATTTTCTTTGGACAAGAAAGAATAAAATAAATAAATTGGGCGGAAATATCCAAATCAGTTTCTGGAGCATTGATGCCAGAAGTTTGTTTGATGTCATCTCGATATGTTCTATAATACCCTCTCCAACGTTCCTATATTCACAATAAAACAGAACGTTTCACTCATTATATATTTTGACCTCAGCGGTTATAAAGTAACTAATTGTTTTAATGAAAGGAACATTGAAATAATTTACTCAATTGTCTGCACGAGTCAAATTATCCCTGAAAATTGTGTACAAAACGAATATATTTTACAAAAAATATATTATTATTTTTCTCACTTTATAGAATTCTATTTGTATAATAACTGGTGGGTTGTTTGCTTATTTCTATTAGCCATTATAACTATAATGCAAGTATATTTTTTATAAAACTGCATACAATATTAATTATATTATTATATACAAATTCTCTCAGGTTTGTTTGAGCGTATTTATCAATGCCAGCAGAGTCAATGTATGTTTGGCCTTCTGTTAATAGCTCATTACTAGCGTCTAGCGCACCTATTGTCCGATGTCCGAAATATGCTATGAGAAAAGATTAGAAAGATAATGAATTTTCAAAAATATTTAATATTTCTTTATATTGTTTCATGATAGAATGAGTGACCTCTGAGTGACCTCTGAGGGACCTCAACTGCACAGAGCTGAGAATTATACTTTATTACTAATCATACTTTTGAAATAAAAGTCTTGAATAACATAAAACTAATTATATGTTGAATAGTTTATTAGATATAATATGGATTTTTAATAAAGTTACGAATTTTAAAGAATATAGACATTTATGTTTTTTGTAGTATGTATTGCAATCAAGAGTATCGTACTAATAAAATATTCTTGCTTCTAACCTTAGTAAGAAGTAACACTAAACTAGAGTCTATTTAATGCACCAGATAAACCTATGTAAATGGATGATTTTTTTAATTAATAACAAACGTTTCCGTTTTTAATATTTAAGGTGAAAAATAAATAAACTTGAATGTAACATTACAGTAGGACAATTGCTGCAATAAGCCTTGAGGTAAATATTTAATAATAAAACTCTACAGCCCTCATTTCGTCTAAGATGATGCCGACAATATCGCAGGAAACTCCAATCAGTCAACGTTCTAAATATACGTACGAGCTAGAACTGTACGGTGTAACGACTGGTGTAACGACTGGTGATGAGATGTCCGCAGCGCACGTCCGGTGATGAGGACGGGACTTCTTTTAATTTGCCAAATCTCTTTGAAGAATGATGTTTGACTCGTGTTGTGTAACCCGCAGAGATGAGTTAAGTGAACCGTTTCCTTAAAGGTACATATTGTAATTCTCTAATGACATAAATAGGTACATTATTATGACATATTTAACTAAATATTATAGTTATAAAAAATAATGACAGAATATATATCCATTAAATATATAAACAAATTTTTGAGCAAAATAATATTAATTAAAAATTTATCACTGCTAGAAAATCAATGGTTTCTACACTCCTGCGCATCACACCATCGCCTTTAGTCAAATAGCGTCGTTTGTTTTGGAATCTATTTTATTGTATGGATATAAACGGTAGTATGTCATCTTATGTCATTAATTATTCTATTCGACTGACGTCACTGTCGCCTGCTCAGGACCTCAGGTGACCTAATATTTCTAACACTAAGTAGATAATGAAATACAAATACAATTCTTAATATTTATTTGTTTATTTATTTAAATCTTTTCCACTTTGAATCATTACCAGTTCCCTTGTGTACGTTAAATAGAGGTGTCAGGAGCCTATTTTGATACCATACTTATCGATATAAGCCCTTCTGCAAGAACACCTCTGAACTTAAAGTTAAAATGACTCTTGTTCCAAACGCGCCCTGGTCTGAGAAGAACCACACAACAGACTCAACTGGGTGTTTATTTATTGTGATGACTGTTTCACAAATGTGAGATGGTTTACAAAACGCTATCTATTGAAAAGTTATTAAATCTATATAAAACCCTATTATGTATTTAATGGAGTCACAATATGCCATAACTCGTTAAATATAAAATAATCAAAAAGTTTCATAATTTCTTTGACCCAATAGTTTCCAGTTTCTGCGAAGGCTGGGGACGTTTGAGTTTGGCAATTTATTATCAACGTAGTAGTAGGTTTAAGATCAAGGGAAACAACCAGACAAGTGACGTAACTTATATATCTTATTAATTATGAATATTATGTATTTTATTTATTGAATCGAGTTGCGTAAAACACTTATTTTAGGTTGTATCTTTTAAAATGTCATGAAGGTATAAATAATTTATGTGGAAACTGATGTATTTTGTTTCAGATTAATTACTCGCTGGTTAAGTTTTCTGGAAGAAATATGGTCATTCAACCATGATATATGTACTCTTGAGCAAGGACGTAATTATAATACTTATTATATTTCAAAATCATGTGTAATTAACAAGAATACTATAAATTAAGTAGGTTTCGGTTTCATTTTTGAACAACATAAAGAACGCTAACGCAATTTTATGACGGAAAATAATTCTATGATTGCCTAAATTGGGAACTCAGTTTCTCTGTATCTCGGTAAAAAATGATAATTGTATGTCATAGTTAGAGTTTCATTGTTCGCTTAATAACTTTATAATAAAATAACGAAATAGATACATTATTGTTGCAATTTCATTTTTACAGAAAAACATAAAACGAGTGTCAGTTGTCTGTTTTTAAGTATTATTAGGATAAATACCATATTTTATTCGATGAAGTGTAACAGAGATGAACTCGCGAACAACAGCTAGTAGGTATACTGTACATACTATATTCTCTTATTAAACAATAATATACTGTTATTATATATTTGTTTTGTGTTAATGTATTTTCTAGGTACTTTGTTTAATCTGTTTATTTAATCTGACTCATACCCGCAATATCATTCATTCTTAGTTTTATAAAATTTTGACGGAAATGAACTGATTAATGAGACGATGAAACGTATGAGACAATCTTAATTCTATGACATTCTTAGACATTTTACTAAACGCGACATTCGCGTATTTCCCACGGCTGGTGTGTCCACTTGTACGACAAATATGTCGATACAACAACATATAGACGAACTAGTTTTTTTATATTTCCTGGCTGTTTAATTTGTCAATATGGAGAGGTAAATCAAACGTATGAATAACTTATAATAATTTACTCTAGTGTACTAAAGTATGGTCCCGACGTCTTAAATACATTTCATTGCGCAATCAGTAGTGGCCTTGTAATGGAAAGGCATGAGAAGACCTATAAACTGATACCGCTAGAAGCCGGGAATGCGCTAAAAAAATGAATATAAAAAGCGGTAGCTACGTCGGCCGTATTCGGCGCTCGCCGGATGCGGCCTTGCGAGGTCGGCCAGGCTGCACTCACACCGCAGCGAATAACTCTTAAATAGAACCGTTTGATAAAGACGACAATATCATTAATTTTATTATAAAAAAAATATAAGTCATAACCATCTATTCTATTCACTTAAATTCTAGTCACAGAATGACATCATTAATCAATAATTTAAAATATAACACAGTACACAAATTTCATATATATGTATATATGAATATATATGTATTTTATGTATGTATGTTTTTACCTATACGATCTCTTGTGATGTCGGTATAAAAGCAAAATCAGCGTTTCCTCTGACACCAGTCACCGGAGCTGTCCCGTTGGTATTTATGATCTCTCTATAAGTCACTACTACACAACTCGTATTATCAACAATACGGTTATATCTAAGACGTGATATAACCATCACGTAAGCTTAGAACCTCATAAATAGGTATTAATTATTAGTTAAGTAAGAGTATTTTGATTTAGTGTAAAGTTCTTATATGTGTACACAAACACGCATTTCAATCTTTTGTATTTTCAGGTAATATTATAAACACAGTTTGAATGAGACTATAAAATGTTTTGATTTACTTCAACAGTCTCATTTTATGATACTTTAACAAATTGCAACCGGAGACCGAGCGTCCATTAGCTTCAAAAACGTCGCTATCAATTTATAACGGTATTTTTATAAAAACTTACATTAAATAAAATAACATAAATGACCAATACAAACACTACGTACACGTCTTTAAAGAAGATTTGGTCATTATTCAAAACCACAAAGCATAAAGTTTTTATTTACTGTATCTATGAATAAAAAAAATACCGTTATTAAAACCTCCAAGGTGCAACTTTCTTCAGGAAGACTATCATTAGAGCTGGTATGATATCCTATTGATAAGTGCATGAGAAAATAAAGAGAAAAGTTACATTATTACTGAACAGAGCAGTCCCTATGACTAGGGTCTTATCTCTCGTCTGTGATATTGTTTTTTTTTTCAGCTGTCATTGCGTATCTATCCTAAAACCCAGATAATAAACGGAGTAACTTACGTCTCGGTCTATTACACCCAACACCGTTATGTGTAATCCAATCTTGTTTCAATTTCTAGTTTGGCTTTGTGTTTTGAAATAAATAAGAACATCGGTATTCAAAGCTTTTATATCAGTAAGTACTTTGTACGGTATAGAATCGAAAGAGAGATCAATCAACTCCCTCCTTCTTTTTCATTCTTCAAAAAAGAAAATGAATCTGCACCCATTCGAGTAAGGTACGTCATAGACATGGTGACAACTTAATATAAAAGCTTTTAATGTAGAAGAAAGATTCTAAAAGTTAAAAACACTCGAAGGAAATCTATAATTTAATGTTACATGTTGATAATCAGATTGAATGATATCGTCATCACAGATATCAACCCGACAGGTTGTTTTTCCATATCGCAATTACAGTTTGCCAACATCACCAAGGAACATCCAATCGTGTTAAAGCGGTCGTTACGTCCGCTCCCATTTGGCAATTTGACCATTTCAATATCAAACGGTTTTTTACGTAAGACTAATAATATATTATTATGTATACAGCGAGGATATCCTACTGACATATAATACATATAAATAAGTCATATTAGGTACAATAAAATATATGTATATATATATAATTATATTCAGAAAATAGATATATTCTACTTAAATAGTGTTATGAATATTTATCCAGCTCCACTACCTTTAATTAAATCTTTTTCTTTATCTTTTTTCCGGCTAGTTCCGAATGGGTTCGATCATAATCATAGATGACGAAAGCTTGAGTACTTAAATGACTTAATTAATTATTATAAAACCTTTTTGCCTAATGACCAACTGACTTGCTATCAAAAAATATACAAGAATATATGTGTATCATATTATAAGAGAGAAATTCTAACATTAATAAAGTGTGGTGATTATAAATAAAATATAATTTAGGAGATAAGATGTAATGTTACACGCTACCAGCGGCTTCACATTACCTCATAGTATGATGTGTGAGAGCGGTGTCAGGTTTGACTCCCGGTAATCGTATTGGCAATATTGCGACATCTTTATTGTGTCACTGTAACTTTTTAATTGTCATACAAGTACGACTTACATAAACTGAGCTTTAATTGTAAGAATAATAACTAAATGTAATAAAGTATGACTATATTTATATAAATATATATAAATGTTCTATTAGTCTCGCTAAAACTTTAAATTACTGTTTTTTTATGTAAATCGTTACAGTTTTTATGTAAACCGATTTTTTTTATGTAAATGATGGTTAAGTCAAAGTCAAATTGTTTACTTCAAACAGGCAGACTTTGCACTTATGACACGTCAGACTCTAAATTCAAGGTTCAAAGGTAGATCCATGAAGAAAAACCGGCAAGAAACTCCATGGATACTCTTTTAATTCTTTTTCCTGAATAGTTTTGATTTATTTTTGGATTTGTTAAAAGGCTCTTGGTGGTTTGATCACATTCGAGGATATTTTTTTTTCAGAGCACGACAACAGCTGCCAGACCCTGCAGCCCTATATGAAATATAATTGTATTTTCTAAGATGGTTAGTAAATTTCTAGATTTTCCGTTACAATTCAAATAAAATTTTGGAACAGTCTTGCTAAAAGCTCAATTTTTCGAAATTTATGAATGAATGAGTAGCTTCTTAATTATTTTTTTCATAAGACTCATTTCGATATGTAAATACAACATTTAATATATTTTATGGTAGTATTACCCTTCATCACGCCAACGCGCTTGTTAACTGCGGCCTTCGCACCCTTTTACTTTGAACTTTGAAAAGCTTTAATAAGATCAATAATGAGTGATTGAGTGATTGAGGTGTCACGGGTGAGTGGGTGTCAACTCATCTGATCTTAGTAATTAAAATATTGTTAGCACCATCATGTTATATAAAATATAAATATATACCTTTAATAAAGTGAGTCTGTTCTTTATCTAATCGCAGTGATGATATTTCCTAACAGCATGAAGGACAGGATTGCTTATCTTGCATTTTCCCCTGAAACCTACTGGTACGGATTACTTAGCTTGCATTATTCACTGAAACATATTGGTACGGATAGCTTAGCTTGCATTATCATCTGACACCTATTGGTACGGATTGTTTAGCTTACATTATCCCCTGAAATCCATTGGTATGGATTGCTCAGCTTGCGTTATCCCCTGAAATATATTGGTACGATTCTTTAGTTTGCATTATTCTCTAAATCCCATTGGTAGGATGGTTTAGCTTTTATCATCCTCGAAACCCATTAGTATGGATTACTTAGCTTGCACTATCCCTTGACTCGCATTGGTACGGATTACTTAGCTTGTATTATCCCCTGATCTTTGAAATGAATTGATTGATTGAAACTCTCCATATAATAATTATTATATTACATGTATTTATGTTGCAATCGCTTGACCTATAATGTATCGTATTAACAGCTGTAGCACGAAAACAATATCGTGGGCGCCGCCCACAGTCCCATAAGCTCCATAAGTAGAAAAATATCCAAGTTTACGTTTCCTAATAAGTACAAATACGAAGTTAAAACCATTCATGGTACTAAATATTTAATTTATTGCGTAGTCATTATTAGGTACTATATAACCACAGGTTCATAAGGTCTCACAAGGTTCTTATAAATAACCGATATCTGTAAAAAAAATATGAAATAAAACGTTAAATAGTTTTATTTCATATTATTTTAAAGGGTTATGTTTTCTTTTACTACCTAGAGTATCTAGAGTATTTTTTTACATAAAGAATATATCTTCAACGATAGTCAAGGTATATTTATTATTATATTTTAAGAGAATAACAAGATTAATAGATAATTATAATTAATTTATCCATCACGCCCACCGGATAGTGGGTTGAAATTTCGTAAATACCTGTTTAGTCTATAAAGGGCCAAACCTTGTAGGTACATTATATGTAATGTGTGATGGACGCCTACACTTAATACACTTATGGTTCATTATGCACATTGTACAATAATAACAAAATCAATCCAATGACAGAGACCACCGGGAAGTAACACAAACATAAATATTTCAAAGCTCTTTGATTTTGTAAAATACGCATAATTGCAAAACTAATTGCGCGTGCGACGGTTGCTAACATTTGTTTGATGTTTAAAACTAAAACTGGACGGTAGGAATAGGTTGTCACAAAAGATTATAAAGTTCAGCCAAAACTTTAATATTATTATTGAAACGTAATTCACTGATAAAAGTGACTTGATTAAAATATATGATATATAACATTATTTTCTATCTACGAAGTGAATACGACTAATACACATTTGAGTTTATTTAAATATATGAGCATAAAAAAAGCATTTTATCTGAAATGTAGAACTTTTTGCAGTTAGTTTATAATATTTGGAAGATCTATTGTTTTTAAATGTTAATACCACCGTGTGATGTTGTTAAAGCTCACATAACATGCGCAAACGCACGGGAGCGCGAACTTGACATTGCAGGCAGGAAGCTGCGCCTGCGCCGGAAACGAGGAAGGGGTTACAATGTTTCGAGGAAGGAACTTGTGCTCTGTTTAAAATAGCCCAGTGATAGAGCCAGTACCAGTTTGAAGATTTAGTTACTAGCATGGTTGTGATTTGTAGGTTGGCAACATCGATAGAAATATAAGCATTTTGAATATGAAATTATTGTAAGCCGGAATATATTTAATTACACACAAAATGAATAAAGACAGCAGTTATGATAAATATTTTTAGTGATTTTTTGTAAGGAATTATCAACTGTCCTCTTTAAACGAAGCACCGTCGTCAAACGCGTCGTAAATGTGATCTAATTTAGTACCCAGTATTTGTTTATAAAAAGTTACAACACTGAAAGACGTATGGCCACTGTGTCAGAGTACACACATCAAAATAAGGCATTTTAAAATAAAATTCGAAATCTGAGACACATAAATTCTAAGAAATTCATAGTAGGTATTCTATAAAAAAAATAACATATTTATTCACTCTACTCGACTTTTAAGTAAATACAAGATTTTTATAATAAAATATGAAACCTTGGATATAAAATTAATAACATTCTAAGCCAAATAACTTCTTGTATATTTTTACAAGCATAAAAAAATATTTGTGATATATTTTCAAGCAGCTTAATTTAAATATTATCAAAATTAGAATGTTTAAGTTGACATATGATTTATACATATTTTATACTTAAATAAGTATTCTACACAAAATCATTGGCTTCTTTTAGCCACTGCAAATGATTTAGCTATAATAAGCCGTCGCCATGAACACAGCACAGAACATCTTCACTTAATGCCAATCTGCCAGCCGGCAGATAAACACAATACATACCTATATCCAATATAAATGTGCTCTTCATCCACAGATGCCGGAGATCCGAAGCGACATCTGTTCGATCTTCCCACACTTATTTTTTTTCTTTATCTAACATTCGGAAGTATTTTACGTTTCACTATTAGAGTAGTTTGAGTAGAATAAAAAAATACAAAAAGATCAAAAGGATACCTGGGAAATAATAAAAGTACATATTTAATTTAATAAATGATTGAATACATTAAGTATGTACAATATTATTAAATAACTATTTAACATTTAAGTAGATGATAGACCCGTGATATCTGTACCTATATCTAGATGGTAAATCAGAGAATGTAAATTTCTTTAGTTTCATCGACTCACCGTCTAAGTACATTAAAATATGTTATATAAAACACAATGCACTGGATGCCATTGTGCCTGACACTATCAATGGATAATTACAAGCCTTGTACCAAAACCGCAGAAATCGACAATGTAGGCGTGACGTGCGAAGATTCCTTGAACAGTTTGAAATAGTGCTCTCCAAAACAATTTTTATAAAGTACAACATAAGCTTGAAAATCGTGTGCATAAAGAAACAGTGATTTATGAAGGCACCCGGAGACAGGTGGCAAATCTCTAGTTCCCACATCGTACAATAGTTATTTTTTACTAACAAGTGCCATCAGATCAGTCTCACAATAAAGAAGTTATAGAGATGGGAATCTTACACCAAGTACATAATCGATAAATTATTAGGCACAAATTAATCATAGTTGCATAATTTTCAAGAAGAAAGATAAAACAACTCTTAACATATTCTCAAATTGAATGAAGTTGTTCTCACGTACAAAAATATTTGATGTAGGTAAACGTATACCTATCAATAAAAGTACAAATATTTAAATTATTTTTTTTGTGACCAATTTCACGCGTCATTGTGAAAACAAGCAATCATCCGTGTCGTCGTCGCATGATCGAAGAGACAATTGCATAACTGAGAGCTTGAAATTATATGTCACACTTTCAATTGAATTCACAAACCTATACGGAAGATACGAATAATTTATAAAAATGTTTGTAATATTTAGTACGAGAAGTATTTATTACCTCTGGTATTCTATTTCCATAAGTTTTAGATTCCACCAATCGATAATACAACAATAGGCACATCACTAAATAACTACGATAGACTTCCGTCAGAACATTACGGCGCCTGTAGATATTTAACAAAATACCGCACACATGTGACATGGACGATATAGAGAAAGTAAGTTACGTGAAATTATCGAAAACTAACGTCGTCGAAAAACAGAATAGTAAAAAAAGTAATAGTATGTTCATACTTAAGTAATAACAATAACATGGGTTGTTTTTGAACCTTATGAGAACAAGCTAATGATTTATTACGTCAAGTTAATTATATATAATTCAATGTTAAATGACAGGTAAAACAAAAAGGTAACAATCGTTCATTTGTTTTCAATTACGGTATCATATGAAAAAAATATCAACCAGTCGGACTTATATATTCCTGGTTCCCTTAAAGTAATAATATTTGAACTGAAGTCGAAATCTCAATACAAACTTTATTATATGTAGAAAGATTTCTGTTACTTAGCTGAATTGTAAATTAGTATTTTTAATATTTTAACTATTTTTGTAGTCTTTTAAGGAAAGTATACTAACTTCGTTGATATACTTTGTTTTAGAATTACCAACCTGTCACAAAGGGACAGTTCACCTCAAACGGGGCTCTAAAAGTAATTAAATAGATTATAAATCATCAATCACATAAAATAACACTTACCTTGTTCACACGTTCCATCGCGGTTCTTCGAAATTTTGTATAATTTTCTCTACTGAGTTCACACGCGTACTGAAATACGAAAACGGTTCACGTAATTGTGTATTATGTTCATGAAATACTCGGAACTGTGAGATTCATTCAAGGCTGAATATGTTTTAGAAGATACAAAAAATATGGTATTTTTATTTCTAAAGTGTTTGTGAAATTATTTACAATAGGTTAATAAAACAAATAATGACACATCTGAACAATGAATAATTACTATATATTATATTATATATGTATAAAAAAGAAGTCACTATTATTTCTTTTTATTCTCGCTATGAATAAAAAGAAATAATAGTGATATAAATATAATTTTAGCAATAATATTCATTTAAAATATAATGTAAGGAAAACTCTAGTCAAAAGGTACATTTTGATTCTTCTTCGTTAATAAAGGCCCTCCTAGTTCAATACTTCCTTAGCTCGTAATTGTTTGTCAGTAATAAGCTATCTTCATTAACAACAGCAATCACGCAATGATTACTATTATTGTGCCACAGATTACAAATAATCGATGAAAATACTTTGAATATATCTGACAAAGAAAAACTCATAAGTTATTTAAACATAAAGACAACCAAACTGTAAGATAGAAACGAAGTAATATAGTAACATAATATAAAGTTTTACTTTCTTATTGGTCATATGGAAGTTCGGTTGATTTTGCCAGTATACATATATAATGTCAAACAGTTTGGCGATTTTTATAAGCAATAAAACGTATGTATTTATATGAATAAATGATTAAAAAATATATATGAATAAAATGGTTATAAACAAAAACGAAAACAAAAAATCGTTATATGTTATTATTATTACATTACTTATTATTACGTTTTCGTATGTACGTAGTTCGATTATTGATAAGATTATAAATTTATAATCTTTTGTACATCACTAAACTTGTCAATCGTCGAGCTGTCAAAAGACAATTCTTAAACACACTCTAGGTATTTTGTTTTATCTTAGTGCTAAAATAATTGCCTATCACTCACTTTTAAAGAGTTAAACGATTAACTCGAGAAGTGCCCAATTAGGAACAATGTTATCATGATGATGACCTCATCAGTATGGGTCTTCAGGCTCAATCCAGGCATTACCAAACAATAGGGCATTACGGGCGGATGACTCAGCTCAGCGTGATTAACTATCTATCTGATTAACATCCTCTCACGAACAAATAAGTTTTTTTACCTAGAACTTTGATTAGTGACTTGTTTAATTATGATGGAGTGTCTTGGACTAACAAACGTCCAAAAGGCAACGCGATATCTAAAGGATTTAGATATACTTACAATGAAAACTTTCAACTAAGTATACTTACTGATCTGGACACAATTGAGAGGCGTGCAAAGAGGCTAATTGGTGACCCTGAACTGGTGGAAGCCAATCTTCATAGCCTTGAACATAGACGTAGAGTTGCTAGCCTCTCAGTATTCTATAGGATACATTTTGGTGAGTGTGCGAAGGAATTACATGAACTAATTCCCCTATCCCCCTTCCATCACCGGACGTTCCGATGGACGGCGAGCATCCATCCTTTTGTAGTAGACGCGCCGCATGTCCGAACGAAGCGCTACGCTTCATCTTTTTTAAATCGGACAGCGAAGGAGTGGAACAGCTTGCCTGTGTCGGTATTTCCGTCCAAGTACAATGTGGGTGTCTTCAAGGCAAGAGTGAATAGGCTTTTACTAAGTTGATGAGCTTTACCACCTACGACTACATTTCCACTTCCCATCAGGTGGAATGTAGTCAAGCGTCAACTTAGTTTAAGTGTAAAAAAAAAAAAAAAAAAACTAAGTATATATACCGCACAGTCGTGATAGCATGGCGTAGCTACTGTATAGCTAGATTCAAGGAGTGCAACTTTAATAATGGCAACTAACTTGAAAAAATACAGGGAAATTCCCAACAAAACTCGAACATCTTTGTTTGAAACTTGCGGGAATTTCCCTGTATTCTTAGACTGGTTTTAGAGGAACACCATCGAAAAAATAAATTTGGTAGTTGAATTCGGAACGCGACGAATACGGACCAATGAGTTTAATCACGGCCCTAGTTTATTTTTTGTCGGAAGGCCTTTTTTAAAATATGTACATATGCAGAGAGTTCTTAAGATAACTAGTTAGCTTCTATAACAGAAGAATGTCCAGTCCATGTCAGAAATGCCGAACGACTTTATAGAAATGAGACACAGTGACATGGTTTTTTTGTTTCATTCAGTTTGCTTGTCGGAGATGGTAGTTAAGGCTCAGATGAAGTATCTGGGTACCCTGGACGGTAAGGCCCACTTCTCCTCTCTGGCCCCGAAGCTCGTTTCCGCCGCGGCTGCTCTAGACAGGCTTCTGCCCTACGTTGGGCTGCAGGCTCCTTGCCGGCGCTTATATCCCGGGATCGTAAAGTTCAAGGCCCAAGTTATTTGCTTTTTTAACTCCACTCTGATTACTACGCCTTCTTAACTAATGGTAGGTAGTTGCAGATCGGAAATGCGAGCAATCAGCATAGAACTACCAATGATAATGACAAACATATACTCTAATTATAGAAACGCGCCCGATCTGGATTCACTTGTAAAATAGTATTTCCAAGTCATCAAGACCTAAATAATTTTAAAAATAAATAATATAAATCTGAAGATCGTTTTTATACAGGTGGTGGAAAGAATTTATTTTGAGAGTAAGAATTGTTTATGAACACTGCAAATAATAGAGGAGAAAATATTACAAGTAACTAACTATTCGGGCACATTCCGATTTAATTCGTGAATACAGCCGGGTAAATATAAACATTACACATGTGCCTTATAATCAGAGCATTAATCATTCATAATTAAAAATCTTTTTTTTTTTTGTACAGTAAAAATATGATAATGACACACAAAAAAAAACAATAACAATCTAAATAAAAAGATACTACAACAAGGCGGCCTTATTGCTCAAGAGCAATCTCTTCCAGGCAGCCTTTGGGTAGAAGAGATGAAGTATAAGTGGACATTTCGGTATTCAAATAAAAATTAATGAATATACATACATATATATATAATAACATGTTAAATATAAATACAATATATATATAAAGGGACGGCGGAAGGAAGCTCTGTCTCGTCCATAGTTGAACCCTAGCGGGCGTGGAAATTAGGGCGAGTAGAATATAACAGCACGTGGTTTGAAGTTACGATATATTTTAACAAATCACAAAGTACAAGCACAGATCAATTGTCTAATAATTAAAGTCACTAATTTAATCGACACTCCACCGAACACGTAACGCTCTAATACGATATGAACCTATCGTCGTTCTCCAACTTAAAAACGACCGTTCTTTTTCTTTGTGTATGTTGGCGCCAAGTGTCGTGTCAGAGCGACCCCCAATGTCAGTTTTAATTCGATGACAGCTAAGTGTTAGCTGTCATCGAATTGTCAATGTCATTGAAACTGACTCATTCTATCAAACGCGCCGTCATATACAAATATATATTATTATATAAAATAAAATACAATAGATATATAACATAACTAGATGTTGCCCGCGATTCCGTCCGCCAGAGATTTGGATTACAGGGCTCATAAGAAACTCCTTCGCTCGAGCTTTTTTTGGTCAACTTTATTTCCAACATTGCTCTCCACGATAAAGTCTAGTATTATTTCAAGGGAATATTATAATATAACCTAGATTTACCGTGAAAGTTACTTCTTAATATTTGTTACGGAATTATTAGATTCGGATAAATTACTTTGAACATTACCTCCAACAAATTTACTTATAAAGTATAAACTCACAAACAAACAAATTTTACCTCACTATACTATTAGAAAATACTAAGATCAAAATATGAGATTTGTCATAGTTTAAGTTTATATTGAAAGGGATTGCAGAAAGTTGAAATTTTATTATAAATTCGTAATGAATAAGTTCATTGCTTACTTTCACACTGTCATTGTCAACTACATATTTTTCTGATGTTGATGCATAGAATAGAAAGTGTAATATATTTATATTGAAGTTCACAGTATTGCTTTAACTATAATACAAATTTAACATATACTTTAGTCTCAGCAATTAGTTATCATTTCAAATTTTAGCGTATATAAATCGTTTGTACATTTAGCAAAGCGCCATCTATTGAATACTTCCTCAATCAGGCAACAAATACCGCCATCTCTTAGAATTTTATCGAATTAACAGATAACTGTGACTGTCAGATAATAAATAATGAACTTGCAATAAAAAAAATCAATGAATTTATAAAATAAAAAAATAATAAAATTTCATTAAAATCGGTTAAGTAGTTTAAGAGTCCATCGAGGACAAACACTGTGACACGTAATTTATATATATTAAGATATAGGTACACAAAAATACCATACACACATAATACATCCATGTCCGTACGTAAATATCTATGTTAATATGTACACAAAAACAAAATTAATATTTAAGAGAGCTTAAAGTTAAAACCTTGCGAAAGGAAAAAATAGGATTTTAGGTACAGGTGAGTGAGTTTAGATAGAATTCCTTGACTTTTGTTTTAAGTGTTGCCTGAGACTTTGCACACTTTACCGATTGGAGTAAGGACTTCCATAATAGGGCTGCTTGAACCGCTCAAGAACTTGAGTAAAAAAGGAAGAGTGGGGAAGAATTTTCAAGGTAAAGTTATCCCTAGAGCGAAGAGAACGTTCATGTGACGCACCCAAAAGAATGAAACGTTCTTTGTGGTAGGAAGGGGTAACGGGATTGAATAGAATGGAATAAAGAGCATTGAGGATGTGAGCATTCCTGCGAAGACGGATGGGGAGCCACTTGAGTTTAGTGCGAAAATGGGAAACGTGGTCATATTTGCAGAGATCAAAAATGAATCGGATGCAGAAGTTCTGTAGGCTCTCAAGTTTGCTTAAAAGCTCCTCACTTATGTTAAGAAAACATACGTCATAACATGAGGACCCCACCGAAGATACCGGTCAAGTGTAACACCCAAGGTTACAACGGAGTTACTATATGGAATAATGTTATTCCATATAGTAACTAATACTAAATTTGGCAGTTGGAAAAATTCAATTTTAGTTAACAGCTTGGAGCTACCGATAATTATAGCTTCGGTTTTGGAGGGGTTGATATTCAGGTCATGATTGTTACACCATCTATCTATGATCTGCAGATCAGAATTAATTCGACTGATTGCAAGTGGGAGTTCCGATACACTAGAATGTGTTATATCTGGAGATCGTCTGCGTACAAATGGTAGAGAGAGCTTAGGCTTCAATTTATTATATTTATAAACAGGGGAAATAGTAAAGGAGATAATACGCCACCTTGCGAAACGCAAAATTACACGCATTTTCGATAATCTAAGCATGCAAACTTAGTTTTTTCAAATCCCCTGACTCCATATCGACGATAAGTTACGTAAATTTGTAGATCTAAAAGAAGAGATTTAACACGATTGTTCGTCGTTCCATCTGTTGTATATATCTATTGTGGTGACCAGATCGAATCTTCTCTACTATCACAGACAACGTATAGGTATACGATATACATATAACAGCCAAATCTCTCTATAACATGCTTAAAGATCTCGGCCTCTCTAGAACTATCATCAGTTCATTTCCAGAACAAACTTCGAAGGCGACATCGGCAGGTTCGTTTCAGTTTCTTGAGAGTTCGCATCATACCATATTCAGATGAGTACTAAGATCGAGGTTTCATTACAAGGTTTTATTAATTTATAATAAATATCCCAATTCTATATTCTACACGGTATTTGTACAATATAACGAATACAATATACTTATTGATGATATCTTAAATGATAAATAAGTTACAACATCTGTAACACCCCGATAGCAGAAGAACACTTGTGTATTTCTCATACTACTTCAATGAAGTTTTGTGAGGCTTCGGCCGGCTCAGGAACAGACATACAAATGTGTATTTTGTTTAAATTATATAACACTTAAATGTAAGTACTATTTATAATTATTTATTATCCTTAAACATTTCATAGAGCACTGAGCACAGCTTGAACAGCGGCAATCCCACCACCGTGAAATAATCCCCCTCCACTCTCTCCACGAAGGAGCCGCCCATTCCTTGAATGCCGTAACTTCCTGCTTTATCCCTGAAATAAAATACAGACATAGAAGAATTATATTGCTATTTATATACAAATATTAAGTCATGATCTTGTGACATCTATACTAATATTATAAAGGTAACCCCTCTTACAAAGATGCAATAATCGAACCCTAGGTGTCAAAGAGTTAGTAATAAAAAAGTTGACAGCGCTGAGGAAACAATGATGACAGAACAAATAATGTAAGGACAGTATTATAAGACGTAGCAATATCTGTAATAAAACACACGACAGACAGACAGACAGACGTCCGACTGCTGCAGTTACGCCACTATAACTTCTTTTTATATTTTATAAGTTTACAAAAGTGCCGATAATAATTAAATCGTATTATTCCTATTTCTGTACTAATGCTTATCCCATTAAATTATATTTTATTAATAACCGCTTGAATGCCTGTAAAATACTTTACAAATTATTAAAATAGGACACTCCATTCAAAATATAAAACGAATTTTAAAATGTCAATCTAAAAAAAATAATGCAATAGAATAATCAAGTGTGTGTCGCTGGGAGGGGGGGCTGAGCCATCGCTATTTGTACTTTGTAAGTTTATTAGTTGGAGGTAATGTTCAATATAACTTATCTGAATCTAAAAATATCTTAACCAATATTTAGAAATAACTTAAGCTATACCCTGTAAATAATAACAGGGCTTTGCATGGAGAGCAATTTTTTAAATAAAAATTACCGAATAAAGTTCAAGGAACGGAGTTTCTTATGAGATCTATATTCTTAATCCTCACAGATGATGTCGCAAGCAACAGCTTGTTTGAAAAATAAATTAGAACTCTAAAAAACAATTATTTTACAAATTGTGTAACAACAACAATGATCACATTATTCAAAATACAAACTAACATTCAATAAGTCCAATCAGTTAACTTTGATATGATTTCTGTTCTTTAGACTCATTTTGAGACTTAACACAACTCTTTATGAATATTTAAATGAAGATAACTCTCACATGGGTTCCCCCGTAGCTATGTATCCCTTGATCTGCTCATCATCCAGCTCACCAAAAACAACATTTGTTTTCTCAGTAAACTTTACCACTCTATCAACGGTCTTCACAACCACCCCAGTGTAAACAGTGTGACTTCTGCCAGACAGACTGGAAAATCAAAATATTAATAAAAACCTACATCTGGCCACCCTATCATATCTGCTAAAATAATAATAGAAAATTGTAATTAGGAAAATAAATAAATTATATATGAACGCAATACATAAAATGGGTTTATTCAATGCATACAATATATTTTTTTTAATCATTAAATATTTATTACTCTAATTGTGCTTTAAATTATAAATGAATATTTAAAAATGTTAGAGTCACTATAGCCCCAATAACCTCTAAGTACATGTTTAATTTCTATATCAGAGAAGGAATTAATAATCAGAAAGCCACCACTCTAATCAAAAGCAATTAACTTATAGAATTATATGTTACAGGAGAAAAAACATTTTATCTTTGACAAAGTCTAACCTTTTAAGCATAGTAAATGCTTCCTGCTCTGATGTGGGTTTTCCATACATCTTGTCATCCAAGGTGACCATAGTATCTGCAGCAATAATTATATCGGGATTACTTTCTTTGTCTCTCAGCCTGTTATCCACTTCAAGAACTTTCTGAAGAGCTGTTTCTTCCACAAACTCGGAAAAATTTTTGAATGATTTGGGATCCAAATCTTCTGCGAAAAGTGAAGGGCAAAGGCCCACTTTCAAACCCTATATATAAAAGATTATGGACATAAATTCAGAGGAATGTTATAATATAATGAAATGAAATTAGTAATTAAAAAATTTACAATATTTTCAATCATTTCTTTTCTTCGTGGGGAGCCACTTGCAAGTACAATATTTTTGTGTTTCAAAACGTGCATAATAGGTTGCAACATCTTAACAATGCAACTGGAGTATAACTATAGGTTGTCCGTAGCCGTTATAATATTAAATTAGTTATAATTTTAAACACGCGAACTTGTAATCAATTCTACTGTTTCCACTTTACAGTACTCTCGTGGTTTCCATTTCCAATAACTGAAAATGTCAATATTTTAATCAAAATTGCCGCTTATCTCAAAAGTGAAAAGTCAAGTGTCAATTGGAATTTGGAATATTATATAATCTATATTACATACTAACCGTTGCCCGCGACTTCGTCCTTTCCATGATTCCTAGTATTAATTCAAGGGTATAATATAATATAGCATAGATCCAAAGTGAAAGTTATTTCTAAATATTGATTAACATATTTTTGGATTCAGATAAGTTACTTTGAAGATTACCTCCAAAAAATAAACTTATAAAGTACAGATATCGACATAGGTACAGGTAACAATGATTATGATTTTATAAATTATTAAAATGTACAAAAGTAGTTATAGCGGCGTAACTACAGTAGTTGGTCGCATGGTATCGCGGATTTTTTACTTTTTACTTCACATCAGTGAAAATGCAACTTTTTAAAAGTGAAAGAACTTTTGAAATCGGGCCAATATTTTTTGCACGAAAACAATACAAGCATATAAAAACACAAATTAAAAAGTTACCTCTATATAATATTAGTATATATTGAACTATGAAAGTTTTCATAAGTTTTGTCGATGTGGAGTTTCCATTAATGCTTAATAAATTTTACCCAAGGAGAACTTTACTTTCATACACATTCTGCATGCAAATATGCTACAACTTTTTGTACTCAAAATGAATCGGGTACAATAATATATAAAAATGGAAGGTAAATAAGGTTTTTATCACATTGTTATAAATGTAATTCATTTGCTTTATTGAAGCGAATCGTAATGATTGGTATAGCATCGTTAAAAGTTTTAAAAGCTAATTAACTTTAACTGTTGTGTTAAATATATAATATATATAATAAGTATGACTTTTATTTTGGCTCTCCCTGAATGAAGTGACTCTTGTCTTAAGTTAAAAATAATGTTATAAACCTACTTGATCCGATGTAATCTTAGTCCATAATAAATTCGTTATTATTGATATTTTATGGTACCTGTAGTTTGTGCTGCGTAAGTACCACAATTTCGGTTTATGAGGTAAGCGTAGACGACATTTCAGCTTTCTAGACTATAAAACTACTTTAATATATATCCACATGCACCACGGATTACAGAATAGGTGCCAAAATGACAGCGATCTCTCCTGAAAAAGATAGTATTGGTAAATTTAAGATTACTAAGGTAATAATAGACATCTTTAATGATGTTCAGTGGAACTAGGAATTATTATATATGTTGTAAAACTTACTTTTCGTCCGTTTTATATTTTTCAATTATATAAAACATATGTTGATTATATTTCTAAAGGCCATAATTTTGTTCTACAAAAAGGATATTATCTCTATTTTACTGTACTGTTTTAAATTACAGAAGACAACTGTACTTTAACAACTCGTTTCAGATGTTAGGGCAGATAAGTTACTTTCTCAGTTTATTATTATATAGTCGTTATAGCTTTAGCTGGTGTCTTACCAGGTTGGTATTTGGTTGGATGCCAAGGCACAGACTAAGTTTTGATAAAGAATGTATGGTGTAATTTATGTATTGTATTATGCTGTATTTTGACGAATATTGTAAAGTATACATTTTGTCTTATTGTCAGTTAATTAGAAATATAAGTGCATATAAGGCCAGCTTAGATATTATACTCCAAATCAAATCAAATCAAAAATATCTTTATTCAAGTAGGCATTTACATGCACTTTTGAATCGTCAATTACATTACATTACATTACATTAAAAAAAACCAACACTTCATTGTTAAGGAGCAGGCTACAATTTTGACTTTTTACATTAGGAAGTGTGAACTCCATGCATTTAGTTTTCTTAGTATTTAAGACCAAATTATTAATTTCAAACTAATGAAGAACACGTGACAGAGCACTGTTAACTTCGTCATAATTAGTCCTATTACGCTCGACTTTAAAAATAAGTGAGGTATCATCAGCAAAAAATATAATGTCACATAGACCTTTTACGAAAAAGGGCAGATCATTAAAATATAATAAGAATAAAAAGGGGCCAAGAATAGATTCTTGTGGAATACCCATCTTTAGATAAGAACCAGCCGATTTAGAATTATTTACATCAACCGTCTGGACTCTTTGATCAAGGTAGGAGGCAATAAGATCAAGCGCAACACTACGCACACCATAGTGGTTAAGTTTGCATAGCAATGTTTTATTGTGTGATTTTATTGTTATGAACAAACAGATGCATTGTCAACAAATCTTTTTTAAGCTTACTTCGGAACATTCAACCTTTTATATAATTTGTAATCCTTATTAAAATTTCGTACGGATGGAATTACTTACCCTATTAATTAAGCATGTGCCTTAAAAAGCCAATCAGATAAGATAATTATTTTTAAATAGTTATACGTATTAAGATATATACGTTCATAATATTTACAGACACATACGTTTAATATTTATAGACACATACGTATAATATTTACAGACACAAACGTATTCTAAGATATAAACGTTTATAGTATTTTCTTTATTATTTTGTATATTTTCTTAATTTCATATTAGTTCTTATAAGATAATAATTAAATTAAATATATTTTAAGGAAATAAAATATTGAGTGGCAGTTCTGGTTATTGCTTCGCCACCACTTTATAATCTGTGCCACGTGGTTTTTTAGTGGCTATCTGTGGCTATATATCACCGCTAAGTTGTATGTTGAGTAGTGTCGATGTATATTAATTCGGTTTCTGGTTTTTCTATTTTTTAAACTTTTGAAGAATAGGTGAGGTAATGGAAACATAATTAAAGTAAAATGCAGTCCGTAGTGGCTTATGTGCGTACTTTATTGGGTTGGTGTGACGAAAATCCTACGATCAGGACAAGCTTCAAAAGAGACAGGTAACGGTCTGACATTTCGTGTTTACAATATTAGAAAATCGTTATGGCGGCAAAGTCGCTATTATATTGTTACTAGATGAGAACAGTATTAGGAAACAATGATCAAAATACCATTAGGAATTGCCTCAAAGTTCTTTAAGTCAGATTAATATTCTATGTTTTTTTACTTTGAATCTTGCTGTTTTCACATCATCGCTTTTTACAGGCACGAAGATGATTTCTCGTCCGATGACGAGTCCCCAGTTCTGAAAAGATTGAAGAAACTACCCAAAACATCTTTCCCTGAATTTGTGGATTCTAAAGGTAGACTTTACTTGCGTTAATTAAATGTTAGTGTTTTACTTGCATTATCAAATTACCTATGTTACAGACATGTGGAGCGAGGAAAAACCAAGTAAAAATATTAGATACGTCCAAATTGAAACTGATCATCCAAGCACATCAACACCCATTGAAGGCCTTGCTAAATTTGGAGGACGGTATCGGACAGTACCTACAAATTTATCCTCAAATGGGCCATCAACTCCTATTCAAAAACCAAGAAAACACACACCCGTGAGACCTGTCATTCAGCCTATGCTAGATGACGATGATGATGATATCCAGGAGGTAGAATTATTTGATTAATTTGTTCATATTTATTCTTGATGTTTGAGTTTGTATTTTTACACTGCAAACGTAAAGGTACAGTAAACCCAGTGAAGTGAAGTTGATTAAGGTATTCTAAAGGTATGTAAATAACTTAATAAGCACTTGAGAATGAAGTTGTTTTAAAATTGGAGACATACTCTATTTATTTTATAGGTATAATGTTTTATGTAACTTTTGTTATTATAATTATTTATAATACTGTTTTAGGTAACTTGGGTAGAAGCAAAACCTGAAACTAAGAAGCCCTCAAAAGTGTACATAAATATAGATGATGAAGAAGACAATGACAATGAGAATCAAGAAGAGGATGTGATATTTGTGAAGAAAGTGTCCACACCTCCTCCTGTCAAACCCTATAAGTTTTTTATTAGTAAAAATAATAACACTACAGACTCAAAAGATAATGAATATATTAAGTATTATAAAATATGTAAAACATTAAATGATAGAAGTCCACTATCTCCCAGAACATACACTAAGTTTAAACAGCCAGTAGGAATTACTAAAGTATATAAAAAGGCCCCTACACCTATACCTAGATGGATGCAAACCCAGAAAACTAACAATCCACAGTATAAGAACAGATTAAATGTTAATGGAACTGGCAAATCTGCAATTTTTAATTTGGATGAAAAAAGAAATTATCAGGAGCTTATAAGGAGGGTGACGGGAACCATAAAACCCTCATCAACAGGGAGATCTATAGATATTGTTAATTTAGCAGATGAGTCTGCCGCTTTCCGATCAACTTTAAGATCACAGAAAAGTGCATTAAATGAAATTAAATTAGTGGAACAAGGCTTAAATACTGATAAAGAGAATGAATCAACAAAGGAGTACGACCCAATAACAGTTGCATCAATTAACTCCTCTGATTCTGAAGTTGAAGTTATCACATCTGATGCTTCTACATCATCCTCTGTTAAAATTGATCCCATTAACACACTGAAAGACTCATATAGAGATAGAGCCATCACTTCAGGGGACTGGTTATCTAAATTAGACATAAAGTACAGGAAGAAGAGACAAGACACCCAAGAGAAGTTAAAAGATGCTCGAAGGGAGTCAGATATAATATCCAAAGTTAATTATGAACAGAAATTAGCTCATTTGGAGCATAAATTGAAATATGAGTTAAGTATACCAGAGAGTCTTATAGAGGAAGTGCAACCTGCAGTAGAGCTCCCATCACTCACTCCTGAACAAGAGAAGTTAGTCAACCGTGCCCTAGGGCCAGGGCCCCCTGGACAGCTCTTAGTAGAGAAATTTAACTTAAGGATACACCGGTTTGTTATTTATATATATTTTATTATTATTATTACATATTATCATGTTAATGAAATATATTATATGCATATGATAAAATAGTAACAAGCCAAGAAATATATAAAATACTTTTTAAAAAAGTAAATTGCTAAGTGTTTAGTACATATCGACTTTCAGCTTTCAAGTAATTGTTTCGCAATTAGTTTCCTGTTTATTAGTTTGCACATAACACAAGAACTACTCTGATACCAATGTTTAAAATACTTGGTATAGCTATAGACCAATAATGCCTCTGGCTATTTACTTTGATAAATTGTTGAATTTGGGATATAATTACAAAATAACAAAAATACATTACAGATTTTAATAACATTTAGGTATACAAAACAGAAATATGGTGTTGGCTGATTATCCCAGCCACTGTGTAGTGTTATTTTGACATATGTACATATACACATTACAGACGGGACCTCCAAACCCTATCAGGCCTCAACTGGCTAAATGATGAGGTGATCAACTTCTACATGAACCTGTTGATGCAGAGGAGTGAGGAAAGAAAGGATTTGCCCAAAGTGTATGCTACCAATACCTTCTTCTACCCAAAACTTATGCAAAGTGGCCAGGCGGGGCTGAGAAGATGGACACGAAAGGTATTTTGATTTTTCTTGTAATGGATTATGTATTTTGACATTAGAAGAGCGTAGTTACTCTAGCTAATTATTGTATACAATTTTTTTGGGCTTTGCTCACAAGAACAAGCAACAGTTAGTAATTCAACCACTTACCACGTTTACTTCCTATGAATTTAATTTGTTTTAATTAATTTATATTTTGATTAAAACAACACAGTTTCACCACATGTTAAGTTCATTATGAATTATAAATTAATAATTTAGTAATAGTATTATTACTCTTCTACCTTTCAGAAACTCTGAACCAAGGCATCATCAAAGTTACTCTGTCACTATACTTACAATTATAGTATAAATAGTAAAAATTAAAGAAAATAAAAATAAATGACGTCATTGTTATTGGATTTTAGTTTTAAAGTAACTTATATCTTTGCGTTTATATTTAAGGTGGATATATTCGGATACGACCTAATGGTGATTCCCGTTCACCTGGGAGTTCACTGGTGCCTCAGCCTCATCGACTTCCGGGAGAAGAAGATCGCATATCTGGACAGCATGGGGTCGCGGAACCAACCCTGTCTGGACGCCCTTCTGCAATACCTCAGAGATGAGCATCGAGACAAAAAGGGACAACCGTTCGCCGATAAGGGCTGGACTACCGAGAATCTCAAGGTATCGAATATTAGCATAGTCCACTTCATATAAATTAACGGTACATTTCGAATCGAGTATTGTCACCGACGGATCCGATCCGGATTGTATCGGAACTTAAATACTTAACATGCCCCTCTGTCCTCTCCCGGCCGAGTAACTAACCGCCGCGCCCTCCCTCCCAGGACATCCCGCAGCAGATGAACGGCAGCGACTGTGGCATGTTCGCGTGCACGTTCGCGGAGTTCTCGTCCCGCGGCGCGCGCTACACCTTCTCGCAGGCACACATGCCGCTGCTGCGCCGCAAGGCCGCGCTCGAGATACTGCAGGCGCGCCTGCTGCTGTAGGGCGCCCCGCGCCGACAGCCACTCAGAGCACACGCCGCCCAGACATACATACACGCGTCACCTAGACACTCGCATGTATGAATTCGCACACAACAATACACACCCGCATTTATTTACACACCCGCATTCATTTACACACCTGCATTCATTTACACACCCGCATTCATTGACACACCCGCATTCATTTACACACCCGCATTCATTTACACACCTGCATTCATTTACACACCCGCATTCATTTACACACCTGCATTCATTTACACACCTCCATTCATTTACACACCCGCATTCATTTACACACCCGCATTCATTTACACACCTGCATTCATTTACACACCTGCATTCATTTACACACCCGCATTCATTTACACACCTGCATTCATTTACACACCCGCATTCATTTACACACCAGCATTCATTCACACACCCACATTCATTCACACACCCACATTCATTCACACACTCGCATTCATTCCACACTCATCCACTCATCCTACATATTCATCTGGAGAGAAGCTAGTGAAGTGCAGTGTGTGTACGTTATTCCGACTCGTGAGCGGACATGTGACTAACCACGAGTTAGATAGAAGAGTCTCTTGTACAAAAACACTCCATATAAGGCTCTAATTCTGATTTTCCTTACTTTGAACTTCATCGACAAGAACATTTATGTTACTGGAAATTGTGTATTGCTTTAATTTTAGTAAATTAGTAAATTATTTTGTATGTAAATTGATTTGTTATGGAACTTCTCTTTGAATATCTAATATAAACTTAGCTTATTGGAGTTTGAGTTGAGATGAAGGCAGTAGCGTCTTTCTGGTCAAAGTTGTGTTAGAACTTGAACACAAAAGGTTCAGACCGACCTGAATGTTTCAACCTCCTCCTCCTGAAGCTCCTCCTTGTAATGTAACCTGTACATAGTTTGGTTTGGGACGCTCTCGTTCTTTCGTAGAGACACTTGTATACTAATTATTAAATTAAGTGTTAGAGTGTAAGTGAGTGTAGGACTCCTATCAGTGAACCGCAGCGACTCCATCGGTTGCTTTGTGAGTGTCTGTGGAGTCGCAGTGCGAGGTACCGCCGCCGAGGTATCTGTTGATATGTGGGAGAGTTGACAATTACTCTATTTTCAGTATGTTAACAATTTAGTTTGTTGTATTGTAAATATTTCAATAAATAGTATATTTCGAGGTGAGTGTGATTTAAAGAGAAAGTCCGTATTATTGATGTGCCTACTGGTCGATCGGTGAATCATCATCGAGGTCTGAAAGTCTGCTGGTCGGAACATTTGGTGGTTTTGTCTCGTATCAATAATTATTTTGTATTCCTTTCACGGCTCCTTAGACTTAATGTAATATATAAATCTGAGTTAATTCATTTTTCTAAACAAAGAAATAAAAGATTATCCAATATTTGTCATTATTATTTTCAATTTATCACCAAGTATGTATGCACTTATTTAAAAGTTTTAAATAAAACCGTTAAGACGGCTTCTTAATACGTCACTCGACCGGTCCAATAAGATATATGTATATTTTTTATAATTTACAAAATCAACCGTACAAAAGAATGTTGACGCATTAAGTACACACGGCGCGTGTCGGTCAGTCGTCCACGCGCAGCAGTCGCATCTCGTGTCGCTGCAGCAGCGCCACGGCCGACTCGTTGTTCCCGCCGCAGTAGCGCGAGGACGAGAACAGGGACACCAGCCGCCCGCCCACCTGCAGCTGCGACACCACACCGCCTCAGTCGGTCAGTCATCGTCCTTGTCGTCATTAAATAGGCTACGTCACCGGGAGACATCGCCGTCGTCCGCCGCCCGGGCCGTTGTCTTATTTTTTTTATTTATGTTGTATAAGGATTTGGATGGGACGGTTCGGGTCGTACCATGAACCCGTGCGCTTGTAGCTGGTGAGCGCGCAGCACGGCGTGCAGTCGGTTGTGCCGCAGGAAGTGCCGCAGCGCGCTCGCGCTGAACACGTGGCCGGCGCCGCGCCGCCAGTTGCGTGCGAAACCCTCCGACGCGCCCAGTTCTAGCACCACCTCCGCCGGCGCCGACGCCTCGCTGCAGCGAGAACCACTCTGGACTCTGACTCCGACCGACCGCTTGACGCACGGCCCGGTTCCGTGAGTAGCAAACGTTTCTAACGAGCTAGAGACGACTAAAGGGCGCGACTTTCCTGACATACAGCCGATTAAAAATCTCATACACCACCACTACGATATAGTACCGAAAAACCTATCGCGTTGAAGGGCCGTCGTGACCGTCGCAAGATTAAGAGGGCCTGTAAATACTAGACGTAATATAGGTCCGCTCACTCGACGGGGTCGTTCCACATCAGCTCCCAGGCGAGCGCGCTCTGCTCGGGCCGCGCCAGGGGCACCGGCACGCGGTTCACGCCCGTCGCCAGCGGACACACCCACGGCGGGGGGATGCCCCCGTGGCAGCAGAACACCTGTAAAACGTTGTATGTATCCTAAAGCCTAAAGCATGAAGCATATACATAAAGCATGTATCATAAAGCCTAAATCATATACCTTTTATGATTAGGGTCCTATTATTTGAAATACATAAACTTAAAAAGAATCAAAGACTAGGGAACTAGAAATTTTGCCCTTTTCTTTCTTATTTTTTAAGTCCTACACTTATTCAAGAACCTACATATTGTTAAGTTTTATAATAATTTTAATAGAATTGTACCTTTACGATGCTCAACCCGTTTGATGTCAAGAATAAAAGTAAAAATAATTAAATTTGTATTCATAAATTTACGTTACAAAAATACCTAAGTATACTCTGCTTTCAAATCTACTTACCTTTTCATCAACAATAGCCGCCAACGGTAACACATCGAATACATCGTTTACTGCGTTCCAAACCCGTAACCCCTCCACGTCACCATATTTTTCTATACATTCTCTAGAAACAAAAACGTTTACATTTCTTTAATAATGAGATTTCTATATTATTGGGTCATACCTACATATAGAAGGTAAACATTTTCTGTATTTCTCGTGTTTCGTGATTTCCTCGTATCAAATTAATTGAATCCGGTCGTTGTAATTTTGCAGCAAACAAATAAGCCAGGAGCTCGGTACCATGTGGTCCTCGATCTACGTAGTCTCCCAGGAATAAGAGATTAGCTGGCATCAGAGCCGTACCGTTTGGCCACAGAAGCGCTTCTATGGCCAAAAGAGCGGCGAGGTTGCCGTGTAAGTCACCTGAATATTAAAATAAAATTAATTCCTAACAAAACGGTCAGATAAAACAAGACAACGTTATTTCTTACTGCTAAAAGAATAACAACGTCGTCTGTGGAAAACCTACATAGTACAATTTCCACACTTCATACCGAACACGGCATCTTTAGAGATGAATGGTTGGCCATTCAACGACCTACCTATTACATACACGGGCGAACTAAGCGTCAGCAGGCGCGGCTGGTGGAGGCAAAGCGGCCGCACCGCCTCCGCCAGCCGCAGCAGGGTAGCCCCCAGCGACGCGCACTCGCTCTCCTGCTGCCACGAGTAAGCGGCCTTGCTCACCGACATCGAGCTTCTTCCCGACATGCGTCGCTGATAACGTGATAACGATCAGGATCGTAGGTCAAAAAACTGCTATTCAGTTATTAATTAGTTAAAGTCGTAAATCCTTTATGGGGGGGGCGGGGGAGCGAACTGAAATGAAAATGCTCGAAATTATTATTTTATTATGAATATTAATATGTTTTACTAATGGTTCTCCTTTAAAATATTTTTCCTATGAGGTATGGAAAATAAAAGAAGATTGATTAATATATTAATAGAAACCAGATTATACGACTACTACTACGATCAATCAGCCGTAGCCTTTTTGAAAGGGTCGTCGATATTGGATTTGTCACTTTCGATAGCCATTACACTTTGTGTCTGCCATTACACTTTGTGCCTGCCATTACACTTTGTGCCCGCCATTACACTTTGTGAGTCATTTCTCCTGTTAATATATTATCTACTTCGTACAAGATCTTAGTTGCGTTTTATAAAGAAGTTGTGTCATCTTGTAGAGATTGCAAAGATTTGATTTATGTATTCCCAGCTTGTCCTCCAGATTACAATTTTAGAGCTAAATATGTAGTTTGATTTGTTACAATGCAAGTTTAAGTAGGTATACACACGCAGAAATTGTAAATACTAACGTTGACTGGCTTTTCGATAGGATTAGCGAAATAATGCACAGCCGCGAAAGCCTCAGACGGTACAGCATTATCTCCGAGACGTTCCATCGAGTTCGCACACAGTGACACCAGCTTGGCCGTCGATGCGCTCACTGTAGTCTCTGGTTGCGAAAATATTAGTGATTTTACTATAGGGTGCAACCATTGGAACCCTGCAACTAACTAGTTTGTTTGCCTTTTTATAAGCGCCTTCCTATGTGAATTTTAAAAAACGTCTTCACTTATGTCAAAAACTATATACCTAATAATATATTTACGTCAGCACAATACCATCAAATGTTTGAAGGTGTTGTATCTCCGGAGCGGCCTTCGGTCGCAGCTGCACGGCGCACGTGGCGAGCGCGAAGCGACCCGCGCCCCCCGCGCCCCCCGCGCCCTCGCCCGCGGTCCTGCATGCCCCCCGCGGGCCGTCCTCGATGCGCATTGTTACATCGGCTTTAAGGACTTGTATCATTTGGATAAAAAATAACATTTTGTCTACGTTACTAGTAACACTTGATTGTACATCTAGATGACTACATGCTAAAGATAAGCAATCTAGTGTTTCAAAATGTAGTATTATAGATTTTTTATCAATTTTGGTAATTTTGTGGTCACATAATATGTTCTCATTATTTTTCCATTAATTATCAAATGAAATAAGGAGCGCTTGTGGCCTGGCTAATCTAATCGAAATTTGTTATGTAGCATATGTCACATATAATGCGAATTTTCAGTTTTTGTTCAAATTTTATAGAAGAATTGTTTTTGTTTGTTAACGTGGCATTATATATTTTTTGTGACATAAATTCTAATGAAAATTTAATGGTTTACCGTCTTTACGCAACCTAAAGAAAATAAATAAAAAAAATACCTAATGATACAATAAGGACTGAGAATGTGACTGTGATTACGAGATTAAGTTACATTTTCTTGTATTCAAAAACATAAGAAATGGATGTTTTTATATGGTATGAACCCACTATTATCATATTTTTTTTTCTGATATTTATATTCTATAAACATACGTAAAACATTTGCAAAATCGAATATGTGAAAATATGCTAATATTCGCGAATACGAGTATTCATTACATCACACTAAAATATATTTTTCAAAAATCTATATTTTCTCACCCTCCTCTAATGACGTTTTAGAAACAGAAGCCGGCGCTAGAAATCTTTCCCTAAAACATGCAAATAGCATTTATTATAGCTGTGTCAAAATGAAATTTGGATCTGATTGACGACTTTTATGACTAATTGTACCTATGCATCTCTCCATTTTGCTGTTGGAACGCCCCCCCTTAATATGCCTTAGTCGCCCAATTCATTCTCGATTGTCTACTGAATCCATGTTAACTAGATTGTTCTAAATGATATCAACGGCCATGGCGGAACTCACTGAAGGTCCCGCAGGCGGTTGGCCCGTGACGCCGGCGCCCGCAGTAGCGTCCCGGCGGCCGGCCACGAGACCGACGACCAGCGCAGGAACTCCGCCAGGCCGAGCGGAGCTGCGCTCGTGAAACCCAGCTGCCTGAAATTAAACCACCGACTCCTATAATTTAAAACGCGGACATAATGCTGGTAGCCACAGAGGGAAAGCTTGTCAAAAATTAATTCGAATTACTCAATGCTCATGCGAAGTATTCATAGTACTTTGGAAGATCTAATGTTCAGAAAGCTATATGGTGTCTACGACCTGACCTGAGACATAAGTCGGCATCTCTAGAAACACTGAGTGAATCGGCCGGTAACCCACTTGCGGTCCGACCCGCGGCGATCAGCTCCTTCAGTTCCAAATACTCTAGTTTGCAGTCGCGGTTGCTGTCAAAGTACCTATAAGATGAAAACATTACTACTTCCCTATTCAATTAAATTATTTTTATTGTCCAAAAAAAAATTGTACAATGGGCGGACTTAATGCTACATACGGCTTAAAGCATTTTCTACCAGTCAGTAGAATATTAACTATTTTTAAGTTTCAAAGTGAAGTATTTACTATCGCCAAGTATGAGATAAATAAAACATATTTTTTAATCTTGTGTAGTTTCGATATTTCGACTTACAAATTGAGAGAGTTAAACATAATTAGAAGAATGAGAACATTGAGATGACAGAGTAGTACCTAAATATGTATCTGCAGCGTATCTCTGCGGTGACGCCCTCGTGGGTCGTGTTCGGCTCCAGCGCCGCTGTCCACAGTAGCGTTTCCATGAACGACAGTCCACCACGGTTGCTGATATCCGCTGCCCTGTACAAATTTAAATAAATTCCATATCTCATGTAGATAGTCCCATTGAACATTCGCAAACAAAATCTATGGCTATAGATATTCTTATATATTCTAGAATATATTTGTGTATGTGAATTAGGTTTAGCAAAAAATTAAGTAAAGACAATTCACTATACTACGTAATAAATCACCTGAAGAGACTAATGCAGTGGGAGCGTTGCCAGCCCACATCCACCATGAACTGCGTGAAGACGCCGGGACTCATGTACAGTGCAGGGAACACCAGCGGTAGAAACTCGCGATACAAACGGACCTGATCTATTAGAAAGATACTTGTGCCACGTCAAAAATGATTAATTGTCAACTTAATGTTAGAACCGAATATTTAACTCTTCTTGACTTATCTTTGTACTCTTCTTACCATCCGTAGTATAATTGGCAGACTGCAGTATATGACAATGTGGCGAGGAGACAGCGACGGCGCCGCCTGCCACCTCGCACCCCACCACCACATTTTCCTCACAGATCTCCACTATCATACCAGATTCCATCTCCTGTGTAACCATAACCTACCTACTATAGTTTATTAAATAGACACTGGTAACTTTGTGTAAGGTATCCGTATTTGTTTAGCTGAAGTGAAGGTTCATTCAATAATATATTTTGAATATGATGAATATAGGGAGATATGAACTACCGCGAAAAGACGTTCGGGAATGCATATTAAAACTGAAAAGGTCTCAACTAAGGTTAAATTATTTTTAATTTAAAAAAGTTCTATATTTTAAGAAGGTTTTTGATTAGACTTGTAACATGTGACCTCGGACTACGCCTGGGTCCACTGCGGACCTTATGGTTAGGTAGATTAGGTAGGTAAAAGTATTCCTTCTCAGATATTAATATTTTCTATGCACGGACATCAACGTCTAACATTGGATATAAACATAGAGCCAATACACGTTCTGACCGTTCAATCACCACTAGTCAATCAAAAAAGGAATCATTAATAATTCTTCATCATACAGTTCGATATAACGGTAATCCTTACATTATCCTTGTGTGAATCTCCGACAGCTAGCTGAGTGAAAAGCGCTAGTTCAGGGCTACGCAGCATAGCGTGCGCACGCTGTCGTTCCAGTTCCACCGACGTAAGCCATTGCAGACGGTTGCGATTACCCTGATACAAGCTGGGTTTAACTAGATAAACTAATAAGGTCAAAAATCATCTTCATCTTCATCTTCAAATTTTTATATAACACGTGTCCAGGTAGTCAAAATGTTGTAGAAAAATTTCCAACTGACTGACTAACTAACTGAAAAAAGTATTGTTTTGAGATCTCTGTAATAATATACTGACACATACCAATATCTTATTCCATTTTTATACAAATTTTATCTCGTTACTATTTTATTATATGCACCAACCGCAACCAATATTCTAACAATATAATATATGAAGTCTATAAATTTTGAGTCGGACAATATAACGAGCATGAAAATCTACAATCGCAAGTTTGAATTCTGTCTCGTTCATTAATTTGATTGATATAGTTGTACATAACAACGACGAAGGAACCTAACAGAGATCAGAAAATACGTATGTATCTAACTAAAACTGAAATCTGCTCACGAACTTACCGCTCTCAGCTTTGCTCTCTTTTTAACGTCGGTTTTGATAGACACCTTGTATACAGCGTGGTAGACACACTGTCTGGAACTATCTGGCACCCAAATCTTGTAGATACGTAAAGGATGGCAGTCTGACGAAGTGTCCATACCCAGTATCTATTACAATATATCTATATGAGGTAAGTTTTATGTACGAATGAAATAATTATACCTATAGTCCGAACTATCTAAGCTTTACCCTGAATACTGGATGTACCTCAAAATGTATTTTGTGGGCGGTCAATTTCCAGTTATTTTTCTCACATGGGCTGCACGGTATCCAGAATTCTCCATTACTTTCTTTAGTAACAAGAAACGATCGTTCTGAAGGACAGTACACCAGCAGCGATACTACGTCGCAGACGTCCTTGTAGCTTTTAAACATCATTGGGAATTTTAAAACAATCGGTAAGTAATAAACTTTAGCTCACAATAACATAGTACCGTTACATTATGTCAAGTGCCATAGGTATATTTAAATAGGTGATCATCTGCCTGAATTACATTATATAAATACTCTTTATAGTATTTCAAATATATTTTTTTTAAATAGGTACCTATCTATCTATACGATGTATACATAATATGGTTGCGACAAAGATATATAGCCTTAAATGAAAAAGTACATAAGGTAACGTCACCACACAAGGCTTAATTTTATCGTTACCTAACATCCAGGTTTATAAGAGAAATGCACTGATCATTTGAAGTACTTATATTTATTTATTAAACTTAATAATAATTGAAAAAAAAATGCTTTAAAAACATAAACCACACTTTTGTGACAATATATTACCAAAATGTCAGTTAGACCTTATTGGGAGTCCTGTATCTTAATAAAAACCAAAGAAATATTTAAATTCTTAATAAATTTAAAACGTTCTTAATATTAAATCTAATAAGATCGTAATAATTATTATGTAGAGAAGTTTGATTATTTTTCGAGAACATAGACATTAGACAGTGGCCAATTCTCAGTAGCCTGACTCCTACGAATCTTCAACAATCTAAACCCTGAACGTGTAACTTAAGGTAGGTACTATTTAAGTTGACAATAACCCCAAATTCATCTGTCGGATATACCCCCCATTACTTTAGTAATTATTTTTAATAATTTTTCCTTTTAGATTGCTTATGCTAACTACATTACATTAAAATGAAAGTTATGTAAAAAACAATTTTAAATAGTTATCTTATCTGTAATATATTTCTTATTGTACTAAATACGTTTTTTTTATTTATTATCCATTATTAGTAATATAATTTATCATAAAATGTGTTGGTCTAGTTAGTAAAAGTGGCTATTAAAATACCTATTATTAAATATAATATGTTACTTATCAAAGTATCAAGAATGTGAAGTCGGACAATACTCTATTCTTCCTACGCGCATGATAAAGGTGAAGCAAGTTAAGCTTTATCGAATTGGTTCATTTTTGAGTCTATATTTATTAAAATGACATAACAGCTACAACATGTTTATAGATTTTTAGCAACTATAGCTAGTATACTGTAAGGTGTTTGAAATTCGTTTCTAGCTAAAAACGTATGAAAAATTTAAACGTTTTGACAGATTTTCAACTACTTACTATAATTGATAAAAAAAGTTCAGTCTTATATAATTATTAATCTCAAAGTATATTTGTATATATTTCAAAGGATTTAATTGTTATAAAATACTACCATATTAATATTCATCGATTATCAATTTCAAAAATATATATAATGTAAAATAGTTAATTATGTAAGTATTACAGAGATAGCAGTATCTGTGCATTTCTTCGCATAATTTAAATTATTAACAGTGTTAGTGGAAAATCTTCTAAACAAAAGTTTCTATTGAAATCTTATATCATTCAAAATGGAGTAGGAAGTAAAAAAATGATAGTCTTCTTTTAATATTGTTTAAAAGACTGAAAAAATAATCATTAACATTTTCCCTCTGTATTATGTCATAAAGAGGCTATTTTACAATAAATATTTTTATGTATGTCTATTCAAATGTTAAGTAATTACGAAAACTTTGAAGCAACGGCTCTCGTACGGTAAACGTGACCGTCGGTCATAACTATACGGTTCGACAGTCGACTGCTAGAATATTGAGGACGAAACTTGAAGAAAATACTGAAGAATATTGAACGCAGCAAGAATTCATATCTTAATACTTATGTGCCTCGCATCAGACTTATTAGTCTGCAAATGTCCTCCTGCACCTATAAGCCCTATTTTGATTATAATGAATTATATATTGTATTTTTAAAAAAATGTTTTTATTTTATAAAAAGTAAGACAGTAAGTATGGGACAATCTCAATAAAATAAACCCAGTTCAAAGTATTGTTTATTTAAAAGAAAAAACTAAAAATATATACGTTCTTATTCTTATAGATCCAAATATCATGATTTTTTTTTAAAACATTCTCAAAGATCCATGGATGAAATATGTATTTACAAACATTACCTAGTATCTGGTGACTGGTACTATTGATCTACCCCACAGTAGTACCCTAAGCGCAGGTTGTATAGAAGTGTATACGAATGTGACGTAGAGATCACGCCACCTTTTCAGACTGCTTGCCGTTCTCTGATTGGATGATTTCCCCACCCCACAGAGAAACACGACACATTCAACATGTTCAGTGATGTACTATTAAGTCAAACTTCACTGTTTTGACACATCGATTCTTAAAAAATCGTAAACTATTACAATTGTGATATTGTGTTCCTTTCTTTATAATATTAAGATAAAAGGAAAAAATAAACTTGTTTTATTGAAAATCAAACTAAACAATTAAGCTCACCTAAGAAAAATACTAAGCAAACTATATATAATTATTAATCGATTTACATGAATCGAGTTTTTTGACATTTGACAAGAATTTTACTTTAACATTGGTGCATCACCAATTCACCAAGGTTTGCGGACGATTTGTAGATTCTGCTAGTGTTTATCGAGTATTATTTAAAATTTTGTGATAATTTACAAGTGCATTTTTTTCGTGAAAACAAAAATCGAAAAAATCCTGAGGTAAGTTTCATGATGTAATTTTCCTGTTATTTGAGATAAAGCGTACGTTAAATGTATTATTTCTAACCTACAATGCTATGGAAATATGTTTTATTAAATGTACAATATTTATGTGAGCAAATTATCTCGAATTTAATTAAGTAAAACAAAGGCATCAAACACATACAAAGTAGAGCTCTAGCTACAAAGGTTTAGGTTTGTAATTTATAAAACAAGATGCGGCGCGATCTTTGCTAAACCTACCTCCCCATTTTTTATGTAAATAAACGTGATAAGTTTGGAACATATAATATTTTTTTTATAATCACAAATTAACTTTCTCCTTAAATTTTTACTTTTTAAATTTCTAACCAGTTATATGGTTTTCACAAATCTTCTAATTTTGTACTGTTTCTGGTAATGTGGTATACCCGCATTATTACTAAACAAATAACATTATTTTGAACTATCTTCTAAGAATTATTATAAATATAAATGGTTTAGAAGACATTTTATTGTAGGTTATCATATTGAAAACTGTAGGTATTGTACTTTATCTACCTATACTAATTAGGCATGTGTTTCCCAGTTTTTGTATTTTATTATACATTCGATTGGTGTTCACCAAGTTAGAGAGACTGAAATATTAGAATTAAAAGTAAATTATAACTCATTGAAGTATGACAGCTACAAGAAAAAGCTTATCAAAGATTATTGCAAGTATTTATTTTATGTTATGAAACGTTACATCATTCATAATAATAGAAATATAAACTAATTGCTGGACATAATCATAAGAGTCATTCATAATTTTTAAGTCTAATTACTTTGACCTAGACCATCTCTCTTATCCAGTGATGTAGTGTATGACGGGGAAGGTGGTTTGATATAACTATATGAAGCTTAACTTTTGCTACTTGTATGAGGAAGTGACAACAGAATACTAAAAACTTTTAGCATTCTGTTGTCACATCCTCATACAAGTATCAAAAGTTAAGTTTTTTCGCACACAATGGTATCTGCCTCGTCGAAGCTATTTGCCTCCATACAACTTAGCAGCAGAGTTTAATGTTGTCAAGGACTTATAATACAACTAATACATTACATAATTGTAAATATATGGTATCTTCATCTGAAAACATTGAAACAATATTGTTTGTGTTAAAGTATTATATATATTGAAGATAAATAAAAAAACACTGAAATGTCTATGGCATCATATTGAAATGCAGTTTCAGTTACTAATGTAATCTTGTGTGTGAAAACGAGCAGTGTTTCCTGATGACCCAGTTGTGTGACACTCGTGTGAGTGGACCAGGTGATACTCATAAAGAAACATTAGATATCAATTTTTATGCAGTGATCTAATTGTATGTTATTTATAGAATAGTTTTATTGGAAAATTCAATTTATTAATTGTGCCATCGCCAGGACCTTAGCCTGAATATTCTACATTTCCCGTATATTCCTTACTTCACTTCTAATTGAAAGAATAATTGTGTCTTAACTGGTATTTGAAAAATTTTAACTATTTTTATTAATTTAAACAAACCATATCCAATATTATTTATGTCATGATTTACAGGAAGCTTTCACATGAATATTTAATAATATAACATTATTAAATATTCTCGTAATTCCGTTTCACTTTTGCGTTTAAGTGAAATGTACATAAAATTAATTGCTTGACCTTTGTCGGAACAAAGTCCGGAGCAGACTTGAGACGATGCGGTTTATCTTCCGATACACTTGCGTCACCGCTTGGCTGCTTTTGTCTTGTAAATTTTATTGTCTTGAATCAAGTAATATATTTTGTATTATTTTAGATCTCTTTTTTTGTATGATACATTTAAATTATTATTTGTTTTTATATCGAATTTGTATTTTTTTATTCGCTTTGTTAGTTTGAAGGTGACAATAATGATAAACTATACGGGTGTATCGCCTTTGTGCAGGCTTGAGTAATTGCTTTGTTTCTAAGTATTAATATATTTACATTAAATTCCACAGCGTCACATTATGTACATTGAAATAAATATAAGAAATAGAATATTATCTTAATAATCTGAATTTATTTGCTTACAAAGAATAAATTTGTGCAAATTTTACAAAGATACAGAAAAGAGAGAATTGTATTTTCTCTTTGTAGCTTTCGGTCTGTTATTAGTCTAGCTCGTAGTTCTAGGTCAGGCGAGACTCATGACGCCGTGACTATATGGGGTTGCTGGCGCGGATATCATTAGTAAATAATGTGGTACTATACATTACTGAAGACTAAACAATTATTTATTTTTAATAATTTGTTGCTAAAAATATCATCTGCTCTGTGTAAGCTATCCCCACATAACGAAAGATTTATTTTTTCTTAAAAATAAAAAAATAATACTGCGTAAAAATATTTTTTGGATTTTCCTGGAACTAAAATAATAAACACAACAAATTTCATGTAAGTTTGTCAAGTATTTGTGTAATGCGTAAATAAAAGAACAGGCTTCTAAAAATTTTTAACATAGAAATATGTTGCCTCTTGACTATTATACAGGGATATTAAATTAGCATATCAATACATGATAAAGTTAAATAATGACCTAACTATGTTTGAAAATTCTCATTGCATCAATCTGTATACAAACTGCAGAGATAATTATTCTCCACTGCACTTTATCGTTCAATAAAACGGCGATTCCTTTAAATGTGATAACGCTTATCAGACAACCGCCTCCCGACAACCCTTCCCGATAAGATATGACTGACTTTCAATAGTACGTTCTGAAGTTCAGGGCGGGTCACTCGAGGTTGCCTTGATTGATGAGTAAAATATGCAAGTGATCATTTTATATAATATCTGCTGATTGTCCTAAAATAACAAGTTCCACAAATCTTTGCTTATTTATGCAAAAGTATAAATAATTGTAAAAAAATGTAAAATCATTTAAACAATGAACGACATTTGGTTATCATATGAGAATAAAACTGACCCGATGATACACTGAATAAAACTGACCCGATGATTCCCGTTACCATCTACTAAAACTGTAAATTACCAAGGTTTGTTTCGTCTGGCATTTTGCATAGATATGGTCGAAAACATACACACATAGTTGCCATGATTACATTATAACTTGCATTTTATTTTTTCATTAAAATTTTCAGATGAAGTGGAAGTTCAATATTTATTTTGTGACATAAAGTATATTATTAAGTTAAGTTTATCCTCCGTTTAGAATAGCTGTCGCGTAATAAAAAGTCATATACGCTCATTTCACTATCAAATATTTGACTTTGAGAAATAGCAAGTAGAAGTCTTCACCAATCAGAGAGAAGCAGTACCTCACTAACAGCCATTTCACAATGCGATGTTAATACACTAGTTGAGATAGTATCGTTTAAATTGTGTTATGAAAAAATCCGAAATTATCTTCGCTTTTTACAAATAAGATGAATCAAGCAAGACTTCAAAGGATCCTAATAAGTCACGCTGGTGGTATTGTCTCATCGGTGATCTTAGATGCACTTACATTAAAACCGTGTCCGGTACGTTGTACGTTGTACGTTGGACTTCGCCCCCTATTATCCAACGAGTGTCGTCTTCCGCTATCCACCATCCGTCTGTACTGTCACCATGCTAACGAAATGTTTATTTTAGATTTTGTTAATTTTATTGATTAATCTTATCGAGATTTTATTACATTTTTTATATATTTTGTTAGCGCCAATGTAGACGATTTGATGATTTTGATGTAGAATTTTGAGGTGAAACTTGTATTTGGCGGACGTGTATAATATTGTGTTAAATATTTTATGAGTCGCGTATTTAGAACGAAATAATTCAATCTTTATCACATATTTCATTGACCTCCTCAAAATATTTCGACTTGCTGATAATAGTATATAATGGGGAAATAATATAAACCAAGCACTTTTATCCAAGGTACGATAATTTGATGAATCGTTTGTTTATGCGGAAGGGTTTCTTCTCGTGTAAAACTATTTCACATAAGTAGGTACTGTTGTTTTTATTACTACGGCTGTTAAAATGACGGAAACGCGAAACTTAGCATTTTGTTTATAACCTGTTACTTACTTGTGCTCACACAGTGGTTATTATATTTATTAGCACTAACTAAATTAGTTTATAATTACAACCGGCTGAGATGGTATGCCTTAGTGTCGTTTTAGAGTCGTTGATAACGACCGCGATGAAACAGTTGATATGCTGTAGTGAAAGTAAACAAGACAGAAATATTTATAAATCCCACATTGATATTATTTATTAGTAAATAATATGAATATGGTAGATGTGACCTGGACCAGTACTCCGGGGAGCAGTTCATCGCCATGATAAGTAACAATACGCGCGCTGGCTACTGCTTTCTTTGCACTACCTATTTTAGCGATTTAAATTAACATAAGACCATATTAAATTTAACACAAATCCAGTTTATTCCGGATGACTAACCTAATTGGCTGTCTGATCCTATCAGCTCCTACATGATATATTTAAATGTATCTTATACACTATGGTAACTCTACACCGGTCCTGGCTGACGTCACGTACACGTTCCTATTGTCTCACGTGTGTAGGAGTCTTTATAAACGGGACATCGTATAACTGGTCGCAAACCCCAGCGTCCAAAGGTTAGAGTTGATTCTTGTGTGTCATTGCGATTTCAATCACGATATTATAATATCCGTAGAGCAGTCAGTTACATTAATCCTGGTAAGTCCTAACCTTCCTGTGAGCCCACGTGGAACTTAAGAATCTGTCTACTATTTACTGGATTTATATTTACTATTCTAGACATGAAGCTCTAATATACTGAAAATAAGAATTCTAGTATTTATATTTGCTTCATGAAATGTAGGTAAATATTATCTAATGTGTCTACGAGTACGTTGTAGACGTGTGAGCTGTCGCGTGATGCACCTATCATTATTATACTTGTCTTTCATTTCATGGTTTTCAGCATAATATTACCAGCGATTTGACGTTTCATAATTCATTACCAAAAAAAAATGTCATACGAAGTAAGTGACATGCGCTTGAAATAACAAGTTAATGATTGTAAACAGTGCAACTTATAACTAATCCAAGAAGATTGATAAACAGGGATGGCGGTGGCTACTGCAATATCCGATTATTAAGGGATATCGATACCGCTTCTATTTATTTACTAATCGATTACAGTTTCAAGGGATTTTTCATGAACATTTTTTATTTAAATAAGACAACCACTATTAGTATTAAAATTAATGAAATGGTATTGTCTGTGTGTCAGTACGTCAGTATGTGATACGTTGACAGTCACCTCTAAGACCTTACAATACCTTAGCTGTCAATTCTTCCATCTACTTATATAATATTGTATTTATTGTATGCCGATATCGTTTTGTCAAAACATCTCTTTACTTTATAATACATATTATTGTTACCTACGACTCTGTGACAGTGATAGAGAAAATATAAGCTTGACCTCATCATAGCACCCTCTGTTGTATTCGAGAGAGGTCTCACCAAACTGGTCAACAAAACAAGAGCCAAAGTGTTGTTTTGGTATTGATTACTAATTCGTCTCTGTATATATATAATATATATATAGTGTCAACAATGACTCCTAAATAACTAACATTTTATATCATCAGTGTACAAAATCACTCTTACCATTAGCTCTCCAATCATAATATGACCTTCCAGCAGTTAATAATTGCCAGAGCTATCCTATAACGTTGGTTCTGTAGACTTTTGGTTTCCCGTTCTAGAGATCAACTCCTCGGTCAGCTGAGTGCGAGTGCACCGAGAACGTTCTATTTCTGCACGTTAAATTATCAGGGCTGTCTGTATATACTTTTTATGTAAACTGTATACATATGTACAAAGTTTTGTATTCTTGATAGGGAATAAAATGGTGAAAATTAATTCAAGCTATCAATAAGTCAGTAATACCTACTTTATTAATAACCACGAGCAATCAATTTGCTGATTGTTGATTAAATTCAATCTACATAGATATGTGTGCTGATTGTTGATTTAATTTAATCTACACAGTATATCCATATTGAAATATGAAACAGCGGACACACAGTTCATATTTCTGCAAGTAGGCTTATTTTAAACCATTTTTTGTCTGTTGATTCCATATCTCAATTTTCATCTCGCTAGACGGCGTGTCCGAGCAATAAGATTCGATTGTTTATTTTTCAAGCAAGCCCTAGACGTGGAGGAGACTTAGTAAATCGTGAGCACGGATCGCGAATGGCGGGAAACGTCAACCGCCAAGCGCTTTCAAAATTCAGTTTGCGAACGCGTGTCTTAGTCGACGCACGTGTTTTTCTTTAAGAAATTATTTTATTTTTTCATTTAAATTGTTATATTGTGGCTGTGATAAAGAGTGATATATTAGTTTCTTATTCATCAGTCTTTGAGGTAAGTCGCTTATTGCGATGGTCGGTACATATTTAGGAGTCGGTTTACTTGGATGTAATTCTTCTGTAATATGATGTATATTTAGTTTTCGCTTATATTTTATTTTTTTGTCATATTCAATATTCGTATCGGCTGTGTAAAATCCTGTTGTTTTAGGCACTCTGACAAATTATACTATGGTTTCAAAATCATAGAATTTGGAAAAACCTTAGTTTAACTTTATTCCTGCAATGTTTAAGAAATCTAATATTATATACTTAAATGAAATGCAGTATAAACAATGGCAATAAGGATCGGGCCTTAGGCGTTGTCATCATGTGATTAGAATAGCAAATTTATGAAGAGATGGGTCATAGAAATGGCTCAAGTACTTTTATATTGCTTTAACAATACTTATTAATAATAAATGTTTTTCTTTATTTATTGCTTTGGAAACTAAATTGTAGCTTAAAAAAGCAAGTTATTTTGAGTGATAATACTTTTAATACTTTAAAAGCAGTAATAATAAAATTGTCTTAAATAAAACGGTATAACCTAGTTAAGTAGTGGTCTGGCCTTGTACGAAGTAACCATGTTTTTTAGTATTTTAAAATACTGACTAATCGTTTGTCCTGAGAGACTACAGACACACACCAAAACACTTCACTTCGTAAAATATATATTTTGAACATGTTTATTTTGTACATTTAGCATTCGTAATTATATAGATTTTAGGAATTCATTTTAGGTGTTTAAGCTGGAGGTAAATCATTTGAGAACCGTTGATTTAAAACACGTAGTATGGTCACCTAATGGTTTCACTCTGTTAGAACTGTTTGAAGATAACATTTACAGATAAGGTTTAATATATTAATATTGTTTTAATTAAATTGCTATTAAAATCCATCTGTCATAAATCAAGTCAAATGTTTCAAAAAATTGCATTCCTACGTAGTGGAATTAATTTTTTTTTTTTAAACAAGATAAATAATATTAGTTTTAGACAGCCGTTCTTTTTAAAACTAAAGAATATTTTTATAGAGACAATATGAATCACAGTTGAGGTTGAGGTCAATAACTACCGCATATGGCATGGAAATTATATATTTGTTTATTTTCGTAGCGGTCTCAAGAACACTCACTAAATATTTAGAAGAGCACATCTCTTCTAGAATGAATAGCTTGGTTTCTTCACCGCCGTGTTTTATGTACTGTAGAATAAAATATTGAACATTGTAAAAAAAGGTTGGATATTTTGTCAGAAAGAGTCTTGATTATGAATGTGGGGCTACAAGAGAAGACGGCGACCGAAAAAAATATGGATGGAGTGTTTGAAAAAACATGTGGCTAACATGTAAGTCTCAACCTAAATGAAGTATAATAGAAGATTGTGTGGATATATTGAAACGAGACCAAATAGTAGGAATAACGGCACGTGGATCAGGATTTTGACAGAATTTATTATTTTTTAAAATTTTAATTCGTTATGTCTATTCGTTCTAATTCGTCATGTTAATATATTTTAATAAACCCCGACCTCCGGATAAAAACACTTTAATTAGATTATAAAAAGGATTGATACAATTATATAATGGCATGTTTTTAAACAAAATAATCTGAAGTGCATGACAAGTGTGCCGCAGCGTTACTAGAAAGCATTTATTTTTAATTCTGTTGTTGGCTGGTATTACGAAAGGAACAGAAATTCTCTAAATATTTAAATTTGTTCGCTAGGAACGTACACGCCTCACTAAATGCATCTCGTGATTCAGGTGATGCACGCCACCTCGCTAACCTCATCTCAATTACTTTTTAAAACTAACTTAATATACTAACATTAAAGATATCACAGTGATTACATCTTGTAGAATATTTTAGTTTCAAAAATATATAATTTGTATGAGACTTTAAATGCAATATAATGAGTAACATTCAACTTTAAAACATGTATTTAAAAAGTGTAGTCGTAAAAGGTTATCGTTGATGGCCTTTGGTTTTAAAAATATTTTATACATAAATAATATGTAACGAAAAAATTATTGGTATCTCTACTAATATTTACAACATTAATGATCTGACTTTGCCTTATTACGTATAATATAGTAATATAAAATTACCAATAAACGTTAGTTTTCCAAAGAACACGGAAATTGTGGCATCAAATTATCTGTGACATTGAACAAAGTGCAAATCTCATATATATGATTTACTATACACTTCATACATACAATGGCTACGTGAATACTTTTCTCGTCACGTGTTAACTGGTCCATACCTATTTGTACGTGCGAGACAATTATACGATAACCGAGACATGCAGGTACCTATCTACATTGATTTTCTGCATTATATATTCCGTACTGCTATATAAAATTGAAATTAATGAGAGCAGAAAAAATATTAGGATATCTTTGAAAATCGTAAAAACTCGTAGTGTTCGTGTGTTTGTTTCATCCTCTAAGGTTGTATTTATTTATTACAGTACTCAGGTGCACTCTGGTCGTGTTAAACTCACGGGGTTTATTAAAATGATCCTTATTGTTTTTGACACAAAAGTCACATTCGCGTCCGCGTTTTTAATTTAAGACAGTCGTGCTTATGTTCCGAATACTACTGATTAAAAATAACGATAAAAATATTCTCTAGTATCAACTCATTTTAATTATTACGCCGTGTATAATATATCTGAATTAAGGCATTTTAGCGGTCACCTTCTTTTATAAACGACAACTTTAAATATGTATTTATCATTCCGGTAAAAACATAAAAGACACTGCAGGTTTACTAATAGCTAATTATTATATTTTAAAAGCTGATATTGAATAAACCAACACAAATAATCTAAACGGTTGTTGAAATACAGAAAGAACACCAAAAGAAGAATAATTTATGAAAGAACACCAGTACTTGCCATATGTTTCTGTGTCAAGAGTTGTTTCTTGTTTATTCTTGGTCTCGTAATAAACGGCGGAACAATCGTTCGAGCCTTTTAATAACTTCTTGCTTTCAATATCATTATTTCGCGGCTGTTAGTTTCTCTGAAAGTTTGCTCTAACAGTTACTATGACTAACTTGTATAACTCTAATCCTCAACGAACAATATCTTTATATTATTAAGATAACAATATTTTCCACAAAGATATAATTTATTTTAAAGCTCTTAATATTATATTACATAAAGAAAGTAATGTCTATTTATATATTAAACATAGACTAAACATTAAGTGGTTATATATGAGATGTAATCGCTTAGAGCGTTAGGTTTGAAAGTGAGAGGTTATCACAGGTGATGATTGAACCGTCGTCTATCTTCCACCGACGACCAGGGTTCAGATAAAGGGTAACTCTAGGTCACCAGTCCACAAACATGTCTCTCATTGACTTCACTATTGGAATTTTACTATGAGTTACGAGTGGTTTTTTTTGTTTAGATTCAGACGGACATGTTTTGCATTGCAAACGAACCTTCGAATGTCTGAACTAGATAACAATAAGAAAATATGTATATAATAAAAGGCTGTACTTTATAAGTGTTTTTTTTTACGTCTAATAATGACAGCTGAAATATTTTTTCCTGAACTCTTATTTCTGTACATTGTATGCAGCCAACATTTTTAACCCAAATAAAATAATTTCATACAAACGTTTTTTATAACATTTGGATATTAAATTAGTTAACGTGAAGTATATTATTATATTACTGATTATTTGTAGATCCTGAAAACAATTCAATCTTCTCTTGTATATGATGAATTTATAACTAACTTGTTGAAATCCGGATAAGAATGTAATTATGTAAGATATATACAGATAAGATATATAGATATGTAAGATTATACGTACTACCTACCGCTATTCCATTCCAACTTTTATGTAATGTTTCCTTCAGGGTTTCTGTCATGGCTGAATGATTTCCTTATTGTGTTTAGAGTCGCAGTGTCGACGATCGGACATTGGATTGATAGCTGGATCTGACGTGTTGACGTGACCCTTGGTTTAACACCTTACCAAAAACCTTTTAATTGATGAAAGTTCTTTTGAAAAAAAAACTTATTACTACTAACGTTAAAACTTAACATAGTATTAATGGTTAATATATTTTAAATATATTTAACATTTTATTAAGTGCTCCTATGGTCGGTTGTATCTGAGGTAGTTTTTCTCGTAATCTTAAGTTTCAGTTTCCGGTTACGGAGGAACAAAACAAAGATATACAAATTATCTGAACAAATATGTAAGTAGAGCATTGGAACAACGCCAATCAAGCGAACTACTGAAATAACTACAATCAAACATGACTCATGTGGCTTAAAACACACACACACACACAAAATACTTAAGTTATGCATTTACTTCACAAATTAATTGTTTATGCATTTTGGGAAACTAAAAGATGTCACGCTTTGAGTCACTAAGACGACAGTATGAAGTGTAATAACCACAACAGAGGCAGCCGGCGCAGATGTCATAACAAGTGTTCTTGAATGGTGTTTTGTCAATACGAGCCTGCGCACGCTCGGTCCAAAGTCCGTGTTGTGGTTTCAAGATCAATTCCCGCGTGTGTTGTGACCTGCGGCTCCCGTGCGCCCGCGCCGGTTCAATTGCGCTTGCGGACTTCGGACCGCATTGTAATCTCGTAATTTCGTGAGCTACCCGTTAATCGTTTTTTTTTCAAATAATCAACACAATTTTTTATGAATCTTGATTGATTGTTATGTTAGATAAATGTATGTAATTATATATGATTGATATATTTATTTTAATGTATGGAATATGCTTCTACAGAGGAAGTCTAAATAAGATGTTTTTTGGTCTGTTTGTATAGGGAGAAGAATTACCTTACCTGACCAAATATTACTGAATGTTTTATTCGGATTTATCATTTGACGACATTAAAACAATATACTAATCTTAAAGTTGATTAACTGGTATTATGTTATATAGCTCATAATATAGTTAAAGGTACGTAAATAAGACAAGGTAGTTGTCGTATCGGTGTTATTATTATTACGTCTGAATAGTTAATATACATTAATATAATTTATTATGGAATGTTTTTTTTTTTATCCTTCTAACCCATGACAAATATGGGTATATAGTTGAATAGACACAATATTGCTGGGTACAATTTCCCGAATGATATTCCTTGACAAATGTGAGCCGAGTAAGTCCGAGTATCGTGTTGCGTCATGTTCTTGTTTTTCCTTAAAAGCAAAATCATGATGACTAATAATATACTCCGTAAGTACCTGACGGTATTTTTTCCCTCGAGGTAATAGATTTTCCTGACAATAAAATGTCTCCGAATTATAATAAATTTGGTATTTTGAAAGCGTCCTGGTTTCCAGATGAAACTGATGCTTTCAGTATTTTGTATTATTTTAAAGATTTATCACCTGATGGACAAGTGAATTGAAAAAACGTTAAGCGTCCTTTGTATTGTTTATTTTTTCAATGCAAATAATTGGCACATGTGTCATATAACAGTTCGTTCATCTCTGTTTATCTGTTTGTATGAGTACAGACACGAGACGGCTTTTCTTTGTTGACGCATCGGTACTGTATACGCTACTCTCTTAAGTATTTGTACTTTCTGGTATATTTCAATAGAATGATGAAGTTAATTTATTAAATTATTTCTAAGAATACTGTTACTACCTTTATCTTCAATGTTTTTGTTAATTTGACTTTTATTGTAGAAGTAGCATTACCTATTATATATAAGCTTAAGAGTTACTTTAAAATATTAAATATTTTAAAATATAATTAAGTTTGTATAAAATATAAAACAATCAATAACTTCGATAATCAAAATTGTTTAATTTGCACATAATTTCCGACACTATAAATGCGTATGTGTGCGTGCGCTTATTCAAGGTTCGTCAATGTAGTGATGCGACTTGCTAGGTGTGTGCGTTCTTAAGAAGTATAATGACGTAGACTTTAAAATATATATAATAAATAATTCACTTTTCATTTAATGCGACTGAAAGAAAAAATATCCCCTTAAATAAATCTAAAAAAGTAACCAGGTAACGTTTGTCTGCTAACGGGTACTACAAAATTCGAGTTTTTAGAGGATGATGCCTGATGATGATGATTTTCTAATCTACTCTCTTTGCTTATTAAAAACAAACTTGTATTTATCTGTGACAGTCACATTTAGTTATCTGTGACAGTGGTTAATTATCGCAATGTTGCCAGTGCCTTTAATCACCTAAAGACGGCCCCGGTTTTATTCACCAATTAACTGAATTTTCCTCACGTAATATTATCATGCATTAATTAATTATTTGTTTTTTTTTTTGGGTCTGAATAAAATTACAATAAATTAAAACTTATCAAAGGTTATCATCATTTTTATTGTAAAAATATCGCTATATTTTATTACATTATGTAAATATTAATAATGCTGCAAAACATATGTGATTCTCATTGTTTTAAATTGTAGTTTACTATTTGGCTTATTTCAATACGGACTCCACGTTTTTTAAATGTTTTTTTTTAAGTAATTGAATTGGAACCAGTTTTACGATTAATTTATATTACCAGTGAATCAAGTCGCCGGTGACTCTATAATGACCGCAAACTAAATGTTCTACCCTCGAAACTGGTTAGTAGCTGAACTAAAATTATCTTGCAATAATATTTACTGCAGTGAGTTCTACGACCTAATGACCGTTACAGCCTACTCCAGCGAAGGCAACTCAATTATTTAAACCTAACAGTATTACCAACTTAACAATATTTACCATATAAGAATCAATACGTATATTAATTTAGATTAATTATAGAGCAGAGAGTTTCATCGGCTAGTCTGTGTTCGTTGAGCCAGCCATATAGAAAAAATATAAATCTTTTTGTTTTTATAGACATGATATATATACAACGCCACGAACGAGTACGAGACAATTATAATATTGGATTGTAAACACGCCGTCACGACGTGGTTATAATTAGCACGGGGGCTCGACCAAGGAATCTTGGCGCTCTTGGCCAAGCGCTGCCAAGTGCCATTACCCTTTAAAACATGTCTACACTATGAATGGGGATATCCTCACTAAAATCAAGAACTCTTAGTATATTTATTTATTATTTAGATATTTTTATCTCTGGGACCCTACCGAGAGTGATATAGTAAGATTTTATCAATTTGAAAATAATATAAAATACTTAAGACAGTTCCTTTGGAATTGTGTATTTTTAGTGCTATTTATTATTATTATTATTAGATATCGGAGAATTGTTCTGATAAATAAGATGACTTTAACAATTTTAAAAAGATTTCTAAATACATCTGTTGTAAATATTATAGAACCAAGTCCAAGAAACCGCGGGACACGTACCTGTCATGACATAACACGTTGCCTACAATAATGTATTATTATTACGAGTTGAAATACAAAAGAAGATGTCATTAAATGTTTGTTTTTGTTACAGGTTGAAGGAGTACAGACATGTTTATTGACGAGAATGAGACGTGAGTGACAATTAGACATTAATACATAAACTAACATAATGAATATACTTTCATTAAAAGAACTGTGTAATTATATAATGATGATAATTATATTAATTGAATCACTTAAAGGTACAATGTGCTCAGTGGGGGGCGAGGGGCGAGGGGTGAGGGGTGGGGGGCGAGGGGTGTTATAAAATGAACGTAGGTAACTTGGTGACTGAAAGTCATCATCTGTGACATCAGCTCCCAACTAATGGACAGATATTAGTGCTATATTTCAGTCGAATGACATGTTTGTTGAAATTATTCTCAGTATGTTTAGTGGGAATAAAGAACTCCATCTTAAATATTACCATCTCTCATTAGAACAAGTGGCGAGATCTCAGATAACTCGGACTTTAGGTAAAATGATTCATGGTCGTATCGGGTTCTTTGATTAAATAATTTTAATTATCAACCAATTTATCAACAATGATCGATTATAAACGGATATACATATTATATTAGAGCCGTTGTTAAATTAATATACGCTCCGAGAATACATTTGATTATCTTTATATTACGATGGGCTTGAAACTCATCTGGTAGTTCTATTTTATATGCTTGGATGAATCCCAGAAAGTAAAACGTAACTGTAATAAAACTGTTTTAGTTGATTTTAGAAAGAGATGACTTATGTACGGGTAATGTTTATAGAAGATATTTGAAACGGAGCTGGGGCCCGTTACCGTCAGTTACACGACGGGCTGCCGGTGCTTTGTAAGTTTAGCCCGCCTTTTGGAGAAAAAATTGTATATCTTTTTACTGTGAAATAAATATTTAAATACACGTAATTTTTCACATTCTATCATTAAAGACATCTATAATTTGTTTAATTGTGGAACTTCACGAATAATAACAAAGATAGCAGTAGTCAGGCGCGGCGGCGTGTACTGAGTCAGTGTTTAAAGGTTAATGATAACGAAATAAATGCACTTTGTACTTTGAAATCATAATTTTAATGACAGGCCTTTACGTAACAAGTCCGGACAGGTATCCTTTGCTTACATTATGCATTCCTAGTTCAGTTCTTTTAATATCAGAGAAAAATAAAATGTGAGTGATACGAGTCCAATTGGAATCATCTGAGTGAAGCTAGTAGGCGTTGTTTCTATCCGGATACGATCCGTTGACATTCTCTCTCAGAAGAGCATCCTGAAGCAGCTAGCGACGGTGAGTGAGAGCCGGAGGTCTACCGCTACTAGTCTCGTTCAATCATTCATGGTTCTCTCACCTTCATTAAATAATAGAGAAAACAATTTATAAAAGCCAGTATTTGTTTACTAGCCTTGCGTGTATACGAATTTAAAAAAACACTACGTGGTTTAAAGTACAAAATATATTTAAAATAGCGTTCATTAATAAATTAATTTCATCCGAAAAAATTCAAGTTCCGTTTCATTTGACTTTTACTCCATTTTTTCGCGCTAATTTTCGTGGCTGTAAAATCCCAAAGCATTTCTTATACCGTTATCAGTTGTAGATAATAACTTTTATAAAGCCACTTTGAGTCCTTAATAAGTATATAATCGAACAATAAATCAATATGTACTGATAAGTTACCGATCAACTCTCATAATTCAACGTAAGCCACACACGGTGTTAGCTCACCTACATTATATATATATATATATATAGTGTTCCTACATTTGACTACGTTTTCGAACCATTATTAATCCGTTACCGACAAAAGCTTATTTTTGTATAAGTATTTTATAAAGATAATATTAAATATTCGAACATACCATTAAATATAGACTAGACTCAAACTATGGACCCATAGTAGAATAGGTAATTGATAAACATACAGACAACACCCAGACCCTAGACCAATACAAGTTTTATTATACATATTGTTCTAGTTTGGGGAATCGAACCCAAGACCACAGACACGATAGGCCGTCAAAGAATATCATTTTTTATTTATTGGTTTATTAACCACCATGACATATACCAAGTACTCTAATATGACAAATAGTTTTAAAAACAATACCGTCATATTGTATATGACATACGGCGGCACGTATACTTGCTAGTAGAAATAATAACGTCTGTGACAATTCAAAAATATCTTTATTCAAGTAGGCATTTTTGAAGGCATTTACATGCACTTTTGAATCGTCAATTACATTACATTAAAAAAAGTCAGTATAGTATGTCAGTATGTCAGTCCGTGATTAAGCTACCACCAGCTCGGAATGCGGCTCTCCTGAGAAAAGCTGGTCAAAACTCAACAGTTGCTCTTTTAAAAACAATTTAATAATGTTTTATGTATACATTAGAATATCCTACAAACGAGCCAACAACCAAAGCTCCACAAACTAACCTTTTAGTTGATCGAAATACGATGTGCTCGTGTGTGTATAATAGGCTGTATTTGACAGTATACTTTTAATATTCGATTAAAGTATGAAAAGGAAGGTCTAAGATATCTTGTGTACCTTATTTGTATATACTCGTACGTACACTCAAGCTCATAAAGGATTTCTTAACTTTTTGAAGACGATATTTCTTCGTTGAAAGTTTATATTTATTTCTTGTATTTATAACGTGTCTGTCACAATTTTTTTACGTATGTATTCAAATTGTGACGTACAAATAATTAGTTTTTAAATAAATCTCTAGCTTTTAAGTCATTAATAGTGGCTCTTTTCACGACGTTCATTGATAGGCAGTAGTTGTCTGTCTGTACATCCGATACAGAGAACATGTACTCGTGGAAACAGTAAGTGGACTTGTTTACATACGTTACATCATTTCTATACACTTGAAGCACTTTTAATTAATTCTCAAAATTAAATAATAGTTATATATATCTAAGATCTAAATGTATTTACAAATCGACTGTACACTTTTATCTGATAAAATGATTTATTAAACTGTTTTAAATTACCAACTTATACATTTTCTACATTTGGTTTAAGATATTCTCAAATATATATATATATATATATATATATATATATACATGACATGAACTAGAACTCTCTTGAATCGTGGTTTTTAGTATTGAATATAATTATTATATTGAAGATGTGATTGAATTGATGTCGAGTACCAACTTATAGCAGGCACGGGTACTCGTCAGTACTACGTACAATGTAGCGTTATTAATATTATACATTTTACTACAAATATAAATATACCTTCTGTATTATACAATATATGTCTTTATAGAAACAATCTTTAACATAAAGGCTAGATGTAATGTTTTTTAAGTGAAAAATATTTTGTTATTTTTTGTGTTTAGTTTTGTATGTAAACGTAGACAGGGACTCGCTATCTTTTACGTAATTGAGTGATAATTATTAAAAGTGGTGAAGTACAGTTTCGCAACTGTCCCACTGACATATATAGCGGTGCAACGTTAGCCGATGCATGACATAGAGCCGTTTTGCGGAACCGGTGTGTCCACTTTCACTCACACTTATGTGGCTCCTTGTTTATGTGCAATGAAATGCACTTTTGTCATGCTAATAAGAGCTTAGTATATATTCACGATAAGGTTTATTTCGCCCTACTCCGTAACTTGGTTGAGGCGTAAAACTCAAATCAACAGTGCAGCGATAAAAATGTCCAACTATTGACCCGAGCACGGAGAAGCAAAACAAACATATAGTTTTACTTTACTTTAATATTTTGAAGAATCGTGCTGTACGTCTGTACGTATCTAAGTGCGTATGTTTATTTTATTATATTGTCAGTAACGACAGTGTTATAGTTTGCCGAAGGTTAGTTGTGATAAAAACTAGGGGCAAAGTCCGAGCGACAAGGTGAGTCAAGGTCTTTTGTAACAGCCATCCGCCCTGCTGATTATCAAGTAAGACACTTTTCAGAGAGAATTATTGGAATAGCTGTTTGTAGTACCTAAGCTAAATACTAAATTGATCATTGTTCGAATAAAATTCATTCACAGAACTAAAACAAAAGCATCAGTTTCAGAAGTGTTTTTATATAAAAGTGTAATTTATAAGTTATTTCGTTTCGGAGAGCTCTTCGTTATAGTTGTATAAAGGTCAACTGGTACTCGTTGAGTAAGTCACCTGTCTCTTGAACAACAAACTGCAGGTGGATTCTGGGTTTCTTATATTTTTTATGAAGAATAATTATATGTAGGTATACTAGTTAGGAGCAACATACAATGAATGGTTCGTAAAAAAAGACTAATGGCAAGTTGGTCTGAAGAACATCGTACAACCTGTGTTGTCACACGCGTTGAGAAGTCTCAGTAATTATAAAACATGGACGTCGTTATAAACTTATTCGCCTCTCGCCTTCAACGGAGACACCTTGTAACGTCATTAATTGCAACAAACGGCTCTTAAGTATTGAGTTTAACCTTAATTATATTAAGAGATATACGACTCCCGAGGTCTTGTTAATCAACATCCATATTTCAAGTACATTATTTGAGACAATTTAGTATCGTTTTTTAGCAAACTTACAACACGTGGTAGGAATATTATAAAACACATTTTTTTTTTATTTATTTAAATCTTTTCCACTTTGAATCATTCCCTTGTGTACGTCAAATAGAGGTGTCAGGAGCCTATTTTGATATCATACTTATCGAAATAAGCCCTTCTGCAAGAACACCTCTGAACTCAAAGTTAAAATGACTCGGGTTCCAAACGCGCCCCCACTATTCACTAATGTAAAGTTAATATCAAAGTAAAGGTACTCATTGCCATATGTAAATAAGAAAATACGTCCTTATAGTTTTCATGTTGAATACAAAATAACTTGGCGTTAGTTAGTAAATAGTTTTTCGAAGGCAAGTATTATCTAGAGCTCTCAGAGAGTCGCTCTATAGGAGCGTAGCGCGCCATGCTGAACTGTAAATTATGTTTTCTCAAGAAAAGGACAACACATTTAATATATTTAACTCTTAACAACCACTCAAAACTAAAACAAGATGGTATTTTAAACGAATTAAACTCACGTATATTTTTTTTAAGTATATCTTGTAAATAATACAAGACGAGGCAAACCATGTAAAAAAAGTAATGAATAAGCTTGAGACTATTTATGAAAAGACAGAATATATCAATATAATAAAAATCTTCATTTTATTGATATCTAATTCTAAAAGATTTATAATCCGAACTGATTTATATGCAATTTTAGAGTGACTTTTTAAATCAGAAAAGCAATCTTTGAACGTTATTAATTTCATTCTTTATAGTGTTATTTGGTAGGAACCCACACTTGTGAACGTTTTCCTTTAGCGAGTCGACACCTTGATCACCTCGTCCACGCTCGTTGGTGCAAGTTGCTCGGCTACTCCTCGAGCAGCTCTTATTTTACCATTGAGTCGTTTAATACTCGATGATATCTCAAAATGCCATATGTATTTTGTCATTTTAACATTGCACTCTTACCCAATGGTGTTATTTTGCTTATACAAATGCTATTTATTAGAGATATTAGGAGAGATAGACTGTTGTGATTATAGAAATACAAACAAAATATATAAAATAATGTTTTTAATGTTAAATATATGTTCTTTAATGATATTCAAGATGCTGAAGAGTATAACACGTTGTATAATCGATGCAGCTATCGGCGGGATCGGTAGGTCAGTGTCGGATGCAACGCGGCCATGACCCGCGACGTCCGCCCGTGCAATGGACATTGCAACCTACAGTAACCTTTCATATTCATTAACGGGTGTGTTCAATAAAACTGGAACGTTGGCATATTGTAGTTAAATGTATTTTTTTTTAATTAATAAAATTTAAATAATAAATATAATTCTGAGCGGATGTAAATCAGCTTTAATAAGATTTAGACCTCACTGCGTATTATTATACTAACGACATCGAAACCATTTTTTAAAGCTTCATGAAAAGTAGAGGAGTTTCGAAGTTCTGGAGATAATTGTCTTCAGACGGTAAAATGCAGCAGGAGATATTTCTGTAAATAATATTATTGACTCACAAATGAAATAGAAAGCTAAGCGTGCTAACACCGAAACTTACCCATAATGTACCTCGAAAGATAATATGTAAAAAAGACATAAGATACATTGAAAGGACTCCGAGGCTGAGATAAATAAACATTTCATTCGAAGGTTGCTTACCGAACTGCACATACCGAATGTCTCAAATAATATATTATATTCAGCCAAATACAGCGTTCATTCCATTCCAAAATTATACTTTTTTATAAAAACCAAAAATATTATTATATGTGCGATCGCGTATTATTATATGTGCGATCGCGTATTATTATATGTACGATCGCGTATTACAATATGTAGCTTGTTTTAAGTCAAATGTAAATAGTAAGCACAGAAACATTGATATGGTTTTAAGTGAAGTGATACCTACTTGTAATAAATATTGTAATAGGTGGTTTAATCACAAGTGGAATGTAACTATCTAATGAAGTATACAATATGACATCTATACCAAATTCTAAATACATCTTAATATAATAATTGCCAATCAAACCAACTCAGCAGAACATTTTTGTTCATAATTTATTATGGATAATACAAGAAAAATATTTTCTACGACTAATTTGTCGTAACCAATCAATTATTGCACCTTGGGCTGAATAATATAGTTACGTGCCTAAAGTAGTGACGAAACTGGGACACGAGATTATCTCATTATTGATAAGAAATTTGAACTTTAAAACGGATATTGTATATCTAATATCTATAACTGTCTCATATTTACTTGTTTTATTTTTATAATAAAGTTACCTTAACTAGATGAAGGAAAAAACACAACACAGTAAAGACAGTGCACATTCCATATTAGGGAAGCATAACACGTCACGCTTGGCTGCTTCTGAATTTCGATGCACTTTAACTATTTCAATATTTCTATTTATGCTGACGTTTAACAACGAAATACAAACTATTTATCTAGAAACACGTTGTGTATTTCTTAAAATACAATATATAAATATATAAATGGTAAACGTAAGAAGTAAGCCATGAATACAAACAAATATAATAGTAGTAAAATAAAAAACTTGTCATTCAAATTATTAAGGTAAAGTTTAGATTTGGTTACAGTACCACAAGTTCTGAAACGATTTAATGAACAGTTAAGACAAGACATTATCACCCGTAGTACCTACTATTAAGATACATTATAGTTTGACACTACTCCCAGGCCGGACTCGTGGTGGGTGTCGGCGGCGCTACGTGCGATCCGCGCGGTGGCGCTGGTGTTCGACGTACTCACCTTCCCCCTGCATCTGCTCGTGCAGCAACCCTGGAGGAAGCGCGCACTCTCCAGAAGAATCAAGGTGAGCTGCTCAGCGGTCACTCATCTCTAGGACTCGTTTGACAGCTTCTTGATGTTATTGCCTTTATTGCTTTTATTTGATTATTTATTTTACTTACCCATTTGAGGTTTGCAATAATGTTTCTCTTGATGAAGTTATATACAATGTCAAACAGTGAATTTGACACTTGTTATATTTTTATAAAAGTTATTATGTATGTAGTCATGAATGGGATATAGCCATATTATAATATATTTTTTTATGTAGTTCATACAATTCACAGCCGAAGTTTTTAACTAACCAAGTTTTCATACAGATAGGCATAGATTGCACTCGTAGAACGTCACACTCGTTCCACGGTTCAAAAAAGACGGTCCATACAGATGTGCCGACAAGAAACTCCCCGCGGATACTTAATATATTTATATTACTTATACTATTGGCTATTGAATCAGTCGTGACAGAATGTATGTCTAAGAGAGAATAAATTACAATGATAGAGTAGTACCAAAAGAAAAAAAATATTAAATAACCTTACCATTACAAGTTCTAAGATGCGTTAGAAGGGTTTATATGTACAAGGGCTAAAGTATTCTAACTTGAAGCATTAAAAATAATAGTAATTATATAATTTTGTAAAACAAGATATGTTACTCGTTCCTTTCCGACACTCTCTCTATTTCAGAATGTAGCTTATATATAAAATTATACAAGATATCGAATGTATTTACGATGCATTTAGATTAACAAAAGTATAGTAAGAAAAAAGAATAATTAGCTCATTAAGATGTACATTGGCTCCATATTAAAATAATATGATCACACGGCACTAATTCCCAGGCCCGCATAGTGGAGTCGTCGTCGGACAGTATAACGGTTCGGTCGGCGTCGACGGCGTGCCCGCTGCACGCGCGGCTCGTGCGGGACGGCGTCATGACCATGGAGGCCATGCTGCGGGCCGCCGCCGCGCGCTGGCAGGAGAGGCCCTGTCTCGGCACGCGGGCCGTGCTCAGCGAGGAGGACGAGCCGCAGCCCAACGGACGGGTCTTCAAGAAGGTCTCTCTCCATTGACAACACTACTAACATATTAGTGTCGTAAACGGTCACGTCAACCATCCTTGTCATTCCTACAGTACAAAATGGGCTCGTACTCGTGGCGCTCGTACGCGGCGACGGCCCGCGAGGCGCGACAGTTCGGCGCCGGGCTGCGCGTGCTGCGCTGCTTGCCGCGGACCAACGTCGCCATGTTCGCCGAGACACGCGCGGAGTGGATGCTGGCCGCGCACGGCGCCTTCACGCAGAGCATACCCGGTACGACCCACTAGCACTGGCCACGGAGAGCTGAGATCCCACGACGATGAATGAAAGACAACGACAGGATGTTACATGTTTTTAAGTGAAATGTACATTAAAGCCGCCGCGTCTTGACGACTACTTTCAATTACAGAAACGTATATAGACTCCTATCATACATTTTCACAAAAAAAGTAATTTGACAAGGTTTTCATTTCAGGCATTTGTACTAATGACATATATTTCAAAATAACAGTATTATGATGGCTCCCTATTTACTATTCCTTTTTAAAAATAATCGTTATAAAATAATAAACCTACGTTGGGTGGACGTCCCTGCTCTAAAATTATTTTTAATTAACTACCAATTTAATTAATCATTTGAATTATTGAATTACGGTATTTTTAATTAATGTTAATGATAATATGAACATGAATGCATTGTTGAAAGGAATTGTACCCCAGGAGCGTACCGGCTTCCATGACGCCGAACAATCCCTCCCCGGGCAAAATCGGGGTAATGATTCTTCGATTTTGCTCGGGCCGCCCGTCGTATGTGGGGCGGGCATAATACTGCATTCCGTGTTCACCGAGGGCAAACGACGAGCCAACACAGCGGCACCCCGTTCCACCTTGAATGTGGACTTTTGCAACATCCGGGGACTTCACTCCAACTTAAACGCCGTCCACTACCATCTTGAGACGGCGCAGCCGGCCTTGTTGTTTTTGACGGAGACGCAGATATCTCAACCTAGCGACACAGTGTACCTATCATACCCCGGGTACAAACTTGAACACCACACGCCGGAGTATCTGTGTTCGTAAGGGAGGATATCTGCTACCGTGCCTTCAGTTTTTTGAAGGTCCTGTTTTTACTTTGGCTGCGCTTGGACATGGACGATCGTGTCAGAGTCAACGCGTGCCTCTACAGGTCCCATAGTGGTAATGCAGAAACAGCAACTCTGGGGCCATGTCCAGGCGAAGATTGACGACCTGCTTTCACAGATTCCCTCCGCTGAAGTCATAGTCCTTGGGGACTTCAACGCGAACAATACCGACTGGCTAGGGTCACGTGCCACTGACTACGCGGGGAGATCTGTTTTTAACTTTGCTCTGGCAAATGGTCTGTTCCAATGAGTTCAGACGCACACTCGTCTACCAGACGAATACACATCCCGGAAAGTACCAGGTCATTGTAGAGGCCCCTCTAGGGTCCTCTGATCATTGGCTTTTTACGGAGTGTGGGGCCAATCCAACGTCAGGCTCGCACAAGACCGTGAACGCAGGTGTACCCCAAGACTGCAAGGCCGGCAACGTTCTTGTGAGTCCTCGGACGTTGCAAGAATTCGTGGGCGGCGGTGATCACTTTACACCTGTCATCCGCACGCTCGTTTACCCTCTTATAACATAAAAAAAAAATAGTTTTTTAATTACATTATATTGTATTTTATTATTATTTTATTTTACAATTAAAAATAGTCTTAAATCATAGTTGTATTTCATCATTTTCATCAAATATAATTTTATTTACACCAAACATATTATTTTTCTTGTGTGCCAAGTGCTGTAGTGAGGCGCGTTTTCAGTTTAGACGATCTGTAGAATGAAACGTAGAATCGGATTCAATCGGGAATCTAAACCATAAATATATGTATTTTTATTGCAGTCTGATTAAGTATCTAATTGAAAACTTTGTTCGTAGTGGTGACAATATACGCGACGCTGGGTGACGAGGCCATAGCGCACGGCATCAACGAGACGCAGGTATCCACAGTCATCACCACCCACGAGCTACTCCCCAAGTTCCGGAAAATCCTGGCCAAGACACCCCGCGTCGACACCATTATATACATGGAGGACCAGCTCAAGGAGACGCCGATGGACGGATACAAGGAGGGCATCAGGATCGTCGGGTACAAGGAGGTCGTCGCGATGGGCCAGCAGACTCAGATCGGTACGAGATTTTAAATTTTTAAAAATATAATAAAGTGCGCTAGTCAAAAAAAGAATAGAACTCCCTCGTGCATACAAACCTTCATTGAACGCCTCCAGAGCCCGTGCCCCCCACGGCGGACGACACGGCCATCATCATGTACACCTCGGGGTCGACGGGCGTGCCCAAGGGCGTGGTCCTCTCTCACCGCAACATGGTGGCGACGCTGAAGGCCTTCGCGGATGCCGTGCCCATCAACGAAGGTGACGTGCTCATGGGGTTCCTGCCGCTGGCGCACGTGTTCGAGCTGCTGGCGGAGAGCCTCTGCATCATCGGAGGTCTGTATAGTGTCGTCGAATAATATTTGGTAACCGATGTGTTCGTCAATATTAGTGCCGATGGCGTACTGTACGTAACTACCCAGTATTTGTTTCTGAAATTTCCATGTGTCTATCTATTGCTCTTAAAATATAGAGAAACAAGTAATCACTGTCAAATGAGTCTGAATTCGTCCTAGTAACCTAATGGCAGTAGTCTTATGAGTATTGTAAACAATGTGCAGGCGTCCCCATCGGCTACTCCACTCCTCTGACGATGCTGGACTCGAGCAGCAAGATCATGAAGGGCACCGCGGGCGACGCGGCCGTGCTGCGCCCCACCTGCGTCACCACCGTGCCGGTACGGGACGGCGCTTCACTCCGCCATTACTAATTAAACATTGTATTCAAATTATCTTCGTCAGTCGTTTTCGGTAAATTAAGTATTATTTGAATTTTAAAAAAACGACTCGTTATAGAAGATGTTAGTAGTTAGTGAGTGATAGGACATCTAATCGAGAGAGACGACTAATAGTTTCTTACTTTGTCTTGATTATATACTAATGATCTATTTGATCTCGCGGCAGCTCATAATGGACCGCATCAGCAAGGGCATCACGGACAAGGTGTCCCGCAGCGGGCCCTTCGCGAGCGCCTTCTTCAAGTGGGCCTACGCGTACAAACTGGGCTGGATGAGGCGCGGATACGACACTCCCATCATCGACGCACTGGTCACTAAACTATTCTTTTATTTCGTTGTCGCTAACCCTCCTACCAATGTAACATCGCTGCCGCCCCGCACTAACACTATTAGCCTCTGTGCTTGCACTGGCCCGAGCCGTGCGTGTCGGTGTCTCTCTAGCTCGCGTTGCAGGTGTTCAAGAAGGTCCGCCAGCTGCTGGGCGGGCGCGTGCGGCTCATGATCACGGGCGGCGCCCCGCTGGCGCCCGACACGCACACGCAGGTGCGGCTGTGCCTGTGCTGCGACGTGGTGGCGGGCTACGGACTCACCGAAACCACCTCCTGCGCGACCGTCATGGATCAGTTCGACAGGTGACACGCCCTTTCAAATACATTGGTCGATGGAGTCTGTCAGTCAATTATAGGTCCATTTGGCGTTTATTGTTTCTATTTATTTTCGAAGTAAAAAGGTTTGTTTTTTAAGGTCCACGGGTCGAGTGGGCGCCCCGACGACGGGCACGGACATCCGTCTCGTCAACTGGGAGGAGGGCAACTACCGCGTCACCAACAAACCCTATCCTCAAGTAAAATGAGTTTTCATTTTTTGTGTAAATAATTTTCATTACATGAGAAACTATGAATTATTGTACAAAAGACCCTTCTATACCACCTGGGGACGGTCCGGAACATACAGCTAAGACACCTCAGAGTTACCGATGTTACACCCTTAATGTATACTTCTCCTGAACGTCACGAACACTACCTCGTCACCATTCAAACACTATCATCTCTTAAATTGTTCCCTGTTGTTGTTCCTTAGTGTTGTCTTTTTTGCGTTGTCTTTTAACGTTGAGATGGGTGTTGTATCACGAGAATGGATAAAGTAAGAAATGAGTGTGTACGAGGCGAGTGTAACATGCGTGTACGAGGCGAGTGTAACATGCATGTACGAGGCGAGTGTAACATGCGTGTACGAGGCGAGTGTAACATGCGTGTACGAGGCGAGTGTAACATGTGTGTACGAGGCGAGTGTAACATGTGTGTACGAGGCGAGTGTAACATGTGTGTACGAGGCGAGTGTAACATGTGTGTACGAGGCGAGTGTAACATGTGTGTACGAGGCGAGTGTAACATGTGTGTACGAGGCGAGTGTAACATGTGTGTACGAGGCGAGTGTAACATGTGTGTACGAAGCGAGTGTAACATGTGTGTACGAGGCGAGTGTAACATGTGTGTATGGCGACAGAAGTGATCGGCGGTCCGGTCTGTACTCACCGTGGACGTTATAAGAAGAGTCTTAAGCGTGTTAGTAATGGCGAGTGAGAAGATGATATGACAAAGGAGCAGCTCTCCACTGAGATGATGTATAATAAGAATCATGGAAGAAATTGACATGAACCGCTACACGACTAAGTTGTCCGAACTCGCGATCCTGTCGTCGAACTTCATCGGTAACGTGTCTCCGCAGGGCGAGGTGGTGATCGGCGGCGAGAGCGTGGCGGAGGGCTACTACGCGCAGGAGCAAAAGACGAGGGCGGAGTTCCGCGACGAGGACGGGCGGCGCTGGTTCCGCTCCGGGGACGTCGCCGAGCTGCACCACGACGGGTGCATCAAGATCATCGGTGGGGCGCGGGATATTGTATCTCATTACAGATATTAACTCGGCGATTATCTTGACGGTCAACATTATGACGATGACACGGCTCTTGAGGTACTCTCGATCGAATTTCAGACCGCAAAAAGGATCTGGTGAAGCTGCAGGCGGGCGAGTACGTGTCTCTCGGGAAGGTGGAGGCGGAATTGAAGACGTGCCCCATCGTAGAGAACATCTGCGTGTACGGAGACAGCAGCAAGAACTACACCGTGGCGCTGTTGGTGCCCAACCCGCGACACCTCTCCGAGCTGGCACAGCGGATTGGACTTCCGGATATGGAGTTCGACCAACTGTGCCAAAACAGTACCGTCGAAAAGGCCGTGGTCAAGGAGTTAGCGGAACACGCGAGGAAATGTAAGTGGAATGTTATGAATGAATGCACATAAACATTAAATGAATAAAAATAATCGGTAGCCTTGCACCGTGCTGTTCGCAGGCGGGCTGGAGAAGTTCGAGGTGCCGGCGGCGGTGAAGCTGTGCACGGAGGTGTGGTCGCCCGACATGGGGCTCGTCACCGCCGCCTTCAAGATCAAACGGAAAGACATCCAGGAGCGCTACCACGAAGACATCAAGCGCATGTACGCGTCGTGATCGTGTCGGCGTCGTGTCGTCGTCGTGTCGGTGTAGAGATGATGTCGTTTCTTATTTAGCTGTTCTGTAAATTAGAGATTACGTTCGTCCGGTCCGGAGGGGGGGGGAGTTGTTTGTATATTAGCACATCACATTAACTATGAGATTGTAAAGAAATTATCGTACATGCCAAAACATTTCATTTATTAATTTTATTAACTAGCGGAAGGGGTTTAGGAAATAAAATAAAAATGTCAACTTAAAATCCTATGTTGGTGGTTTTATGTTAAAATTCTTTAAGTCGTGTACATAATTATGTTTGTTATCAAATTGTAGTGTATATTCGTGTAAAATTTATAAAATCGCGATTAGCAGACGTAGCTTTTCTTGTCTAAATATTAATAGGACAAAATAAAAATAATATTAGAGATCTGATATCTATCGAGCGAATCGAAAATCAAATCGTAAAATTAAAGATAGCGTCTGACGTCGCGCGGCTAACGGCTGTTCCGTTCACTTAGAGGAGTCATATATGAAGACTCGTCCGAGCCGCGCCGTGCCGCGCCGTGCCGCGCCGTCCCGCGCCGTGCCGTCGCACGCGGACGTACTGACAGCGTCATATATTTACACTTGTCTATTTTTAAAAGTACCAAAACAGTTGTTAGTTCGACAATGTTACTAGCCGGTTTAAAGGCGGTTATTCCGCGGCGCTTGAACTATAAATATTTGAAAACTTAGGCTAAGTTATTGTTTAGTCTTAGTCGACGGGGTACATGCCACTGTTGTAATTCCGCAATAATTTTACTGTTATTATAATTGTATAGAGTGGCGAGTCGAGAGCATAATATTAACAAATGGTTTGTAGTTGGTACGAGTCACTGTTTGTACAGACACACGTTTGATAGTTATTGTTATATTTCTTTATTTATTATGACTGAACGTCGCATCACTCCCAAACATGTATTTTTACCAGAATTATTTCAAGTTATTGGAATTTTTGCGAGTGTTATTATGAAGATATTTATTGCTAGCCGGGACCGCAGTCGAACTGTAGAGCATTTTGTAAAAGTTTTTGCATTTCGTTAGGCATTTAAAAACCCGATAGTCGTGATGCGTTCATTTTGGCCGACGTGTACATATTGTAGCAAACTATTGAGTTCCAATTTTCCTAAGAACAATATAATTCTGTGTATCTACATATTGTAATAAAGTTATTGAATTTCATCGGAGTATTTCAAGAAGTGTATTCGTCACCATAACAGGTAGCGTCATATTTTTCGATATAATCTATTAAATAAAATTAAAACATATTTCACGAAGATGTAGGAGTCATTTGCTCAGTTCGTGTTTGTTTGAAATTATATAAAATTTCAACTGAAAACAATTTTTGTATTATTTATTCAATAAATGTTAATAAAATCAGTACTCTATATTTTTCCCGTCCTCATCCTTCACTTGTACTTCACGATACCCTTCTTATCTACGACCGTTGAGACGAGTGATAATTATCAATTACATATATGAATCAATATATTTTAAAAGATAAAAATAAACCAGTTCCGTTGTCATAATAAGTTTATTTCAATAAACATGCCTTTATTTATTTAGATTTGTCAAATACACAAATAAAGAAAGATATATGTTCTATCTTGAATCAGTCGTCAACATACAGTGCAGTAGTCCTCGATGACTTGTCTCGTGAGTAGGAGTTCTATAAAACCTAAAAACTACATTCCATTTGCAAAAATATCGCCATATTTTTAATAAACTCCAAACAAATGTCTAATAACTTCAATTAAACAATGTATACGGACGATCGTGCGGCGCCTCACTTGGAGGCCATCTTGCAGAGGTGCCGCAGCTGCATGATCTTGATGTCATCGGAGCCGAACTTGACGAGCCCCTCCTGGTTCTCGATGGAGATCAGCTGACCCACTGCCTCGCGGTCCTCGCCTGCTATCACCTGCATACAGCGATTGTCATCAGTTTGTGGGAATAGTGTAGTGTGTGAATGCGCAGGCAGGATGGCGTACCTTGACGAGGTCCCCGCTATGCGGCACGACGGGCTCCAGCAGGTGCGCCGGCAGGTTCAGCACGCGGTCCTCGAGCGGCAGGAACACGGCACAGGAGGCGCCCGAGACGCCGCGCAGCGCGCCCACCTGTCCGCGCAGCCCCGCCTCCGCGCCGCCGCGCACGCGCACCTCCAGGTCGGGGGTGTGCCAGTCGTCCACGTCGTCGGCCGTGTAGGGCGAGCGCGGAGAGTAGGGCGCGGGGCTGGGAGTGCCCAGGTAGCCCGCGTACGCGCCCGGGCTGGGGCTGGGCCGGTACGGGCTGTACGTGTGATCGGAGCCGTACATCGTGCCGGGCGTCTGCGGCGTGAACGGACCCTAGGGATTTAATCGGTGTCAATGAGACGAGTGATCGGTCGCGTCAAGACGTCGGCGGTGGAGGCGGACGAGGTCTCACCTGCTGGTAGGCGGCGTCGTAATGCGAAGAGGAGGAGGCGGCGGGCGGCGGTGAGGCGGCGGCGTGCAGCAGCTCGTGGTCGGGGCGCGGCGTGTGCGCGGCCGCGTCCCAGGCGGGGTGCGCGGGCGTGCGGCCGCCGTCGTGGGCAGGCGTGCTGGAGCCGTAGTGTGGCGTGCGCGCTCCCGCCTCGTACACGGGCGTGGCGCCGCCCTGCAACGGCGTCTTGAGCCCCGCCTCGCGGTACGTGGGCGTGTGCGCGCCGGCACGCATCGGGGTGCGGCCATAACTAAGAAAGGACGAGAGGATTCGTTACAAATAACATTTTTATCTGTATGATGTTCACGGTGCTGCATAACGCAATGAATAGTACGCAGTACCTGGAGGCGCCCCCGCGGGCGATGCCAGTGGGCCCGCCGGCGGCGGCGATGTGGCCGCGATCCACGGATATGGTCTGACACATGGAGTGGAGTTCGACGCGCACCGTGCTGCCGTTGACGTCGCGCACGATGCCCACGTTTCCCTTGTAAGGGCCACCCGTGATCTTAATTGTCTGCCCGATGAGTTCCCGGTCCCTGGCCACTGCACCTCCCCGCCCGCCGCGGCCGCGGCCCCGCCCCCCGCCTGCACCCCTCCCCGACGGGTGCATGGGTGATTGTATTCGAGGCGACATGAAGCCTAGTGCGAGTCCGTTGACGGTGGATGCGTTCTTGGCACCGCCCGCCAGCTGCAGGTGGCGCGTCTTGCATACGAATATCCCACCGTTATCCAGATACATTCTCGATTGCAAAAACGCGAAATTTCTATATAAGTGTTTAATTTCACCTTCGCGTCCGGCGTGCGGGCCGTCGATAACCTTCACTATGTCTTTTTTCTGGATTGAGTTATGTTCGGAATCTAGTGCCATGGTGAATCTGCTTTCACGACGTTTCTGAAGCGCTTGAGGTTTACACTCGATAACTTTTCCCTGCATCCCCAGAACGTGAAAGTTTTCCCTTTCGAGTCTCACGATGACTCCCACGGTCTGCGAGTCTAGTAACACCATGTCCCCCCACTGGAACTGTCCCAGCGAGTCAACCCCGGTGGCCATGTCGGAGCATAGCTGCAGGTCCCTGGGGAGCACCTCCAGCTCGTGCATCGTGAGGTCCGACACGAGAACGGCTCTGTGCGGTTCAACTCTTACAATTAAACCAGTGTCACCCTCGTATCTACCGGCTAAAACTTTTACGTGATCTCCTTGCTTGAAATACTTTCGTAGTTCATTCGGTTTAAATACGAGAGGATCTTTCAAGTCGTTGTGCTTCGGCATCACTGTGATCATGGAGCCATCTATCGCAATAATTCTAGCTGGGAGATTAGCTAAGTCTCCGGAACAAACTTCGACGTTGTCTCCCATGGAGAACGAGTGCAAACTTGTCGGGTCATCTTTAGCAGGTGCAGCTAATTCCATATCAATACCTTCCGGTTGTTCCTCGAGCCTTTCTAATTCTGTAAGTGTTGGCTTGACGCCTTCTGCTAGTATAGCGGACATTGTAAAGTTTTTATACAGGAAGCCCTTTCTTGAGTATCTGTTGCCTTCGAATATGAGGAAATCACCATCTGAAGTCACTTCACCGCCGATAGCACGGATCGCTTCAGGGTCGAAAGGTTTCGCAGCGGGACGACGCTTCTTCTTCCTCTTAGCTGCCTCGCTTTCACTTTGGACAGTCCTTAAAGCACCTCTCAGTCTTGTGTAGTCTATCCTCGGTAGAAGTTTCAAGTGCACTTGATTCTGGGCTAAATCTACATAATCTACTTGGGCTATGTCATCTTTATACAGGCCTCTTTTAAGACGAACCCATTGTTTTTTCTTTAAACCTGATTGCTCCTTAACAACCCTGAGAACATCAGTCATTTCTTTAATAGGAACCATCTCTTGTTTCCAAAGACCCACTGTTAAATTACTCACTTTATCTATTATGGCTTTCACATGTGTCTGTTTATAGGCTTCTATGTAAATGAAACCCTTAACGCCTTCTGGAGCCACCACGGACTTTATCTGGAATGGCTCTTCAGAATTCTGATAAGTGAGGAACTTCCTCATGAGCAAAAGAACAGTTGCTTTCTCATCACCAATTTTACATTTAACCATCCACAAATTGGGATCCTTGATCCCGGGCAAGAGTGTCTGCTGTGTGATCTCGTCCGACATTTCCTCTCCCCCCTCGCCAAAATGTCTGAGAGCCGCTGATTCGTCTGCATATTTATTCCTAAGATATTCCTCAATTTCCTCCTCTTTCTGTGAGTCCCAAAGATTCGTTCCTCTGCGCCGACCCTCAATTTCCCTTGCAGTAGGTCCAATTTCATCCACCTCGTTGCCCACAATACCCATTTCTTGCGCCCCTTCTTCCCATTCATCATCTTCATCAACTTCATCGTCTACCTAAGAGTTAAAAATAATACTTATGATTGATTTGTATTATTTATTTTATTTTAACAAAAGCAATGACGAATAAAAACATTTTATTTTAACTAAAAATCCTAATCCCTTAAACAGACTAACCTCAGCCTCATCAATAATAAAGCCTCCATAGCGGCTGTCCTTCTTTCGCTTCTTCCTACGTCTCTCTTCTTCTTCATCCTCATCATACTCCTCAGAGTCCACAAGATCCTCGCCTTCTGGCTCCTGCTCATCCTGAAAAAAAAATAAGCCTTGATGATAATATTCATTGTTAATAAATAATATGTGATTTTACAATTTCAGATAATCACAAATGCCAATAATTTACGGTAATAGACACAATATTATTATCCTTACAATGCTGTGTATGCTATTTTTATCATATATATATATTATAAAACAGCAGTAGCTTAAACATCAACTTCACCATCTGAGTGAATGCTCACAAAGGAGTACCGCCCCCAGGCGTCCAAACTCTAATAAGTAACCATCCTGTCCAGGTTTTGATAGTTATTGACAATTTGAAGTATAGTTATACTAATTCATACTCTATTATTTATTATTATTATAAATGTATTTGGTATATCCATTTGTTACAACTTAACATTTTACCTATAACTTATAAAATGTTAAGACTGAGTTCATCCCAATTCAAATCACCAAAAGCTTTTTCAAAAACTGTTCCAGACACAAACAATAATACATTTGCCTTGCCTTGAATGATCTTGGAAATTTTATCCATTGTTCTAGCCTGTTCTAGCATTCGAAATATATAAATAAGTAGTTAAATAATAGTGGTATCAAAAATTATCAGTATACATATATCAACAATGTATAATAATAAAATAATATGTACATTTTAAGAAATATTTAAATGATGCTCATTAAATTTTTTGATTTGTACTTCAAAGGTCTGTGATAATTAATAGACAATTTAAAAAGAAAAGTAACAAATCTTTTGTATTGAAAGTTTTCTTTATTTAATACTAATAATCTATTGTATGAATGTTTTATTTATAACTACAACAACACTACAATATAACTACAATAAGCGACCCAACTTTATTTTAAAATAAATTCTTGTAAAAATACTCATAATCAAACTTCATAATTGTTCAGATGTTCAAGGGTTTCTTAAATATTCTGATTCTTAATTAAGTGTGATTGTCAGATTGTAGAACCCCCCATCCCCCATATCACCTCTTGTCAATGCCCCTCCCCCCCACCCCTTCAATACAAACATATTGTATGAATGGCACCTAGATCTGTTCCTCAAAAATTACCAGTTTATATGAGACTTCCTCTCATACTTTACAATTTCACATTTCTGAGTCCAATGGTTCTGGCAAATTGTTGATGAGTCAGTGAATTGGGATTTCTCATTTTACACATGGCTAACTAGTACTAAAGTAAAATATAATTGACTAAAATATAACAGACACAATACCCTTCATATGTAAGATTTCCTATCAAGTTTTATTAGGAATTCATGTAACTTTCCTTTTTTATACACAAAATGCAAGGCCTCCACACCCAGAGCATTAAATTGTTTAAAAAAAATAAGTACCTCAACTTCTTCATCACCAGAGGCCTCTTTGGCCTCGTCATCTTTATTGCGACTGCCGTCGGAACCCGCCGATCGACTCCTATAAAAAAAGGACAGAACAGCTTATTTGATTAGTGCAAATTACTTCGTACGTCTTTATGCCTATCTTACACTCGACTGCAAGTGCTCGAGTGAAAGTGGAAATTATGGCCTTTATTACCTAGATCGAGAACGGGAGCGTGACCTAGATCTAGAGCGTGACCTTGACGGCGATCTTGAGGGACTTCGGCTACCTGAATGAGAACGGGAACGAGATCCCGACTTAGCCGAACGATTTGATGCAGCACTGCGTCTGGACCGATTGGACACCACACTGCCTGCGTCCGATCCACTACCAGAAAAATTACTGGCTTCGGAGTCCGACATTATCACCCAAAGATCATCTAACAGTATGAGAAAAAGACATTAATGTTAAAGAAAACCTAAACTTTCAAGAAAATATTGCCAATATGTCGATAGCAAACGTGACAACTCGATAGGGATGTACATAGACAGATAGGGACGTACACAGATACATTTGAAGACAGCATTTTGTGCTTAAAAATTTTGAATTGACTTTACTTAAACGCTTTTCAATTTTATATTAGTAGAAGAAAACTTCGTAATTGTTAATGAACATTGATAAATTATCGGCTTCATGTTAAGATATGACACAAAAAACATAAAAAATCCCTTTTTATCTTTTTTTTAAATTGAGACAAATGACACAAAATATATTCGGTAGTATCGATTTAGATAGTTTCACAACAAAGTACTTACTATAAATAAATGTTGTGCACTGTGCGTGATGTAAAAGTCCGATTCTCACAATAAACTATAACTAATGGAAAATTCAAATCTACAAATGTTTTTCCTTTTTTGTTTATTCAAATATTTAATGTATTTTATTTGTGTAATGTATGTGTTTTTTACTAAACTTCAGAGTTTAAACAATTAGAACTAAAAAATATTAGCACCAATTTTATTAATTATAACCATTGATTTAAAATATTAACTAAAAAAACTAATTTTCAAATCGATATTGTCTAGAATCTAGACCCATTATAAGGACGCGAACCATTCGTAACAAAATTGAATTAGAAAACATATAGGTATATAAATAGGTTAAAAATAAAAGCATGTTAAAAACCAAATTAAACATTTAGCACAGAATAACATAAAATGAGAGAATTTATATACGAGTTGTAAAAAAAAAAAAGTGTCTCTGTCATGGAAGACCAATAAAAATAAATCCTTTCTTTTGTCTATTGATTCGTCGCTGCCCCACCGATTTGTGTGAAGATTTTCGTAAAAATTACAAATGTGATACATTTTTGTAAATTAAATGTATTAGAGACATAGAAATATTAGATAGACAGTTTGATACTAAGTACGCTTTTTTATAAAATATCTTTCACCAAAGAGAAGTAATGCCGTCATAATGTACTTCTTCTGCTGATCGTCAAATAGTTTTAAACATAATTTCGCACATCCAATAACTAAACAATCGCGAGTCGTACAAAATTGAACTTTTGTTTAGGGAGAGTTGAATAGTGTGGTGTTTAATTAAGTGGTGCAGTGTGGTGCAGTGCAGTGGTGCGGGGCGAGATGTATCAGTGAGGCGGTGAGGATCGAGAAAGAGTCCCCGGGTGTCATGTTGGAGACGCGGTCGGTGCGCGCCGCAGACTCGGTGTGGGCGAACAAGCCGCTGCCGGCGCCTCACGCCATGGCCAGCTCCAGGCACGGGAAGAATACCCAGGTATTGTTAGATATCGATTTGTTACGTGACTCGTATATTCCATAAAATATTTGTAGTAAAATATGTTTTTTTTTAAATAAATAATCAGTCGTTGTTGATGTAAAGTCTAAATGTATTAAAATGTTCTTCCAGTTCTCATTTAAATGTATTACACTGTAGTAAGTAATGTTTATAAATGTATATATTTTAAAGATTACTTGGTTAAAGCTAATATCATATATATGTTTCCTATCATTCATACACATTGAGGTTTTTATTATGTACCTCAGTGGCAGTTAATTGCACAATAATGTAAATTTTAATTGATGTACTTCCTTGCTCTCTCCGCTATAACCTTCTATATTTCCACTAATGATCGTGGCCAGTGTTACTCATGAAGCATTACTTATCTAGAATTGTAGGTCAATATTAGATAAATTGTTCATATATTAAACCAATCGACCTGTAAAAAGATGTTTGGATATTGTAAAAACGAACAGTACAATAAATTATTGTATTCTAATTAATATATGATTAGATCATTCTAAATTCATTTCTTTGCTTTTGTAGGTTTTGTTTAATACATATAATGAGTCCTCTAATAGTAGTTTACTGACTGAGGGATTTTCAGCAAATTAACTGTTATAACTGTATTGTAGCACAACAACTCAAATAGAATGAGATGCAATATGATCAGGGTTGAGAAAGAATACAGTAAACTTTATTTTAAATTAAATATATATTTTTGCTAACGTTTTTTTGAGGGTGATTCTAATGATTTATAATTATTTTATGAAACAATATTTAATTATTTGACAAGTGGAAGCTGGTTGTTTGATGATACTATATATGGTACATATGTTCCAGGACGATGTCTGCTATGTTGTAGCAAAGTATGACTATGCGGCTCAGGGTGCACAAGAGTTGGACCTACGGAAGAATGAGAGGTATCTCCTCTTAGATGACTCTAAACACTGGTGGCGGGTACAGAATGCTCGCAGCCAGTCAGGATATGTGCCTAGCAACTATGTTAAGAAGGAAAAACCTTCGCTATTTGATAGGTATGCACAATGTATGGCTTTGTGGTAAAAAAATGTATTACTAATGTTATACAATGACTTAGCTCTCTGCTATATAACTAAGTCACTGTCAGAACTTCAGACCTCACAACTCATACTCTCAATTCCAGTATTAAAAAGAAAGTAAAGAAGGGCTCGGGCTCCAAGACGCTCCCGTCCAATAGCTCCCCGGTACGTGCGGGCCCCGAGTCCCCAGGCGCACGGCGTGTGGAACCTACCGAAGCACTGGGCACTGCCGTCGTCAAGTACAACTATCAGGCGCAACAGCCCGACGAGCTGGCACTTACCAAGGGAACCAGGATCCTCATCCTGGAGAAGAGCAACGACGGCTGGTGGCGGGGGCAGTACCAGGGACACACGGGTTGGTAAGTAATGGACCGTTTGCAGATATACACAGGATGCCAAGTAGATATTACTTTTTGCATCCTTTAATTGAGTACCTTCTCATTTTTTTATTTTTGTTTAATTAAACAGATATAATTTAATTTTAGGTTTCCTTCTAACTACACGAGCGAAGAAGGCGACGAGGATACGGTCCACACATACGCGATGGCAGAAAATGTTCTCGATATTGTTGTAAGTATTAGAAGTGTGATATAAATTCATAGTCATAATCTTCACCACACAGTGGAGCGGGGCCACTGGGCGGTCTCACATCGTAATAGCACTATATGTGTACGATCAATTCATTCATTCATCTAGACTTGGTAGCCAAAGGAGAAGATAACGATTAAACTTACATAATATTATACAAAATATATATTTACATTTTACTCTTTTCATATCATATCCTATAAAATACAAATATTCATTCCTACCCCAATATTACAACGAGCCTGTCTTATGCCACAACTGCAGCCATGATACACACACAGACTCCCGTCCAGGTGGCGCTGTACTCGTTCACGTCCAACAACGAGCAGGAGCTATCTTTCGAGAAGGGCGACCGGCTCGAGATCATCGAGCGCCCGCCCTCCGACCCCGAGTGGTTCCGCGCCCGGGACAACCGCGGCCAGATAGGGCTGGTGCCGCGGAACTACCTGCAGGAGCTGGCCGACTACCTCACGCAGCCTTACAGGTAACGAGATACCTCTTGGAAGTTTTCTCAGTCCGATAGGCATCAAATTTACAAATCCACGAAAATTCATATATATTTACAATTTACCATCAGAGTATAGAGTTTCCCCTCGCCACGAGAACTAGTGAGACCCGCAGGCAGGGCAGTAATAAAAAGTGGTAACGTTCCTCCCCAGCGAAGCGAGTGAAGGCGGCGGGTCGGGCGGCGCGGGCGGGGGGGCGGCGGCGCGGGGGGCGGCGGCGGGGGGCGGCGCGGGGGGCGCGGTCGGCCGCGCCTGGTACTTCGGCGCCATCACGCGCACGCATTGCGACGCGCTGCTCAACCAACATGGACACGACGGAGACTTCCTCATACGAGACTCCGAGACCAATGTGAGTGCATGAACGGATTCCGTACCGTCCCATCCCACGTACGTGTCGACGATGAATGCTCAAAACCTAAGAACACTTATTAATTCATACAAAATTATCGGAACGCAGGTGGGGGACTACTCCGTGTCCCTGAAGGCCCCCGGTCGCAACAAGCACTTCCGCGTGCAGGTGGAGGGAAACCTGTACTGCATCGGACAACGCAAGTTCACCACCCTCGACCAGCTCGTGGCGCACTACCAGCGCGCGCCCATTTACACCAACAAGCAGGGCGAGAAACTATACCTCGTGCGTCCGCTGCCGCGCGCCGCGCAGAACTGCTGAGCGCCGCCCCCCCTTACACCCCCCCCACTGTGACGGGACTGACCACACATCTGTTTCGTTTTCGATCTCCTTGTCATTTGCTAGTTTGATTTCGCGACGTTCCAATCTTGAAGTGACATTTTGTAAACACTCACGGGTCACACTGAAGGTCAAAAATATAATTTTACTTAAGAATCCAAGTAGTCGAAGTGAGACGATGATATGAAACTGATTAGATTGCAGCCGGTCACCGTTAAATCGAATTGAAAATGCTCAGTTTTGTTTATATTTATAACATTTGGCCTGATTCAATATGACACTTTGATTGTTTGATTCATATATCATGAGGTCACAGAGTCACAGAAACCCATTCAATAGAGGTACATAAAATGAAATGATGAAGCGGCTTCGCAGGGGGTAGTCTAAAATACATTTATTTGAACATAATATTAAACAAATAATAAGTAATTTATTTTTTAAGTAATCAAAATGAATTAGTCAGAATAAATACACATTGAGAATGACTTGACTTAAGTAATTCAAAATATTGGGATAAAAAAAATAGCAGTTGAGTTATGAATAGAAGGGGTTCCAACTAAATGGAAATAATGCACTATTGGTGTTAACGAGATGAAAGTGAACACGTAGACCGATATACAACTATATATATATATATATATACGTAGTGTAATGCGGCGTTGATACAACGCCTTAATATTACGATAAACCAAAAATCGGCTTTTGCATTCTCTATAATAGTTAAAGTAAGGGCGACTTCTATATCATGTTATTTGATAAGTGTAGTGTCATTTTTAAATGTTTGTTTTATATATTCCAACATGTACTCTTAATATATAACAACATGAGATATTTTTTGCGTTTTTGCAATCGTTTTGTTCCAATTGTAAGAGAATGAAATGTCAATTGTTGAAAATGAAAAGAACTTGGCGTCTACAGAAAATAAACATAAGAGAGTGAGCCGTGACGTCGGCGAAACAATGATTGTAAGTCACGTTGGGGTCGTGGCTTTGGAGGACGATTACTTTGATTAGTTTGGAGACATTTTATTAAACTTAAATTAACCTAACTAATCGTAAATGTAAATGAATACGTCAACTTTGTGTAGATATTGTTTTATTAAATTGTATAACATGCTTTTTTTATTGAATTCTCGTGATTATACAACGAATTAATTTTACCCTGTGAAGGAAGGGAGTTGGATGCAAGTTTAAATTAATATAGGTGTTATAATAAGAACCAAAATGGGAAAAAAATGTATAAAATTTGATCTCTTTAGTAAATAATGGTTTAAAATGTAATGTATGTTAATATATCCTAAATACATTAAATTTAATTTAAGCTTGCACCTCTAGAAGGAATCTCAGCCCCACGCGACAGTCGCTAGTCAGCGCCGCCGTCACGAGCCGCGCCCCGGCACGCGCCCCGGCCCGCGCCCCGGCACGCGCCCCGGCCCGCGCCCCGGCACGCGCCCCGGCCCGCGCCCCGTCCCGCGCCCCGGCCCGCGCTCAGGGCTCTGTACTTTGGTCTCGTGTTTGTTTCCTACTTTATACTGTACATAGATATCGGGAATTACTGACTCCAATGTCACGAGTCTGTTGAGACGCAGCTTCAGAACGTCTAGACCTGATTGAACCACCATATTTAGTGTAAACTTATTATATCCAAGTGTTCATGATTTTAATTAATTTAGTCGAGTATCCTTGTATGAGAGTGACGTTTATCATATTGTTTCTTTCGCTAATGTTAACAGATTATTTTGTATTTTTTTAATTATATAATTAAGGGCGAAGTAAGACTAGCGTTCGTTGGACGGAGCAGCTTTAATATAGACACCTTTCAGGATGAACGCAAGTGTACGAACGCCTTCAGAATAACGAACTTAACACTCAGTATTGTTATATTTATTATTTGTGAAAGTGTCGGGTTGTGTTGTTCCGTGATAGGTCCCTTTGCTATAGTAATGAATACCGTCTGGATGCCTTTAGTAGCTCTGAAATTGTGATGTTTCCCCGGGACTGTCCAGGAACGTGTCAGTTAAAATTAAAGCTAACATTAAATGCGACAATTTATTTTTCTATTAATGTATCCGAAGTACCGTAAGCCTTCACGTACACTACAGTAGTTGGAGGTTTTTTCAGCCTTTATTTTGTGATACACCATCATCGACCGTGCATTTACGTTTACGATTTTTGTTTACGGATGAAATTTATATTTTCTTTTTGGAAAACTCTAGACGTCGACGCGACGAAGCACACTGGTTCATTATGTGATATGTTTGAGATATGACCGGGCTCACTATTCAGTTCGCATTCCTTTTACAATACAATTAATTATACAGTGGCTAATAAAACATTGATGAGTCATATCTCAATGCGAAGGGATCGTAAGTTACTAGATCTTTTTGATGTATTTAATACGTTTTATACTCAATATTGTAATTAGTGTTTAAATGCGAGACTGCAGACTCACGTAATTTAGTGAATTATTAGACATAGATGTATAGCGGTGCGGTACCGTCGCGGCAGTCGAGCGCTTTGTATCCGTTTCTACAAGTCTTCCCAATTATAAAATCGATACCAATCTTTACACGGGACGAGACAAACATTATTATTTGTAATATAATTGAGAGATAATTTAAGAATATATAGTGTAAAATTTAATATGTTCGAGTGTCTGTGTGAGTTTTTGCATAAAATTATTTTAAAATAAGTACACGGATGTTTCGCTGATTTATTTTTACAAATAGCTTTATGAGAACATTGCCATTACACTAAACGACAGTCAGTTTACATTCCTCCGCTCCTGTCGGTCTAATGACTCGCAATACCATCAGTTTCGTTGAATATCATTTGATAGTAAATGTAGGTTTAGATAGTGATTCGGTTTTTATTTTTATATCGCTCAACAAAGTATATTTTTATTTGTATGTAACCAAGCGTTTGTATGTTTTCGCGTATAATAATCTGTAACGAGCGTATTATGATACCAATGTAAGTGCAGTGTATATTTAACAATATAATTTATTTATTAATTTGCTGACTGTGTTTTCTTTAAAAACTACGTAACTAAAGACCATCCAGTTGATTAGCAACGTTATTGATTTCACAAAAGGTTCGTTCGTTGAAGAAACAAAGGAACTCTTAGAACAGTTGGTTGGAAAACAGCAGATTAGCAGATGTTGTCGAGAAGAGAAAAACTGTTAGTTCAACCATGGCAAGATCGCAGATACAATGACCATAGATCGAAGGTTAGTGTTTTTCTTAAAATAAATTTACAAGTTGTGGATTTAATTTTCGATGTAAGACAAGAGATGAAGCTGCTTAGCATTCCATGGATTCACCGTGCGGGTGCCGGGCCCATCGCGTTGCAGGGAGAGGAGTGCAAATAGCTCCTGGGACTTGCGACCCAAGTGTAGGTTTAAGGGGCCCCTTTAAAATGCGCATTCACGCTCACCATCAACTGGTTGCGCTCCTCTCCCTACCTAACCAAATTTGGAATGAACCTACCAATGCCGCCTTTGAAGTACGTTCTAGAAATGATAATACTTCTAGAGATGCCAAGATCTTTAAGTATGTTTTAGAGAGATTTCACTGTTTTACCTCTCGCTCCCACCGAGTACAAATTAACTATACCTATATAAGTACATATTATCTATTCCTGGTCAACTCGTAATATTTCTTTACTTTTATTGTGTGCTCTTTCCACGGAACAGTAAGCTCCATAAGTATCACGCGCTTTAACTGTCTAGAGTACAGGAATATGTCCGGTCTGGATGACGAGACAACAATATCCTCAGGAATTCTATACTGTTTCTCATACGTATCCATCATTATAGTCCAATCGCGAGCCGCCTCCAAGATAGAGTGAGGCTTTTGTTTTGTTTTTTTAGACGAGCCTTCTTTAATGAACTCTATGAATCTTTTGGTGGTTGTTATAGCTTTTACGCTCTAGCTACTGAAAGACTAACCGCTTCACGTATGATTTCTAATACTTTATCATGGCGCCGCGACTATTGACCTTTTTCCTACTGCCTCCCCACAGATATTGCAAGACTTTTCGGTAGCTTTACCCCATCTTACTAAGTTACTTTGATCTGGGAGTCATTTGGAATTCATTTAGATAGAATTTTAATAAAGCTGGAGACCAATCATGAAGTAAGGTGCGCCACCTCAATGCTAATGGAATACAAAAGTCGCCTATGGTCGACCACTAATTTTTTTCTGTTTCTTTAATTTCATCCCAAAATTGTTTCAGTCTCTGAATAAAGTTGAAGAGTTTCGATCAAAACGACCAGCGGCAATAGGTACCTCCCCTTCGCCTCTACACCTTGATTGAAATACGAATTAATCTTTTTTTTTTAAATCGCAATGTTATATCCTCTCGTTTTTATCCAAAACATCTGAACGTTTTGCAACATTGTTTTTATTATTGATTTTCAGTAAATACCAACAATTAACTTACTTCTTTAACTAACATTACCAAGTTACGGGAACTTATAAATCCTTAACTAACTACTAAAATCTTAGGTATATTATTTAAACAATATATCCACGCACAGATTTTTTTTATTGAACATTTTTATTGTAATGAGACAAACCAATAGTATTAAAATACATGCAAATTAATTTTTATATATTATTCATACCTTTTATAAAAGATAATTTAGGGAATAAGATTGTTATTATTCGCCGTATATTTATATCACTACTAGTTTTTAGCGCGCGTATTACTTATTACTAGCGCGCGTACTAATTCTAATTACTAAAAGATAGCGCGCATGTGTTCGGTGCGCTGCGCCACAAATCAGCAGTTAATAGTTAAATAAAATACAATTGACCGCACGCACATTCGTATTACTGCGTATGTATATATAGCGGATAGAAATTAGTAATAAAAATAGTAGTTCGTCGATTGTTATTCGAATAGTCATGGAGGTGAACTACTAAATCGATAATCGAATGTGTAGCACAAAAATTATCAATTTATTCGATTGTTTTTTTACGTAACAATCACCCATGGCTACTTTGAACACGTCTCGCATTATTATCTCTCGCATCTCGCATTATTTACAGTTTTCGGATATTTCGTATACAGCTGTCGGACTGAGTGTCTGAAGTGTATACAAAATAACTGTCTAATGTACTTATATAATAATTATTTTGATTTATTTAAGGAATTTAAAATTTATTTAAATAATTGTGATCATACATCTCATGGCGCTAGATACAGATTTTTTTATGAAACAACTATGATTTAATATTTTTTTAATAGAATCTGATTTGACATTACATTATTTTAAATTACATTCAAATTCAGACAGTTTTAGTCCTACATACACATTTTATTTATTTGTGTCTATAAAAAATAATGATCGCTAAAAAATACTATATCGATATCCTCTTCTTTTTACTACTACTTTATTTGGTCATTTTCTTGCTGAAAAACTCGGACATATGTACCTACCCCTAGAACGAGTGATCAAGTTACAGTTCTTCCCTCTTGGATGCCGTACGGAGCGGTCGTGTTTCTTTAGTCCGGTGTTTTATTAGTTTTTTCGTATTTTTAAGTAAATATTTGACTATTAATTCCGCAGTGTAGCTAAGTGTGAACAGGTCATATAATTGTTAGACGACGACAAACATATTTAACAAGGACGTGCTCAAGCGCAACTGCACCGATTGCACTTTAGGCTCCTCCTACATTATTCCTGGACCTATTTGCTCCGCCTACTAAGAAACCTTTTTCCCGTCGGCCCACAATTTATTTTATTTAGGTCAACACGTACAATATTGTTTCATTTTCTAATGTCAATAGGAAGAACTCCACCTTCTACAATATCAACAAATATTACTTTGCAACACAAAACTGGCGTGAGATATGGTTCGGAGCCTCAACTTAATACCTCCATTCAGAATGAACTTACCCCTCTTAGTTTTGTCTATCTTCGTAATAAAAGACCGAGAGAAGAAGAAATTTCACCGTCGCAATTCGAAGACTTTAAAAGCGAGATCAAGGAGATCTTATATTCGTTCCTTGGTAAACAAAAGAAGGAATGTGAGGATATCGGCAGTACCGATAGTGAGTACCTACATAATACTGCTGGACCGCTGAAAAGTTTCTGTGAGAAAGGATGATGCATCCAGGATCATCTGTATTCAAAAGAGGCTCAAGTACATCAGCTCCTTCTGGATATATGACTGTCTTTAACCGATTATATGGTATTTGTATTATTGTGTTATAAGTACATATTTTTCTTTTATATTTTCTCTTAATATTATAAAAGGTGCATATTACTCGGAATCATCTGTAACTACACTTCACATACACAAAATATGTTTACACACAATGAAAAACCCCTCGAACAGAGAAACCCCTCGAACGCCGTAATAGACAATTACCTTAATGTGCTTGCTTTGCATGCATGGTCTATTGCCTGGTCACAGTCTATCTACGAGAGAGAACGCCTTTCTTGACCACGTTGTGTTGAAGTTGGACGTAAGTATCATCCCAGCTTTCGTTGCAGTTATTAATACTACCATAAATGATCTTGTTATACTCCAATTGTCTAATATTTCTTCATCCAAGGCAATTAGTAGGTCCAGATATATTATTGATTATAATAAAGCCTTTCAAACTCTGAAATCTACTGATTTATCTTACCTAAAATTATAGAACGATCCCGAGGTTTGCCTGTGCTCTTATTGGTGTGATTAGATCAAATATCCTGGCCAATTCTAAATTAATGAACTCCACAAATAAAAACAAGTTTTTAAAACCTTGGATAGCCTATGTTGTATGTGGTTTTAAAATGTATCAGGATTAGAAATAATATGCAACAGAAGCTTAGAAAAAATCCCCACAATATAACTCTAAAAATTACTTATAAAAGATTTCGACATTTTTGTACTAATCTTTTAAATAGACTTAAGGGGCAATATCATTGTGAACTTATAAATAAATCTGCAAATAACCCACGAAAATTCTGGACTACGGTAAACGAGATTGTTCAATATAAACCACCCAAAACGAACAATGTAGCTCTTCTAAACTCGAAACCGCAACAAATAGCTTCTGTAAACTATGTTAACAATTATTTTGTATCTTTCGGAGAAAATCTGGCTGGTGTTATTATCAAACAGTCTAGATTATGTGGTTTTGGCCCTGTTGATTTTTCTTCTTACTATGCTTATGCATCATCTATTGTACTGCTGGATACAGATGTTGGAGAGGTGGGCCGTATCTTGATGGGTATTGTTTCGGGATGTGCACCGGGTTGGTATGGGATTAGTACTGCTTTTTTGGAGCATACTAAAAACTTTCCCGTTCCATTCATATGCCATCTTACCACCTTTGTTTTAAAACTGGTGTTTTTCTTAGCGCTCTTAAGAGATCTATTATTACCTCGATGTACTAAAGTGGAGACCGAACAGAAGTACGCAATTAACGACCAATTTCTGTTCTTACTACAATTTCTAAAATCATTGAAAATCTGCTTAATAATAGATTGTTCAATTACTTAAACCAGTATAAATTTTAGCTAACAATCAGTATGGTTTTAGGAAGGGTTTATCAACCCAAGATGCTATCCTTGACTTAACTTCTGTCATAGTTGAGGAGGTTGACAGTGGCAATAAATGCTTGACTGTTTTCTTGGACCTGAAAAAAGCTTTTGACACCGCCTCTGTATTTATTCTCCTACAAAGACTAGAATCCATTGGTGTTAGAGATGTTGCGCTTTCCCTAATTAAAAGTTAACTTCAAAATAAAATACAGGAAGTAAAAATTGATGATTATCACAGTGGTCAAGCTAAAAGCTATTAATGAATTATGCAAGTTACGAGATGTCGGGGGAAGGATAGTTTCCTATGCAGATGACACTGCTATTGTTTTCACAGGTAAGACTTGACTTGTTTTCTAAGGCTGAACGGGGTCTATCTAAAGTGTCTTATTGGCTTAGGGATAACTACTACTATATATATAACGGTTAACTTCATGAAAACATAATACATTTGCAAATATAACATCAAAATACACTGTTGCACAGCACCGGATAATTTGATTTGTAAATGTCCGCCCATTGTGACATTGAAGGAATTAAAATACCTTGGTATTATACTGGACCAACGGCTTAGCTGGTACTCCCATTTGGATTCGCTTATTAATCGAACTAGGAAACTAATATGGGTTTTCAAATCTTTACGACAGGTTATGTCCAACAAACTTTAGAATAAAATTTACATAGCCCAGGGGTTAGCATTTCCAACTGAAACCCTTTGCAGAACTAGTGGTTTTCTATCAGTGGGAAAACTCTATGTCCTTAATATCGTTCTGCAGTGCCACTCTTGTTTACGTCAAACCTACCCATCGAAGAAGTAGGGATACAGTAGTTCCCTCACTTAAGATACATACAGCCTTTGCAAAAAGACAATATAATGTCAGTCGACTTATGTTTATAATAGGGTTAACAAAGTACTTAACATATACCCCATGCAATGTTATAAATGCAAAAGAACACTAAATAAATGGTTGGGATCTCTTTCTTTTGCGGAGATTGAAAATCTTATTGCTAAAATTAGATTGTAATACGTGCTTCTTTATTTACTGCTTCTTTTGAAGGTTACAGTTCATACGACAAACAATGATGCCTTTAACATCATTTTAAGTCTTAAATAAACATACTCTTAAACACTCGTACGCATATAATTATATTTATTCACAAATGTATTCCGGTATAAATACATTATTTCACATATACATAAACTCACACACTTACACATCACATACACACATTGACACACACGCATCAATACAAGCAGTTAATGAAATTAAAATTTCTTACGCAAAATCATTGTATCTTTCTATAATCTTAAGTCATCCTTAAGGGAAGTAGCGAGTCATTCCCATCACAAGTGTATTCGACAACTAACCGGGAAGACTCGTTGAAAAATTGTTATATGTATAATAGAAATTAATGATATTTTTTATGATTTAGTTAATGCAGACAGTCTACCAAATCACAAACAAGAATTAGTTTCGTTATTGTTCGAAAACTATTAACGTTTCGTAACATCAAACCTTGTAATAGGGTTATTGAACTACAGAAGTAGTAAGAGGTAGTGTGACTGTGACGTGCGTAACAGAATATACAATAGCAACAAACCAGCCAGTATAGTATGAGTTTAAAGTACCTCTAGGTTAACAGAGGCAGGATTTTTTATGGGTAAACTACCCTGCGTCGAATGTCCGATCCTTAAAAGTTTACTTCAAGCAATGCTAAACTTAATCAAGCAATTTAAATGACCCACCATCAGAGACAGATTTTCCTTTACAAAAGTAGGACTTTGTTTACTAAGGACTGAAAAAAAAACAAAGTCAAATATGCCGGGTTAATATAATTTAGATATTCGCAAGTAGTCGGTCTCCCCACAGGTGCAAGCGGCGCGAGCGGCCGTGGACAGCGCCCCGCCGGCGTCCCGCCCGCACGTGGCGCTCAAGGCCAAGAAGTGGCGCCGCGAGAGCGATCGCGCGGCGCGCGTTCTTTCCGACAACTACCGCCTGCTGCAGCGCCTCGCCGACGTCATGCGACACAACAGACTTGACAACCACTGGCAGAAGCCACCGCCTAAGTATAGCTCCGTTGTTTAATCATATTGCAAGGCCTACTCGAAACTCTCAGCCACTGTAAATTTACCAGTTTTTATTTTATAAATCCTCACAAAGATTGGCCCATAGGATCTTCTTTTAGACGCGCTGACTAACGACCTTAATTAATAATAGAGGCTGATACAATTACAATCTTAAATAATCAAAATGTAGATTGATTTTGTAAGAAGTTATCTAAACTAAAAATATTATAAAACTAATGAAGTAATTTATCATAGTAAGTTCCGCAATAATTTTTTTATTAATATCTGTAATAGAAGGGAAGGACTTGACTATTAGGTATAAAATAAAAACTTTTCTAAACCAAGTGTTTCAATATTATTCCATATTCATTATTTATATGTAATACAACTTATAGCACGGTTGCTTTGACCTATTTCAGTTTCCACCAAAAAGTCGGTCGTTACTTCGACTGCGGCGCCGAGCCCCGTCGCAAGTCTCGCGATTATCAAGTTAAGATGCCGTCTCTCGCGGGTGCTAAGTGTTACGCGTGCGAGTTTCATAAAATGGTTAGACGATAATGAATTGTTTGTTTTTAATATTTAGTTTGTAATTTCTTTAAAGACTATACATATAAAACAATTTGCATTGAGATATATTTGTATTTACTTTTGTTTCAGAAAACACAGCAGACATTTGGTAGTACCTTCGAAGACCAAATCATGCTGCCTTCACTGAATATGTACCAATGATTTGTTTTAAATAAAAACTTTTAATATTGGACAGAATTTATTGATATATAGTTACAAATGGGCTCAATGTCAGAACATAATTCCATAACTATAAAAGTGTTCGTCCCGAGGGTTAGCATCACTCCCGAGTTAAAAATCGAAACATAAATACTATGTTATATGAAAGCAATCGGTAAGCAGAGTACAGCGTACGCGCCACTTAAACGTTAAAGCTATTTCATTGTTGTCCGTCGTCCGTCACGGAGCCGTTAAATTAAATGAAAATTCAAACATCACAACAGTCCGGAGCCTTCCGCGCACACACTATCGGTACACCGTACAGTACAGGACACGCGGTACAGTACGAGACACTCGGTACATCCCCCCGCGGCTTCCACGAGTGATGTTCGTGCAATTATTAGATCACAGAACATTGCTTAGCAGTGTTTCGAATGCACTGCACAGTTCAACCCGTGGCTGTTATACGGAGTGGAAAGGTCATATCAATTTAATATTAGAAATACTTAGCTCTCAGCCCTCTTTAAAAATTAAATGTCAAACTTGACCTTTATTTAATTCCATTTAAATCGATACAAGCTGCCGAGATGCTCAAACTATTTTCAACAATTTGGTAATATATACAGTTCTAACCATTTTATCATTATTACACAACATGATCAAAGTGACTTCGTCAATGTAGAGCGTGCCGCGGGGGGCGGGGGCGGGGGAGGGGGCGGGGGCGCCGGCCGCAGTCCCGGCGTCCCGTGTGTCGCGTGTTCAGAAGCGGAAGGCGTCGTGCTTGGCGGTTTCGAATTGGAACGCGGCCTCGGCGGTCGGCGGGACCACCGTCGCGTCCTCTTCCTGCGAATATACAAAAAGTAGTCTAGATATTTCGTTGGTGACATTTATCATATATTTTATATATCTAAAATCTGTAAATGGTTTCTTAATCAATGATCAAAATCGGTTTCTGAACAGTTTTGAATAAATCGAGTAATTAAAGATTTAATAATGTAAATGACATAAAATCACGAGTAAACATAATATAATCACTACCAAAAAGAATATTTTTTATTTTTAAATTCTTTGACCTCGATTGAACACCAATTGTCTAGACATTATAACATTGGCAAATAGAAGACTCCCCAATATTTACATTTCTTATTAAATATGCATTGATGGTTGCTACCTATATTGTCTTATACAAAAATGGAAGACTAAGTAGTAGGGGTAGAAGTAAAAAGAAACATTTTAGGACTGTAATGGTCTTCTACAATGTTTATATTATTACAGTGAAATAGAACTTATATGAGCCAAGAATCTACATTTACGAACAAGAAACAATATTATTTGGTTAATCACAATAAATAGACAAGGTACTAACAGGTGGAAAATCTGTTGAAGGACTGTTTACCAATGATTGGATCGAAGCGCTATCAATACTAACTTTGGGTATATCATAACACTGTTTAGATTATATAACCATTTAAAGCAAATAAAGTAAAAATCATAATACCTCATCTGCAAAGTACTGTTCGATGATGTCATAAGCCATCTTGTAGATCTCTACTTTCTCATGTCCTTGCAGCTCTTCTATCTTATCAATACCGCCACATTCTTCAATCATGGTGGCGACGGCTTCAGTACTGTCACCCGCCATCTTCAACATGTTGCTGAGACCATCCAAGACCACCTGAAAAGAGTTTAGAGCTATATGTTGGGACACTGATAATGTAATAGTTAGATTGTCCTCAATTAAAAAAGGCTTTTGTTTATTTGGATAATTCACATTATACTTAGTTTTAGCCATCTGTATGTAAGATGTAATGAAAGTAAATTCAACTTTAAATTTAGATTTAAAATTAATCTTCAATTAGCTATTAACATTTTACTTGTATGTATTCTTTTTTCATTTACAAATAGAAGAACTATTGAGTCTAAATAATAGATTCTGCTTTAACATTTTAAATTATTTTTTTGTAATTTACGGTAGATTTGAGGTTTTGGAGAAGTAGCTTTTAAATTTAAAAAGCTATTACCTGCTATAGTACGACATGGGCTTTACACATAATGATGCATCATGCTTACATAATTAATTATTTATAGCATACTACATCATTGCAAACTAGTTCGTTATTTATATGAAAGCTAATTTTACACTTTTGTATGGAAGTATTTTGTTTTCTAATAATAAACTTTTTACTCCCGAATTTATAGATTTAACTACAAATTCTATAGCTTTGTATGTAATAAATTAATCCATGTGTTGTTATCATATTGACATAGTCATAATACTCAAATGTATTTTTTATCTCTCCAGATGAGAAAGAACAATAATAACATAACACAAGTTGCAAACATTAGATTAATATATACTATAATATAAACATTAAGTGATAGCCATAACTGATTTAGAACATGTCACTGTATAACATAATAGTGTAACAAAAGCACACTTACATTGATGACCTGAGAGTCCTTGCAGGCCAGCAGGTTGCAGAAAGGTGGTATGACGCCGCACTGCACAAGCGCAGCCACCTGTTCGCGCGTACCAGAGATGCTGAGGTTAGAGACAGCCCATGCTGCCTCTTTCTGTGTCTGGAACTCGCCTTTGCTGAGGTTCTCCACAATTTTGGGCAGTAGCCCAGCGTCAATTACTGCCTGTACCTGCTGCTTGTTGCCTGCCGTTATGTTTGATAGGAACCACACTGCCTCCTTGCATATTTTTTCTTTCTGTTGATTTATAGATAATATAGCTTGTATAAAACATTATGTTTATTCCAATTCACACAAATATTTGTAAAGGACTTACTGGATGTGACAGTAAAGCGGGGAAGTGTGAGAGAGCATCACAGTTGAGCACGACTTGTGTTTGTTCATCTGTACCAGTGACAATGTTACCAACAGCCCTCAAGGCTGCTGTTTGTGTCTTCACTTCTTTGTGTGATAGCAAGGGAATCAGCTTTGGGACTATACCAGATTCTATCACCATTTGAATCTGATCATTCCCTCCATCTGTAAGATAGCTGATCGCCCATACTGTGTCTACTAACACCTGTAATTTCATTATTAAATCAAATCTATTATAATATATAAAAGTTTATGAAGGTTGTAATTATCAACTTATGAAACATAATAAATAATAACCAAGTTTTTATCAGTGAATAAGCAAAATTAAAAGTAAGATATTAATTATTATGCCACATTGAGATACTTACATTTACATCTGTGTGTGTGATGAGTTCATTAAGTGCTGGCAAAATTTCTTGAATGGTCTTAACAGGTGGGGGAGGGTCCTTACTCCTACACAGGTTTACAATCACCCATGTGACATTACGCAGGAAGGTGATGGGAATCCCAGGTTTAATAAAGCTGAGAAGGGGCTTAACAACTCCTAACTCGACAACAAAGTCTCGGAGAATAGGCCCGTCTCCAATTATGTTACCTAGTGCCCAAACAGCCTGTTCACACACATTCTCGTGAGGGGACATGAGCAATTGTAAGAATAGAGGCACCGCTCCCGCGTGAACTACTTTATTGGTTTGTGCAGACGTTCCCGAAGCTATGTTCGTTAGGGCCCAGGCCGCTTCGAACTGTAGTGTCGGATTATCCGCCCTTGAAAGGCACTGAACTAGTATAGGTAGAATTCCAGTCTTTATCAAATCATCTATAGGTGGATTCTTATCAGAGGACAAAAGTTTTCGACACTGCTGAACAGCTCCCAACTGCTCTTCTGGATTCTCAATATTAGCTGCTTTCATCACCAACTCCTCGAGGTCCGTGGAAGCCAGTGTTCTATCGATGTCATCTTCATCTGTAGAATAGCTGACGGGTACATTACGGCGTTTTTGTAATGTTTCTTCTCGTTTATTCTTTCTTAACTCCACTGTCACTTCATTCCTCCGTCTGCGCATTTCCTAAAAACCACAATCGTCGAGTTGTCAATAAGGAAAACATTTATTAATTACGCATCACAAAAGATCTTTTAAACTAGTATACTTACATCGACATCTTTGCCTGTGTTCTTGAAAACATGCATGCGGTGTTTCATTGGATCCGTCGCCATTTTATTGTGGTAGTAGTCGTGGTGGCTAACAATTATACGCAATACACAATGAAATAAAGAAATAACTAAAAATAATATTGTAGAAAACTAATCGAACATGGTTTAACGGCACTATAGGCGTTGCTGATTCATTAACCTCTCCACAGAATATTTCGCAAAACGAAACCGTCCGTTTCCTTCCTACCTTCTGGAATTCTTTCTTTTTAGTACCATAAATATTTTTTAAATTTTATTAATAAAATGTCTATGGTAACTTTGCGGAAAAGATAAACGAAGCATTCAATTTAACAATAAGGTCAAATGTCTAAATAATTTGATTTTTTTTAATACAATAAATATATATTTAAAAAGATATAATGAATGAATGAAAAATAAGCCGATATGATTTATTCGGGAATCGAACCCGCAACCTCTTGAAATCGTCCCTATGAAAGGAAAGATACGAAAGCTCACTTTCGTATCGGTTTATTTAATTTCTATATGTATTTGAAATATAAATTTGCTTCACATAGCTCTACTTGCTAAGATATGATGAAACATCAATTATATATTTTAAATAACACTTTAAATTAGTCTACTGAATTAAATTAGTCTACTGAATTTTTGTAGATGAAAGTTTTAGCTTACATTTTAAGGGGCTTCTACACTCTATGAATGTTATGATTTTAAGATGTCGGAAACCTTAAAAATCTTACCTTTTTAATTAAGTAAGGTACACGGTCCAAATCAAGGCATATTTTACAAACCTTAAAATGATGGAAACCGACGTAATACTTACGAGACGTCCAAAATACCAAAATATATCACTTATGTATTGAGTTTCGATTTGAAAGTAATGCGTACTAATATGCTATACTGATATATAGGTAACAATATATAATGAATACAATTAATTAATTAAGTTCCGAGGTGATTTGTCATTGAGATGTAGATGGGGATATAAAAATCGGCTCGCTTTATTGATTATTTCCAGGTTAATTTGTTCATTCTCTCTGGACGTCCGTGAAAACCATGAGCGTTTCTAAAAGGGAGCCACAGCAGAAATATGCCGTATCTACGAGAATAGCAATAGCGAGAATGCTAGTAATCCATAAAGATATTACCCCTAATAAAAACCGAAAAGAACACAACCAATCTAATGCTTACTCTAGGGATTCAGTCATCTGGTCAATTACCAGGTTTTCTCTATTACTTTCAATGGTCATTTAGAGTCACGGACAGCATGCCGTCCAGGGTAAATGGAATGGCAGGCTGAGAATGTTGGGAATTTAGTAATTATTATTATTTAGTTACAGCTATATTTTAATAGTTTGATTGTTTTATTTTTTGGTTTGGGTTGCTTAATTTATCTAGGTTCCTACCAAGCCCAACCCATCGAGAAGATTCTTTTTAAATTTTGGTTGTTCAGCATTCCTGCAAGCTCCTCCGAAGATTCTGCCGCGATGGCAATATCGTTTGCAAAACGAATGTGAAAAATATACTCTCCGTTGACGATGACGCCTCGTTCAATCCAGTCCAGGGTGTTGAAGACATCTTCCATTGAGTTTGTGAACAGTTTCGGTGACATCCCACTGCCTCATACCGCGACGACGATAGTGGAGGACATGTCTGCTGCAAAATAGACCTATGTCCAGTAGTGGATTCTAATAGATTCATGATGATATGTTTAATTTTGGTTATATTTTTAAAGATTATTTTATTTTAATATTTTATATTATTAATATTTTATAATTACACCTTGGGATTGGAATATTGCACATGATAATTGAATTCTTATTTATCTTCATATTTTCGTATTACTTGGTAGCTCAACCAGAACTTTAACTTCTACGTCTGTGGGGACCTTTGGGTTATTGCATCGATCGACATCCGACACAATTGTTTCAGTTTTCAAAAGGTCTTTGATAGTAATTATTGTGAAAATCCTTGTTTATTAATTCTTAGGAATTGATTTTATTGATCAGGTCATGACTGTTTTAACTAAACCGAGCTCTATAATAAGAAAACCTGAAGTAATCAACGCTCCACTGGTGGAGAAAGGTGATTACGATGAGGTGCGTATATACATAATTAATATTTTTAATAATTAACTGAATATCCTTAAAATATTTATTTATGTATTAGTTAAAATAATTAAATTGATTATATTTTTGCGATCAATTGATAATTTGCATACACATTAATTTATAAAAAATATATATAAAAAATATAATTAATTTACGAAAAACTTAATTTGTTAATTTTTTCCTTGTAAAATAGTATGATTTCTTTATTCTTTAACCAGCAACATAATTTGCATACACAATAATTAATTTTCATAAAAAGAAGATAAATACAAAAATAATATTGATTGAAGGAAACTTAATTTTGCATCTATTTCGGGACTGGATTTAAGGTGCTTTTCATGCTTGTTTTCAATAATATATATATGTTATCATTAATAAAAATATTCAATTATTTTAACAATATAAAAATAGGAGAAAATAGATATTCACTCGCCACCGGAATGGCCAAAGCGTTCCTCCAAGGCGATGATGTGCCTCTCACTGACGGCTATGCTGTTGCTGATGCTGGGATTCACAAGTGGACTCATGCTGTACCGCGAGTACCTCAGCACCACGGCACGTCGCTACCAGGGCTTCTGTTCCATACCACTCCCTAATGATATTAGAGAGGTAGGTCTGTTTAAATTTTCGTTTAAAATTTATCTTAGAGTTGTTTTTGTTGAAGATCAACTTAATATTATAGAAAACTTAATTAGTTTTAACATATAATTTTGGTTTATTATAGAATGTTACAAATCAGAACTTGTAAGAGACATGTTGCCTGCTATTCTAGCTATAGTCCCAACATCAAAAGAGGTCTGGCTCCTACGGGATGCTATTACTTGTGAGCCAATTAGAGACTACAGTATTCTGAATGCCTAATTTTGCAATTGAATACAATAGATTTGTAGAGTAAATGGATGTAGTTCATTATTTTTATTTTTATTATTTTTATTTTTATTATTCATTATTCAACTTCCAATTTTTAAATACATTTTTTATAGGTATTACAAATATCTTTAAAATGTAAAGAAGTATTGTTATGAACAGTGACTTGTCTCTGATATTTATTTTAATATAATCATTATAGTGTAAGAGCTCTATGTGTTACAATTCCTCGAGCAATTGACCCAGGGTCAGCTGGAACTACATTTGACAATCGGTTGAATAATCAACTATTTCTGACTATATATCCTTATATAGCTCAAGTCATGGCAAATTAATTTATGGAAATGGTTGAATTTACTATTATTATTGATTGATTAAAGGGTGTTTAATAACTTTTATTCTCTAATGGCTGGAAAAAAATAATCTCGTTAATAATCAAATCGTTACCCATGGTTCCTCATAAGACTAATGAATTTTCAAAGGAGGTACAGTTAACAAAAAAAAAAAATAAGTTAGTTTTATTTTTCAACAAAAAAGTGCCGAGGAATGTATATTTAAGTCGACATTCTTTCAAAACATTTAAGTGCGTCTTCCTAAATCGATCGCCTTTGCTTTATGAACTGTTTATTCCAATCGATTTGTAACTTGAAAGTGCAGCGACACATCATACAGTACCTAGATTTATTTGTTGATTCTAAATATAGTAGCGATCAATATCCTTAGCGCTTTATTCAGACTTCCTTTTTGATGTATTATTGGGCCATAGAATCGAGTTCCTGAGGCTGGTATCTTTCCTTTTCACCTTTTAATTCTTAAAATTGTGATAAAAGAACTCGTATAGTCCTTTAATAAAAGACTAGTCTTATTTTCTCTAAAAGGAATCTTTAGGGTTTCCCTTTCCAGTAACATTAAGCTGTACCGATTTTGCGATTTATTTCAATCGTCAAAATGTTTTTTTGAAATACAAATTTTTAAAATGATGATGATACATTAAGTGTAGTCAACCGTCACCCTCGATAAGGTCGTCTAATCCGTCTCCAGCTACAAAACTCTCAACTGATCGAGCCCAATTTTCGCGTGCTCCCTCTGAGCTGGACTCCCACCGACCTGCAAGTGGTGAGCACCTCCGACGACGACGCTTTCATCAACGCATTGCAGGAGGAGTTCGATATCGGCGACAATGTGGAGAAGATCGCCGTTTTTAACAATGGAAATCGCGTCAACTTCATTCACGACTTCAACGATAATACCACTGGTAAGTGCGCCTCGGTTCGCATTCTCGTTTATTTTTCCATTCGGTCATACCGTTCGGTAGAAAATACTGTCAATTCAAAAATCATAGAAAGATTATTGTTTTAACAAAATTTAGTCGAGCAATTCAGCACGAAATACAAAGACGGGGCCGAAAACTCATATTCATAACGGTCCGAAAATAAGGGAATATATCTAATAGGACGTGCCCCGTCCCGCCCACAGGCATAATCGACTCGGACCGCTGCTTCCTGATGGAGATGGAGCCGGAGCTGGTGTTGTCTCCTTCGTTGCTGGTGGCGGGGCTGCAGCGCGGCGCTCAGTTCGACGTGTCCCGCGTGCGCTCGTCGTTGCGCGCGGCGCTGCCTGCGCTGGCCGCCCGCGACGCGCCGCAGCTGTCCGCCTGCGCGCCGCGGCCCATCTACCGCCTCGCGCCCGCGCCCGGCGCCGCCAGTGCGTACTCACACACGCACGCTCGCAGACGAGCTAAAACATTTACAGTTATGGAAATTATGTGATTGCAGTTCGCAAGCGCTCCGCCGAAGACCCTCCTCACGACTACATGCAGTTCTCCGGGAGACACGTCCAGGAGATCAAGATAGATAACCTCGCGGAGGTGCTGCAGTACGAGAGTGGCGCCAGGACCTGAGCGGTCCGTGCCGGAGGGCGCGCTTGTTTAAATTAGTTTCGTTCCGATGTCTAACTCTCTCGTCCACACGTGTAGCGTGTGCGTCCTCTTGCTGCTGGCTGTACCTCACCTGTCAAAATCACACTTTACTGTAGTCGTAGCGTCGGAAGACAAAACAAACATTCCGGTTACTATTCCTGTCTTAAAAATACTACGCACTAATAACTTTGTGATTCATTAAAATTGTTTTATTTATAAATATTATAAGTTAGTTATATCAATATTATCTCTATAGCATTAATGATCTCATTTTTTTCTTCAATAAGGTTTTTCTCATTTGTTTTCAAAGTTATTTTAATATACATGAGAAAAGCGCACGCCTGTGACCAGTACCGGACCAGTACCGGACCAGTACCGGACCAGTACCGGACCAGTACCGGACCAGTACCGGACCAGTACCGGACCAGTAGCCGGGGACAAGGTCCTGAAAAAGGCACAACTCTTCTTTGTGATTGATTTTGGAATTATAAGTAGTTTTAGTTGATGAAATACTATTATGTTTTACAACCTCACTAGTTTTAAACGTCTTTCTCAAATGATGCACCATCGTTTAGAATTAAGTGTCCTATGTTATTTGTAATATCATCTATAGTCATTGTATTTCAATCAATAAAGTGTCTACGTATCTGCGGCTGTTTCATTTATCTCATCTAAACATATTTTCATTATAAAATGTATTACATATAATATCAAAATTGCTTCAACTCGAACAGATGCACAGAACTTTCTGATTTGAATTGTCGATTCTGGAAAGAACATTATAAAAAGTTAATTTTGTATGACAATCCAAACAGACCGATACATTGGTTTGATCTAGAAACAAATAAATGCTGTGAATGTGAATAATTGAATGATGTGAATGACAGTGAAGCATTGCCGAGAATTTTCAATGTCTCCAGTTGTTTACGAAGTCGACAGGTCGTTATCTATTGATGCCCTCTACCACGTACGTAACTGTTTATATGGATGATATACTGGAGCTATTATAGCAAGAGTTAGTTCTGTGTTAAATATCTTCACACAATCTAGATTTTCATTTAACATTAAAAAAAGCACTTTACTTAAACAAAAAGTCGAATATGTTGGGTATGAAATGAGTCACGGCGAAGCACGTCCCTCAAGTAATGGCTCCTTTATATGCTTTAACGAGTACTCTTTAAAGGTAATATTGATTGGGCTCCTTCTCATGAGACTATAAGACAGAAGATAATCGTTGACTTGACCTATGAACCTGTATTGACCAACTTTAACCTGAATAATCAGGTAGAGCTACATACTACATACTGACCCAGGCTCAATAGGTTATGGGGCGATCCTGATGCAAATAAAGGATATAAAACGACTTAGTATAGTAAGCAAACCGCTGCCCGAGATTCTAAATATCATACATCCGAACTAAAAACGACATATTATAGTAAGCGAGCCACTACTCAAGAGTCTAAATACCATACATCCAAACTAAAAACGACTTATTATAGTAAGCGAGCCACTGCCCGAGAGTCTAAATATCATACATCCAAACTAAAAACGGCTTATTATAGTAAGCGAGCCACTACCTGAGAGTCTAAATATCATACATCCAAACTAAAAACGACTTATTATAGTAAGCGAGCCACTACTCGAGAGTCTAAATACCATACATCCGAACTAAAAACGACTTATTATAGTAAGCGAGCCACTACTCGAGAGTCTAAATACCATACATCCGAACTAAAAACGACTTATTATAGTAAGCGAGCCACTGCCCGAGAGTCTAAATATCATACATACGAACTAAAAACGACTTATTATAGTAAGCGAGCCACTACCTGAGAGTCTAAATACCATACATCCAAACTAAAAACGACTTATTATAGTAAGCGAGCCACTACTCGAGAGTCTAAATACCATACATCCGAACTAAAAACGACTTATTATAGTAAGCGAGCCACTGCCCGAGAGTCTAAATATCATACATACGAACTAAAAACTCTTGCAGTGGTCAATGCTATTAAGCATTTATCACATTATCTATTAGGGTGCAAATTCAGTGTCGTTACAGATTGTAACTGATTACAAGTATTTCGTAAAAAGCCTGACCTGACGTCTCGGGTACACGGATGGTGGGATTTTCTTGCATTTGACTTCGACATTATTCATAGGTCAGGTAGTCAAATGTCGCACGCTGATTTTTTCGCGTAATCCGATTTCAGAACCGTCCACTAACCCGAATATAGAGAAAGTACGTAATATGGAAGTAAATATTTACAACGTACCAGACAATTGGTTGCTCGCAGAGCAACAACGTGATTCTGAAATAAAAAAAATAATTGCAGACTTAAGCTATGATGAGCTTAGTGATGACATAGCTAAAACGTATGAGATTTCTGGTGGCATTTTGTATAGGACGTTTAGTAGAAGATGTTTGTGATGTTCTTCCAAGGGTTCTAGGGTAGTCGGTAATAAATATCACTTATAATGCGTTACAACATTTGGGTTATAAAAAAACATTAGGAAAAGTCTATGATGAGTTTTGGTTTGAAAATACGTCAGGAAAATGGTTGAAACTGTGTAACGTGTAAGGTCGTTAAATCTCACTCTGGCAAAGTATCTGCTGAATTAGTTCTGGTATAAGACATCCGTAGTAAGTATCTTTGTCATCTCCTAAACTTCTGATGATATCAGCAATAGGTAAGTTTTGAACAGCTTATGTATTCATGGAGAAGTTGATTTAGGTTTAGAAGTTTCTTTAAAAAATATCAATTTTAGCTTATTAAGGTTTAATTTAGGGCATCCTTTACTGCCAGTAGACCCTGAAAGTTGTAATTCTTTAAATTCTTCAGTTGACTCCGGAAATTGTCTAACATATTGTCATCATCATCGCAGTCTTAAATATTATTAAGCGCAACTTTCACTTCAATACTTGATTAAAAGCTCACTCTTTCACTTATGTTATGCAAAATCTTTTCACCAATTAAGCTATCCTTTATTGTTAATATATATAGATATATCATATTGGGAGCTAAGAAGAAGCGCGTGGAAGTCTCCTAAACCAATATCCGCCTTTACACAAGAGCTCGTTAAAGCCGTAGCAAGAGATACTTTTATTATTACCTTTTTTTATTACCTTGTTTTTAAGGCAACGAATCTCAATGATAATGTTCGCCGTTTCCTGCGACTCTGCTTGCGTCAACTAGAGAAGAAGGAAACTATGAAGACATTTAGGAAAGACTGACGGAACCCAAGCAACAGATAGATTACAAGATTTTTAATTAGATACAATCACTCTGATAGCCGCATATTTAATTAAAACATGAAGAAGTAATGTGATGTCATACCGATATCCTATAACTTTTCTTATGGAAATAAAATACAAAAGAAACAATAGTAAAATTTTATTAGTTATTATATATTATAGTACTTTAGTACTAATATAGTACAGGGTGGGCCAAGAATTCTTTTACATTTGAATCTAACGCCCCACTCAAACAACAACCGCGCGGGGCGCGAAGAGGGCTCTGGCCACTAGCTCGGTTCTCGGAAATTTAGTCGCAATGGATCGCTTTACGGGGCCACAGCGTGCTTACTGTGTAAAACAGTTTTATTTAAACAACAATTCGCTCATTATTGCGAGGCGCTTATTACGACTTAAATCAGTGTCCGAGTGCTCCTTTAATAAAAAAATGGGTAAAGATGTTCGAAGAGACGGGATCTGCACTAAATGTGAAGCAAACTGGCGGCCCATGGACTTCTAGGACTGAAGAGAACGTGCAGCAAGTTCCCGCTTCTATTTGACGTGATCCAGATTTATCGACGCGCAAGCGTTCAGCTGAATTAGGATTATCCCGCACATCATTACGCTGTATTTTGAAATTACATCCGTATAAGATCCAGTTAGTGCAAGAACTAAAACCTAATGACTTAAATTTGCGCAATTTTTATGTTGTAACAATGTTAGATCGATTCAGTAATTTTGACAACATCTTATTTTCTGACGAAGCCCATTTCCACCTCAACGGTCATGTAAACAAACAGAATTGCAGATATTGGAACAGCGAAAATCCCAAAGTTAAACATGAGAGGCCACTGCATTCTACCAAGGTAATTGTATGGGCTGCAATTTCGGAAAAAGGAATCGTTGGACCCTACTTTTTCGAAGATTTTCGCGGCCATACAGTTACTGTCAATTCTGCTGAATATGCCAAGATGTTACGGGAGTTTTTGGCACCGCTGCTACTGGAATTTGCTGGCTACGTAACACTTGGTTTCAACAACATGGAGCAACTTGTCACACGTCCAACGAGTCCCTACCGGTGGTTAAACATAAAGTCCAGCAGTCCTCTGTACTGGAAATTCTTTATGCAGACGACGTTTGCCTTATGGCTGACAGTATGGAAATTCTGCAAAGATACGTCGAAAATTTAGATGACTCATGTCATGACGAATATAATTTGTTTTTATAAACAGTTCAATTTTAAATTATTTACCTATTATTCTCTGAATATTTAGAATATTCAAAGAATAATAGGCACTGGTGTACTTAACTACTTCCAATATTATTAACATTTCAGTGATTCAGTCATGGATTGTACTCATTTAAAGTATTTTTCAATAAAACTTAAGTAAAATAATAAATACCAGAAAGTATACATCAAACATTGTTAAATTGTTTTTAAAAGAGCAACTTTTGAGTTTCTGGCCAGCTCTTCTCAGCAGAGCCGCATTCCGAGCTGGTGGTAGCTTACTCACGGACTGACATACTGACATACTATACTGACATTTTTTTAATGTAATGTAATTCAAAAGTGCATGTAAATGCCTACTTGAATAAAGATATTTTTGATTTTTTTTTATTTTGAAAGAATAACCATTCAAGTTTGATTTTTCGTATCTATTTATTAATTGCTAAAGCTTTTTATTAGTTTTCACTACTTGTTTTAGTCGGTGGGCAAGAATGTACAACAATAATTGAAAGTTTTAAGCGTGGTGTCTTACTTACTGTCTAAAAGATAAGGTTACCCAGGTTTTTATCACCGTTTCAAGGACGTCGCTGCGGCGTCATGCTGTGGCCATTCCTAGTCAGGTACAATAATATACCTACAATACTGTTTTCATAATATATAAGTAACTTAATAAAACTAGTTGAAAATGATTACAGAGTCGGCTGCAAACCAAATCTCAAAATAGATATTAATATCATGTTAGACAAATATCTACCTAAAATAGTAAGATAATTTTGCAATACAATTCGGTCCATAATCACATGCGACTGAGTTTGGGTAATTGAATTATCAAAACTACTTTTATATTATTTCTATCGCACTAAATCTTAAATGTCAATGTAATAAAATAAATCAACTATTGCAATAAGAGTATACTGTAACAATTTCTATGTTTATCAAAATATTTCAATCTAGGAAATAAATATTACCGGTGAAATGATTTATTTATTTGTTGTTAGTTTTAGTTTACTGTTTGCGTCGTGTGAGTCAGGTCTGCGAATAATTGGTGGGAGAGACGCACGTCAAGATGAATTCCCTTACGTCGTAAGCTTAGAGGTTAAGGAAGAGGAATTATCAGAAGACACGAATTATAATTACTTTCAGTTTTGCACAGGTGCAGCCTTGACTTCGAAGTGGGTTCTATCAGCCGCTCATTGTTTATATTCCTACGACGAATTCTATAAAAAAAGTAACATGTTCTTAAGATATAACAGCTACTTCCCAAACAATCTTGGATTATTAGCACCATTCCTTGAAACAATACCTCATCCTGGACATGATCCAGTGACAATGAAATTTGATTTTCTTCTCATACGCAGTGCTGATATAAAAATTTCTCAGTACGGTAAAATCAGTGCTATTGATTTTAAATCTCTTGTAGGACATGAAGCTCTATCCCTTGGCTACGGAAGATCTAATTCAAGTAAATTTAAAATACCTCTGCAAGTTCTTAAAGGTATGCTAAGCAGTTGCCTCGATAGATTAATTAATTCGAATCAAATGTTATGTCTTGTGCGACAGTGTACCGTAGAGGCGACGATATGTGGAGGAGACTCTGGAGGACCCGTCGTGCACCCCGCAGGCATAGTGGGTGTCAATTCTTTGGGATATGATGACTGTGATGAAAATACCAATGATCTTCGACTGACACCAGGATCTTCAGCTTCGACACTATCACCAATCAGTCCAGTTCTAGACTGGATCAAAAATTATTGCAAATAAACTAACCTTATGCCTTTTTAATTAAATATAATTTTAACGACCACCGGCCATTGAGGGAATGAAGATGTCTTTGGATCGGGCAATGGCCGAATTGACTATAGAAACAGTGCGTAAAGCCATAGATTCATGGTGAATACATCAAACCAACTTTGTTCTTTATTTTATGAAGATCAAATAAAAATGTATATATAAGTTAGAATAGGTTTATATTTTCTTATAGAAATGTAGATGCATTGTCAATAGTAATATAACTTATGAGCTGATAAGGTTCTTGTTGTTGAGAACATCGCAATCGGTCTCCATTTTAATCGCTTTCTTTAGTAAGAAATAACTATAATTTTGTAATAATTCGTTACATTTTTTTACAACAAATTGTCAAAGGGGATTAGAAAATTTCAAATTAAAGTTATTGATATAATACAACTCCTAGTACTATTCTCATATTTGGTCTAGATCGCCTGAGTATCAGCCTCCACCACTTGATCGTGTTAAATAACAAGCCACTAAAGTAGTCGGAAACCCTCTGGATAAATGTGAAAAGCTTGATTTTTTGGTTGTGCAAATATTTATACATACTGAAACTTTATGCGCCTTACACCATATATTACGTCTCATACCATATATTACGCAGAAAGTAATGAAAAGCTTATTGACCTGATTACTGCCCGATTACTCACAAATTATAAACAACAAATAAATATATATTTCGGAGTCAGCGACGGCGATGGCGGAGCGGTAGGGCCATCATCATTTAGACTCGAAGTTACAGGGCTTATATTGCCCGTGTAGTACAATAACAACACTTCTACGTTATCTGTACATACTACAGAATTATAACTATACTTTATAACACAGAATGACAAGCTTACCTTTTTAATACCAACTCACAACCTTACCTTTATAACACAAAGTTACAACCTTACCTTACCATTATAACTCAGATTTACTTAGTCTGGCCGTAAATACTGTTACACTTAAAAATAAAAAAATATTACATTTGAATTTCCCATCTGTAATTTTTATACGATTGTTCATTGTGTGTTCTCATTATGGCGCCAATAGATTGTACAATAGTACAATATAATATTTGCGATATTAAAATGGAGTGGGGTGATAAAGAAAACCGAATCGCTGTGACTGCATTACACAAAATAAGTATGGAACTAAATGCAATTTTTAAAACTCTTCATACACTTGGTATTAGTAAAATGTTTGTGTACCAGGATATTAATAGGTACAATAAGACTTCCTCTGTTTGTGACAGAAAAAGATCTGGCCGTCCACGTAGTGTTCGTCCGAAAAAGATGGTCAAAGCAGTAAGGGAAAGAATTCGAAGAAATCCAGTCCGAAAGCAAAAGATTTTATCTCGGGAAATGAAGATAGCACCTAGAAACATGTCACGTATTTTTAAAGATGACTTAGGACTTGCAGCCCATAAAAGACGCACTGGTCATTTCTTAACTGATAATTTAAAGAAGAATAGAGTGGTAAAATCGGAACAACTACTGAAGCGGTACGCAAAGGGAGGTCACAGAAAAATTTTGTTAACGGATGAGAACATTTTTACCATTGAGCAACATTTTAACAAACAAAATGACCGTATTTATGCTCAAAGCTCTTAGGAAGCTTCCCAATTAGTCGACAGAGTGCAACGTGGACATTATTCGACTTTAGTGATGGTTTGGTGGGGTATTAGGTATGGAGGAGTGACTCAAAATTAAAAAAATCAAAAATATCTTTATTCAAGTAGGCATTTACATGCACTTTTGAATCGTCAATTACATTACATTACATTAAAAAATGTCAGTATAGTACTCGTATGTCAGTATGTCTACCACCAGCTCGGAATGCGGCTCTGCTGAGAAGAGCTTGCCAGAAACTCAACAGTTGCTCTTTTAAAAACAATTTAACAATGTTTTATGTATACATTATAATATTCCACAAATAAGTCAACAAGCAAAGCTCCACAATCTAACCCTTTAGTTGATCGAAATACGATCAACTTAAAACTCCTGTATGCTATAATAAGCTTTTTTTAACAGTATTAGGTCTTCTTAGGTCTTCTTAGGTCTATTATATATGCGTACACTCAAACCCATAAAGGATTTCTTAACTTTTTGAAGACGATATTTCCGCGTTAAGAGTTTATTTTTATTTCTTGTATTTATAGCGTGCCTGTCACTATTTTTTACATATGTATCCAAATTGTGACGTACAAATAAGATGTTATTAAATATGTACTGAGAAACGACCGTAAGAATGCCTATTTCTTTAAAAACATATCTCAGGGAATCTCTAGCTTTTAAATTTAAAATAGCCCGCACAGCTCTTTTTTGTAAAATAAAAACAGAATTTATTTCAGCAGCACTGCCCCACAATAAAATGCCGTTAGACAAAATACTATGGAAATAACTAAAATAAACTAATCGAGTCGTATTAACATCCGTTAATTGTCTTACTTTTTTAATTGCATAGACGGCGGAGCTAAGTTTGCCTGAGAGTGTTGAGAGATGGGGGTTCCACTGGAACTTTTTTTCTAGAGTTATACCTAGGAAAACTGTTGAGTCGGTTAGTTCCTACACTTCATTGTTAAGGAGCAGGCTACAATTTTGACTTTTTACATTAGGAAGTGTGAACTCCATGCATTTAGTTTCCTTAGTATTTAAGACCAAATTATTAAATTCAAACCAATGAAGAACACGTGACAGAGCATTATTAACTTCGTCATAATTAGTCCCATTATGCTCGACTTTAAAAATAAGTGAGGTATCAACAGCAAAAACAGTATAAAGCATTTTCAAACCATTTTTTGGTACCCTCAAAAATCGTTTTTTTCAAATATCTCGGTAAAAAATGTAGCTCTAATATTGTTTAAAACGTCGAAAAATACGCCTTAAAAAGATCTATTTTAAACATTATAGAGCATTTTCAAAGCATTTTTTGGTACCCGAAAAAATCGATTTTTTCAAATATCTCGGAAAAAAATGCAGCTAAAATATTGTTTTAGACGTGGAAAAATGCGCCTTGAAAAGATCTATTTTTAACAGTATAAAGCATTTTCGAAGCGTCTTGAGTACCTTCAAAAATCAAATTAATGATCTTCAAATATCGATTTTTTAATTTTGAAAAATCGATTTTAGTACAGTGAAAAATCGATTTTAGTACGTTCAAAAATCGATTTAAGTACATTAAAAAATCGATTCTTTCAAATATTTCGGTAAAAAATGCAGCTAAATTATTGTTTTAGACGTGGAAAAATGCGCCTTAAAAAGATCTATTTTTAATTCTATTTTATTCTCTGAACAATTTATCTTATTTCCTCATCACTCTCCTCTCACTCCTGCAGTAGCTGTTTACACAAATCTTTAGATGATCTCAATTCTTCTAACGCTTGTTTTTATTGCTTTGATAATGCTTTATATTGTTAAAAAATAGATCTTTTTAAAGCTCATTTTTCCATGTCTAAAACAATATTTAAGCTTCTTTTACCGAAATATTTGAAAAAATCGATTTTTTAATGTACTTAAATCGATTTTTGAACGTACTAAAACCAATTTTTGACTGTACTAAAATCGAATTTTCAAAATTAAAAAATCGATATTTGAAGATCCTTAATTCTATTTTTGAAGGTACTAAAGACGCTTCAAAAATGCTTTATACTGTTAAAAATAGATCTTTTAAAGGCGCATTTTTTGACGTCTTAAACAATATTTTAGCTCCATTTTTTACCGAGATATTTGAAAAAATCGATTTTTTCGGGTACTTAAAAATGCTTTGACAATGCTTTATACTGTTAAAAATAGATCTTTTTAAAGCTCGTTTTTCCATGTCTAAAACAATATTTTAGCTGCATTTTTTTACCGAAATATTTGAAAAAATCGATTTTTTAATGTACTTAAATCGATTTTTGAACGTACTAAAATCGATTTTTCAAAATTAAAAAATCGATATTTGAAGATCCTAAATTCGATTTTTGAAGGTTCTGAAGACGCTTCGAAAATGCTTTATACTGATAAAAAAAGATCTGTTTAAGGCGTATTTTTCGACGTTTTAAACAATATTTTAGCTGCATTTGTTACCGAAATATTTGAAACAATCGATTTTTGAACGTACTGAAATCGATTTTTCACTGTACTAAAATCGATTTTTCAAAATTAAAAAATCGATATTTGAAGATACTTTTAAAAATAGATCATGGACGCCTCGGCTTGCAGAGTGATGACCACGGCCGGGCAGCGCGCTGATGGCAGTTTGGGTTTAGGCTTACCTGGACCCTTGGCCTTTTCGCCTACCTGTTCCTTGCCCTTCTGCGACTTCCACGACCTCCGCTTGCGCCGTGGCGGATTGGTACGCGCTGGCTGGGAAGTTGACTCGGTCGGGGGTCCAGGTTTCGGACGCTCGGCGTGGGGACCTCGCTTTCTCCCCTTACCCTTGCGCACCACCGTCGACCACTCTTCCACCAATGGACGACCAGGAGCTGCGGCTACAGCACTCTTCTTGGACGGCCTAGCTAATGCCGCAGGACGACGCGAAGGAATCGATGAAGCCGGACGGACTGTCGATCCGGAACTCACCCGAGGAGGCGCTCTCGTGACCATGCTGGCTTCCTTCCTCCTGTCTGCAGCGAGGGACGGGCGCATAGTCTTCTCGGGCAGGAGGCGCTCCTCAATGCCAGCAAAGCGGGCGTTTATCAAAACGCCCACTGAGGTCACAATCGAGCGCCTCAACTCCTCGACAGACACTTCGTTAAGTGAGGGGGTCTCCGCGGGCGCAGCTAAAGATTTAGCCGCCGCCGCCCTTATTTCGGTGAGCTCGCGCCTATGAACCTTAAGTTCTGCCTTAAGGTTTTCTACCTCTCGGTGTAGGCGCGAGTTATCCGCTCTTAACCTACGAGTCTCGTCAACCTCCGTCCTGTCTGCTAGGGCCTCCACGATCTCTAGAAGCTGCCTAGCTGCCACATTCAAGTCCTGCATCACCGTTCCTTTCAGGCTCTTGGATTTGCGGATTGCCTCCAGAATAGCAGTTGAGCAGCGACCGGCCATAGCCCGCAGCTCTTCCGCCCCGAGATCGGCAGGTTCACGCCTGCGCACATCGTCCGAGGACGAGATCTCTATAGGGTCTGGCACCGGAGATGGAGCTTTCTTGCGAAAAGCTCGCTCCGCCAGACTCCTCTCCCATTCGGCCTCCTCGGCCTCTGCGTTGAGGGCTCGCAGATCGGCTTTCGCCTGGGCGAGCCCACTCCCGCGTCCTTTGGCCACATACCGTCCACGCCGAGCGGTGTTGCACTTAGCCACTGCAACACCTGACTCGGGATCGGACCCCGATGCGGCACTAGGGGAAGACCGGATCACCCCATGCTTCCTTTTCCTCCCGGCGGTCTCTCCGTGGTCCGACGATACGTCGGAGTCTAACCCCGGTTCGCTCTCCTCACCACGCCTCGTACTATTTTTGTTTAGACAGGTCCGTGCCGATGGGACCTGTTCCACTCCTGCTCCAAGGCGATTTTTGCCCCCCCCCCAGAGTACGAGGGGCAGACGGCGACCGAAGCCGCCGTGAGGGATTCCTCAGCGTCGTCGTTGAGACCCTCCTGGGGACATATTTTAAAACCGCGCTTGTTCATCGTTTCCTTTAAGGGGTGAGGTCCCCAGAGCGCTTGCCAGTTTACCCTACGCCGCAGCACGCTAGACTACGGTTTCGGGGTGGTTTTTTATAGAGGTTTCCTTCCTCGCAGACGAAGAGGGCCGGTGCCCTCCCACCAACTGGGCCCAAGCCAGCCTTCCACCGACGAGGGCCGACGGAAAGAGGCAAGAGCCCCTTCCCGCAGGCAGGCCACCCCGAGAGGCAGCCCACCGCGTGTGCCCTGTCAGCTATGGACCGGGCATAAGCCCCCATGGCCAACCCCCGTGTCGGTTGTTAGCCGTGATGGGCAGTAGTTCCGCGAAAGCGGGGACCCTCCCATCCCGTTGCCCAGGGTGTACCACGAGGAGGTCACCGACACACACCCCAACCTAACCTTTTTTTTTTTTTTTTTTTTTACGTTGGAAAATCCGTTACGGATACCCCCCGACCGAGAAGGTGACGGCCGGAGTGGTTATGTGGGACTACCCGGCAGCATAGATGACGCTGCCATTTTTAAGGCTACCCACTAAAAACCAACGGTTACCCTCATCGCCATAGTGGAACGCCACGGGATCACTTGTCGCACTCACCGTGACGCCCCGGCGGAATCGCCACCCCCAATAAGGATGCTCAGAGTAACGAAAGCACCCTTACGACGTAGGCCTATATCTGGTGAAAGGGGTCACCCTCCCCTCTCACCAAGTCACTACGGCTGGGGAAGGAAGCGTCGGGCATACTCCCGCCTCCTTCTCTCCAGCCTACCCCTTCGGAGCGGATCAGCGGTGGAGGCTGACTCCCTGATCCGCTCCGCGGCCTCCTTCGCGGCAATAACTTGCTCGCAGAAGGAAGCCACCGCGACCCAACACCTCTCGCTGTCGATCATCGTGCGTACTACGCCCGGCAGCGAAAGGTCCCTGCCAACCACAGCCGTCAGCTCAGAGCGCTGACGGTCCCAGGCTGCGCACTCAGCCAGGGTGTGACGAGCCGTGTCTACGGCCTCGTCACAGTGGTGGCAGGAGGGGGTCGCCTCTCTGCGTGCGATCTTGTGCAGGTACTCGCCGAAGCATCCGTGCCCCGTCAATACCTGCACAAGACGATACGTTAGGGTCCCGTGTCACCGGTTGATCCAACGATCCATGTGGGGGCGGACTGCCCCCACTGTCGCCAGACCGGCGACAGGAGACTCCAACTCCGATTTCCACTGTCGGATCAGGACTCGGTGAGCTAGAGCCCTGACCCGCGCCACCTCGATCCTTTGCCCATCCCTGGCTTCTGCCCGGTGCCAATACACCCTGGCGAGCACCTCCGCGTGTAGCTCCCACGGCGGATCGCTCGCCAGGAGTGTGGCCGCAGTGTAGGACACCGTACGGTACCCCCTGATCACCCTCACCGCTAGGACCCTTTGCTTTCTTCGCAGAAGGGCCCTGGAATCCGCGGTGAGGGCTCCCGACCATCTGGGAGCACCGTACAGGGCCATGCTCCTCACGATGCCGGCATATAGGCGCCGGCACGGAGCCTGCGGCCCACCGACGTTGGGCAGAAGCCTCCCCAAGGCAGCTGCAGTGGAAATCAACTTCGGGGCGAGCAGAGAGAAATGCGCTCCGAAGTTCCATCGTCCGTCCAGTGTGAGGCCCAGATACTTCATCTGGGCCTTCAGCGCCACCTGCGCACCCTGGACGGAGATGGACGCCCGACGAGGGGGACCTCGCCGAGGGCCGTGGAACAACATGGCCTCCGTCTTCGTGACGGAGACCTCCAGTCCCAACAGCCCCTCGCGGTCCGCTACCAGCGTAGCACCGACGGAAGCAAGACGGGCCGCCTCCGCAAAGCTCCCTCCCCGTGCAGTGACGAGGGTGTCATCTGCATAACACAACACCCTCATCCTGGGGAGGAGCGGACAGCGGAGCAGCCAGTCATAGCCCAGGTTCCACAAGACCGGTCCCAAAACGGACCCTTGTGGAACCCCTCGACTCACGCTCCGTCGGTATAGCCGCCGGTCGCCGCCTACCCACAGAACCTCTCTATCCTGCAGGTATGCCTCCAACAGCCGCCGGAGATAGGGAGGCACTCCATGGTACCGGAGCGCCTCGACCAAAGTCTCGAACGGCAAACTGTTGAAGGCGTTGGCGACGTCCAGCGAGACCGCGACTACGACGTCCCCCTCGGACACAGCCTCCTGGGTCAAGTCCTTCAGAGCCCTCAGGGCGTCGATCGTCGATCGACCCGCCCTGAAGCCGAACTGGGCTTCTGAAAGACCCGGACCCACCTCCTCGAGGTGCTGGACGAGACGGGCAGAGAGGATTCTCTCGAAGAGCTTACCCATCTCGTCCAGCAGCACGATTGGCCTGTACGCGGAGGACGAGTCGACAGAACGACCCTCCTTCCGCAACAGGCACAACCGCCCCTCCTTCCAGGCCTTCGGGAACTGTCCAGTGCGCAAACAAAGGTTGAACAGTTCCCGAAGCCTGCCCCCCAAGTATTCCAGGGCGATGACCAGAACCCGCCCTGGAATACCGTCCGGCCCCGGCGCAGTGTTGCGGGCTCGCAGGCGACTCAGCGCGACCTCCAGCTCGACCTCCGTGATGTCCGGGATGGAGCCCACCCCCCCCACAAGAGAAGGAGGGGCCATCACAGGAGGAGAGTGGCCGGTGGAATCCGGGAAAAGTTCCCCCACCAGCCGCTCGAGGAAATCCGGCTGAAGGGACTCCATGACCGGGGCGCCAGCGCCGCAGGTCTTATTCCGCGCGACGCGATACGGGCGTCCCCATGGGTCCCTATCGAGACCGGCCAGGATTTCCTCCCGAGCCAGGTCCTTCGCCTTCCGAATCGCCAGCCGTAGAGTCGACTTCGCCTCGCGGTAACGACTCCGCAGCTGGGCCTCCATGTCCGGGTCAAAGCCGTGACGACGGCGACACCGGACGAAGGCCGAGGGCCTCGCGCATGCGGCCCGCCGACCCCTCCACGTCGGTCTCCTCGTCGGGCGGATCGGGAAAGGCCCAGCCCTGGACTATGGCCGCCTCTTCGACCATTTCCCGATCCAGCCGCTGGACTGCCCAGCGAGGAAACCGACTCCCCCCCCGCGGTGGTCTGGCCAGATCCGGCCGGGAGGCGGAGATCTCGAATCGGACGTATAAATGGTCCGATAGAGTCTCCACCTCCTTCTCCACTCTCCAGTCGACGACCCGCGCGACAGCTGGGGTGGCGAACGAAACGTCCACCACGGAACTCCCTTGCTGCCGCACACAGGTCGGTTCGGTCCCTCTGTTGAGGAGGGACAGACCGGAGAGGAGCGACCAGATCTGGACGGCCTTACCCCTAGCGTCCGTGGCGTGGTTCCCCCAGGCCGCGGATTTGGCGTTCAGGTCGCCGAGGACGATAACGTTCCCCGACGCCTGTCTGCTAATCGCAGCACCGACGGAGTCGAGAAAAACTTCGAACTCCGCCAGGCTACGATTGGGGGAGAAGTACGTGCGGTGGAGGCTGACTCCCTGATCCGCTCCGCGGCCTCCTTCGCGGCAATTACTTGCTCGCAGAAGGAAGCCACCGCGACCCAAGATCTCTCGCTGCCAAGCATCGCGTCCACGACACTCGACAGCGAAAGGTCCCTGCCAACCACGGCCGTCAGCTCAGTACGCTGACGGTCCCAGGCTGCGCACTCCGCCAAAGTGTGAAGAGCCGTGTCCACGGACTCCTCACAGTGGTGGCAGGAGGGGGCCGCCTCCCTGCGTGCTATCCTGTGCAGGTACCGACCGAAGCATCCATGCCCCGTCAACACCTGCACAAGACGGTAGGTTAGGGTCCCGTGCCGCCGGTTGATCCAACGATCCATGTGGGGGCGAATTGCCCCCACTGTCGCCAGACCGGCGGTAGGAGACCCCAACCCCGACTTCCACTGTCGGATCAGGGCTCGGTGAGCTAGAGCCCTGACCCGCGCCGCCTCAATCCTTTCCCCATCCCTGGCTTCTGCCCGGTGCCAATACACCCTGGCGAGCACCTCCGCGTGTAGCTCCCACGGCGGATCGCTCGCCAGGAGTGTGGCCGCAGTGAAGGACACCGTACGGTACCCCCTGATCACCCTCACCGCTAGGACCCTTTGCGTTTTGCGCAGAAGGGCCCTGGAGTCCGCGGTGAGGGCTCCCGACCATACGGGAGCACCGTACAGGGCCATGCTCCTCACGATGCCGGCATATAGGCGCCGGCACGGAGCCTGCGGCCCACCGACGTTGGGCAGAAGCCTCCCCAAGGCAGCTGCAGTGGAAATCAACTTCGGGGCGAGCAGGGAGAAGTGCGCCCCGAAGTTCCATCTTCCGTCCAGTGTGAGGCCCAGATACTTCATCTGGGCCTTCAGCGCCACCTGCGCACCCTGGACGGAGATGGACGCCCGACGAGGGAGACCTCGCCGAGGGCCATGGAACAGCATGGCCTCCGTCTTTGTGACGGAGACCTCCAGTCCCAATAGCCCTATGCGGTCCGCTACCAACGTAGCGCCGACGGTGGCCAGACGGGCTGCCTCCGCAAAGCTCCCTCCCCGTGCGGTGATGAGGGTGTCATCTGCGTAGCAGAACACCCTCATCCTGGGGAGGAGCGGACAACGGAGCAGCCAGTCGTAGCCTAGGTTCCACAGGACCGGTCCCAAAACGGACCCCTGTGGAACTCCTCGGCTTACGCCACGTCGGTAAAGTCGCCGGTCGCCGCACTCCCACAGGACCTCTCTGTCCTGCAGGTAGTCCCCCAACAGCCGCCGGAGATAGGGAGGCACTCCATGATACCGGAGCGCCTCGACCAAAGTTTCAAACGACAGGCTGTTGAAGGCGTTAGCGACGTCCAGCGAGACCGCAACGACGACGTCCCCCTCAGACACAGCCTCCTGGGTCAGGTCCTTCAGAGCCCTCAGGGCGTCGATCGTCGATCGACCCGCCCTGAAGCCGAACTGGGCTTCTGAAAGACCCGGACCCACCTCCTCGAGGCGTTGGATGAGACGGGCGGAGAGTATTCTCTCGAAGAGCTTTCCCGTTTCATCCAACAGCACGATTGGCCTGTATGCGGAAGGGGAATCGACAGAACGACCTTCCTTCCGCAACAGGCACAATCTGCCCTCCTTCCAGGCTTTCGGGAACTGTCCAGTGCGCAAACACAAGTTGAACAGTTCCCGAAGCCTGCCCCCCAAGTATTCCAGGGCAAGCACCAGAACTCGCCCCGGAATACCGTCCGGCCCCAGCGCAGTGTTGCGGGCTCGCAGGCGACTCAGCGCGACCTCCAGCTCGACCTCTGTGATGTCCGGGATGGAGCCCACCCCCCCTCCAAGAGAAGGAGGGGCCATCACAGGAGGAGAGTGGCCGGTGGAATCCGGGAAAAGTTCCCCCACCAGCCGCTCGAGGAAATCCGGCTGAAGGGACTCCATGACCGGGGCGCCAGCGCCGCGGGTCTTATTCCGCGCGACGCGATACGGGCGCCCCCATGGGTCCCTGTCGAGACCGGCCAGGATTTCCTCCCGAGCCAGGTCCTTCGCCTTCCGAATCGCCAGCCGCAGAGTCGACTTCGCCTCGCGGTAACGACTCCGCAGCTGGGCCTCCATGTCCGGGTCAAAGCCGTGACGACGGTGACACCGGACGAAGGCCCTACGAGCCCTGCAACAGGCCGCCCGAAGTTCGGCAATTTCGGGCGACCACCAGTACACTGCCCTGCGCCGGGGCCTGGACCCCACCCTCGGCATGGCCGCATCGCAGACCCTAGTGAGGGCCTCGCGCATGCGGCCCGCCGACCCCTCCTCGTCGGGCGGATCGGGAAAGGCCCAGCCCTGGACGATGGCCGCCTCTTCGGCCATTTCCCGATCCAGCCGCTGGACTGCCCAACGAGGAAACCGACTCCCCCCTCGCGGTGGTCTGGCCAGATCCGGCCGGGAGGCGGAGATCTCAAATCGGACGTATAAATGGTCCGACAGAGTCTCCACCTCCTTCTCCACTCTCCAGTCGACGACTCGACGTGCGACAGCAGGGGTGGCGAACGAGACGTCCACCACTGAGCTCCCTTGCTGTCGCACGCAAGTCGGTTCGGTCCCTCTGTTAAGGAGGGGCAGACCGGAGAGGAGCGACCAAATCTGGACGGCCCTACCCCTAGCGTCCGTGGCGTGGTTCCCCCAGGCCGCGGATTTGGCGTTCAGGTCGCCGAGGACGATAACGTTCCCCGACGCCTGACTGCTAATCGCAGCACCGACGGAGTCGAGAAAAACCTCGAACTCCGCCAGGCTACGATTGGGGGAGAAGTACGTGCCTACGACAACGTACTCACCCCACCGCGCCACTACCAAACCCGGGCCAGTCTCCAAGGTGGAGAGGGGGGGACCGGGACAAGATCCCACAACCACTGCCACGGAGCCATTTATGTCCCCCGACCAGCTGGAATTAGGGGGAACATAATAGGGCTCGCAGACCACCGCTACTTTAATGTCCCACTCCACCATAGCCTGGATAAGGAGATCCTGGGCCCTGGCGGAGTGGTTGACATTCGCCTGTAAGAAGCCATGTCGCTGTCTGGTCATTGCGACATGGCTTCAACCGGCGCTTGCCCGCGCACTACACCTCTGATAACCGGAGACGCCTTGCCTTTTTTATGGGGAGCCTTACAGGCACGGCTCCCCAATTGATGCCCCGCCTGTAGGCCCAAATCTGCGCAGACGGCGCATCTAAGCACCCCGGTGCAAGTGTCACAAGTGTAGCCCGTCATGCCGGACCGGAAGCAGATGGAGCTGCGGTCCACATCAGAGGGGCAGAGCGCTCGCGTGTGCCCGGGTTCCTGGCACCCGAAGCACCGCATTGGCCGCTCCTCCAGGAGATCGACCCTCGCCGAGCTCCACCCAACAAGCAGCCGCCCTGTGCTCAGGAGGGATTTTGCCGCTTCAACGGGGCACCGGGCAAAAGAAAAGCCCATGCCGCCGTAGCCCCAGCGAATCTCTCCGACATGAAGCGATTCGCTGGAGCAGTTTGTGGCTCGGCAAATTGCGGCCGCAACCTTATCCTTTGTGGCAGAGTCATCCAGCCCATTTATTTTAAGCGTGACCCGCTTTACGGGCCGGACGACATCTGCCACCGCAGGAAGCGTGCCACGAAGCACCCAGTCGTAGCCTATGTTCCACAAGAGCGGACCCAGCACCGACCCCTGTGGAACCCCGCACGATACTCGACGGCGCTTTACACCGTCGCAGCCTTGCACCAAGACCTCGCGACCGTCAAGGTAGTCGGCCAACAGCCTCCGCAGATACAGAGGCACCCGATGATATCGGAGTGCCTTCTGTATTGTCGCGTGCGGTAGGCTGTTGAAGGCGTTGGCGATATCCAGGGAAACCGCCAACGCCTTTTCTCCCTCACGGATCGACGTCTGCGTCCATCCCTTGAGCCAGAGCAGGGCGTCTATTGTGGACCGCCCTGCCCTGAAACCGTACTGGGCCTCGGACAGCCCAGGACCAGTGCCCTCCAGGTGCTGGACGACACGGGAAGCGACCACTCTCTCGAGCATTTTGCCCGTGTCATCCAGCAAGACTATGGGCCTGTACGCGGAGGGTGAGTCAGCGGGTCGCCCTTCCTTCCGCAACAGGCATAGCCTTCCGTCTTTCCACGGCTTCGGGAACCGGCCAGACGTGAAGCAGGCGTTGAATATTTCCCGAAGCCGACCACTCATCTCCTGGAGGGCAATTCCCAACACCCGGGCCGGGATACCATCCGGGCCAGGCGCTGTTTTCTTACCACTCAGGCGGGAGACAGCAAAATCCATTTCTGCCTCCGAAACGGGCGGGATGGAGGTGTCAATGCTTGACTCCTCAACGACGGCCATCTTTGGAGGGGTAAAGTCTGGGTCTCGTTCTGGAAACAGCCCACCCAATACCCGGTCCAGTAGCCCGGACTGAATAGATTCCGTGACCGGGGGCGTCTGCTGCCGGAAGTTTTTTCGCGCAGCCTTGTATGGACGCCCCCACGGATCTCTATCTAGGCTAACCAGGGCCTCACCAAACGCCTGCGATTTGGCCCTAATGATCGCCAGCTGTAGCTCCTTCTTGGCGAGGCGATACGCCTCATACAGCTGGCGCTCCGTCTGCAGCTCCACGACCGACATCTGTTCGTCAGTCCGGCCGTGTCGTAATCTCCTGCAATGGCCATAAGGCCGTCGTGCAGCCGTGCAGGCGGCCCGGAGATTCGCAATCTTCAAACCCCACCAGTAGACCTCACGACGTGTGGGCTGGCGGCGGAACCGTGGCATGGCTGCTTCGCACACTCCCGTCACCGCTTTGCAAAAGCGATTTGCTGCGAGGTCTACGTCCGGTTCCGAGGGAACGTTCAACCATGTTTGAATGATTGCCGCCTCCCTCGCAAGTTCCGCATCTAGGCGGCTGACGGCCCAGCGTGGAAATTTCGCAACCTCAGCGGAGCCACGAGGCGTTCCTCTGACGTGGGAGGTGGTGACCTCAAACCGTATATATTTATGGTCCGAGAGAGTCTCCACCTCCGACAGCACCCTCCATGCCCCAACACGCACGGCGACAGACGGGTTGGCGAACGATAAGTCCACCACGGACCCACCGTTGTGTCGCACACACGTATGGGCCGACCCTATGTTGAGCAGGGTCAAGCCCGTGGACACCGCCCACTCCCTGACGATTTCCCCACGGGAGTCAGTCGAGGGGTTTCCCCAATCCCGGGCCTTTGCATTGAAGTCTCCTAGAAGAAGGACTTGACGTGGCGCCTGTCTTCGAACCGCACTGGCTAAGAAGTCTAAAAAGATCTCCAGTTCTGCTACGGTTTTGTTGGGGGAGAAGTATATGCCTACCACAGCATACTCCCCCCATTTGGCCACAGCATAGCCTGCTCCCCTCTCTTCGGTTAATAGGGGCGGGCTGCTAACATCTGATCGTTTTATGATGGCAACAGAGTCATTCTGGTCTCCCACCCAGCAAGCATGAGAAGGAGGAACATAGTACGGCTCTGCCGCCACCGCCACGTCTATCTGCCACTGCGCCATGGCCTGCATGAGTAGGTCTTGGGCTTGGGCGCAGTGGTTTAGGTTCGTCTGAAGGAAGTTGTGATGTCTGACTTGATCCATGAATTATTCAGACATCACAACCTCCTCCTCGTCCGCCGCTTGGGGAACGATCGCCGTAACGGTATTTACCTGGTTCTCAACTGATTGAGTAACCCGGGTCCCATTTGCTTTCCCTTTCGCCGTCGCAGGCTTGCATCTGCGACCGCACATTACATGTCCAGAGGGCTTGCCAGACTCGGCGCATATCGCGCAGCGTGGAGTGGCCTCCTTGCAGACAGCAATCTTATGACCTGCACGTCCACATCGGAAGCACAGGTCCCCTCTGTCTGCTGATGCTGGACACTGAGGGCGCGTATGACCTAGTCCCATGCACTTAAAGCAGCGCATGGGAAGCGCCTCCATGGCCACCACACGCACTGAGCTCCACCCAATGAGCAATCTGCCCTTCTCGGTCAGCGCTTTCGCTGCTGAGATCGGACAGGTGACGACGACGGAACCGGTTCCTCCAAAACTGGGCCGAATGGCCCCAATCTTCACCATGCCAACCTCAACCGCTGCTGCTTTAGCGACCGCCTCAGCCACATTCTCCTGGGTGGCGGTGTCGTCCAGGCCCGAGATCTTCACTTGTACAGATTTCATAGGCCTGGCAACGTTCGCCACGCCGGCTAACGCATCGCGCAGTTTTTCCGCGAGCCTATCTGCCTTCGAGTGATTTTCGGAGCCCGGGATCTCTAGCATTCTGGCTCCCGTCATCGTCTGACGGAAGCGAATTTGCTCGATGCCGAGCTCCTGCAGATCAACTTTTTGTTGGGCCGTCTGCAAAATGGCGCTGTAGGTTAGCCCTTTAGCCGCTGCTTCAGGCTGCAGCGACAGCACAACCGCCGCAGTCTTGGGGGACTTTGACACCTTAGGCCTTTTGAATTTCTTGGCTGCGGGCGTAGCGGGTTTCTTCGTGCTCTCCTTTGCGGTAGCTGCTCCCTTTGTCGAGGTGGGCCGAGCGGGTGGAGAAGCGCCTGCCGTAGGGGTGGAAGATTTTCCTTTCCCCTTTCCCTTACCCTTACCCTTCCTCTTCACCACCGTTGCCCAGGACTCCTCCTGGGGTGCCGTCTTGGGGTCGGCTATCGGTGCCACTTGCGGTGTCGCAGGCACACTAGGCACGGCACGTACTACGTCCGCTCGCAGTGGGGGACGCATCGTTGGTGCCGGCAAAAGACGGTCCTCGATTCCTGCAATTCGGGCGTTAATCATATCACCCAAAGTGCAGGTCAAGGACCGCTCCAGTCTTTCGATTAAGTCAGCCCCCATCACGGCCACAGGAGGCGTCGTCGTACCAGCCGCACTAGCGCTGGCAGCAGCAGTGGCGGCTGCAGCAGCCTCGGACTTAGCTTCGGCGAAACCACGCCGCAGCGCCTTCACCTCCGCTTTGATGGCTTCCACCTCGAGCTTGAGACGGCGATTCTCGGCCCTCAGCCGCCTCGTCTCCTCAGCCTCACTCCTCGAGGCAAGAGCATCTACCACCTCGCTCAGGACCGAAGTGGACCTCTTCAGGCGGGACACGAACTCGCCCTTGAGGTTGCCTGATTTTTTCGCAACCTCCATAATTATAGCGAGGCCTTCACCCGCCTTCGCCTTCAACTCTTGCGCATTTAATGCGCCCACGTCCGAATCGTTATCGTCCGTAGCGGTGTCATACTGGGTATCAGTCACTTCAACCTCGTCTGACCGCAAAGAAGCAGGTTTCCGAAAACCTTCTCGAGAAGAGCTTGACTTTGCTCCCCTTCCTCTTCGGGCGGAATGAACCTTAGCGGTCGGAATCTCTTCGGTCTCCGTGTCTGAGCAAAACCGCGCAGGCTCGAAGAACGCAGAGGACGGCCGCTTGCGTTGTCCTTTTGTTGCGCGTGCAACTACGACATCGGAATCCTCCGAATGGCCCTGAGAAGGACCTTTCTCACTCATATCTATTTCGATCTCCACTTTGGACTCGACGTAGAATCCGTCAGCATCATTTTGGCTCTGAGAAGGGCCTTTTGGCTGGCCCTGAGAAGGGCCTTTTGGTTGGCTCTGAGAAGAGCCTTTTGGTTGGCCCTGAGAAGGGCCTTTGGTAAATCTTCCGAGGCTGTTACGCACAGGAAGCATCGCGACAAATCTCTTAAAGACACACTCACCCAAGTATCGTTTGCAGTATTTGGTCACCCGCCTGCCACCTGCGTTACCGGGGTCAGGACGGGGTCCAGGGGAGACGACGAGGACGTAACTTGCAAACACTTGGGGACTCCCCCGCCCCAACCTAACCTAACCTAACCTAACCGCGCTCAAGATGTTTACCGATGGCAGTAAAATTTAGGGTCTTGTCGGAGCGACCATATCCATATGGAAAGACGAAATAGAAACGCGGACCCTCAAACTTAAACTTGCCCCACACTGCACGGTATATCAGGCTGAACTGCTGGCCATATGCAGGGCTACGGATGAGATCATGAGGAGGCCAGAAAATAGCTTCGGCATTTTTAGTTAGTTTTGTTTTTCGATATGTACAACATCGGCTTTTTGAAGCAAAATCCGTTATATTTCGTTAAATAACGCACATTCGCATCGATTTTATAATATTATTGAAAAAAAAAATTAAAAAAAAAATGATTTTTACTTTCTTTTAATCATCTGTGTGAAAGTAATTTTTATTGCTAGATAAAAAGAAATTCATACAAATAACAACAACAAATAAAGTTCTTTTATAACAAATAGCGACCGGGAAAACGTTTTTGGTAGAAGAGTTTTATTTACAAAACTTCTATTGACTAATCGTAAAAAATATAAATAGGTGTCAAAGTGATCTTATGTACTAGAAACGGCTTAGAGCTTTGCTTCGGCAATTACTGAAATTTTGTAACTAATTATTTTATTACCAATTGAAATTTAAACAAGTTGGCTAATTATCTTTTTGTACACTAGAAAGAACAAAAGTACAACACAACTGAGAAATAAAACAAGATAGTAAAAACATATTTTGGTAGCAATCTCTTACAGAAAACCTTGTTCTAATAAGATTGAATAAAGGTAGACACAAGAGTGGTACATAACACAATAATATAAAACAAAGCATATTCAAAAATACAAATAACGCATCATCATCGTCATTATAACTTTATGTATATACGTTATGTGTATTGTATGTATATTTGTTGTATAACTATCCTTGGTTTATTTGAAACATATTATATATATCTTATTATAATTGACTTTATAATTTTTTCTTTTTTGCTATTTCCCCGTCTATCAATTTCTTTATGTTCATAAGTGTGGGTTACCTGGAAGAGATCACTTTAGTGATAAGGTCGCCTATTGTTTTACTGATTTTCTGTACCTTTTGTTTCTTTTATAATGTGTGCAAAAAAGTTGTATAAAATTAAAAAAAAAACTTCCCTGCCCTTATCCTATCCTATATTAGGGGTCGGCACAGGAGGTTCTTCCTTCCAAAATGGAATATACTGGTTAAGGTCATACTGCTTTAGAATCAATCTTTTTAATGGCCAGCTGCTTGCTTAACGCGAAACCTTTTTTGGAATGCTGTCTTTGTAAGTTTGGTTTAAAATAATTTGTATTCTGAATAAATATTGAATCTAAACATTTTATAAGATAACCTTTCCAATCTTTATAATGTCAACTTATATAATCAGACAACAATTAAATACAGAACTGGCTACACAAAGATAATCGCCAAAATTAACAACAATGTTTCTAATTTCACTCGAAGTCACTCAAAGGCTTTCGGAGTCATAGTTCTTATAAAAACACTGACCACTTTTACAGGTTAGACCTTTTTCTACCCTTCATCTTCTCCTCTCATTTCAGCTGGTTTCTCCTTCCAGAAAGTTTTCACAGTCAAATATTGATATTTATAAATGCAGCGCAACCACCATGAATAATAAATAACTTATTATTATATAGTAATATAAACTACAACAGGACAGAGGATATAATAGTATGTAATACTTAACAACAATTTAGGATATAGAGGAAATAGTTTATCTAAAGTGATATATAAAAGGAATGAATAACTTATTAATTGGAACACTACTCGTATGTAGACATTCGTATGTAGACACTCGTATGTAGACACTCGTATGTAGACACTCGTATGTAGACACTCGTATGTAGACACTCGTATGTAGACACTCGTATGTAGACACTCGTATGTAGACACTCGTATGTAGACACTCGTATGTAGACACTCGTATGTAGACACTCGTATGTAGACATTCGTATGTAGACATTCGTATGTAGACATTCGTATGTAGACACTCGCATATAGACACTCGTATGTTGAGACGGTGGCTAAGATAGTAATTGATCAAACTCTAAAAGACCGTGCTTGTTTATGTCTATCTGTATCGCATTCCAGAGTAAAACTGCGTATACACTTTATTAAAGAAAAATGTTGGACGAGCAGTTGGAGAGGTTATCGAAAGACGTAAAAGTTTTGCTATGTGGCAAGAAATTCTAATTTTTCTTTAGATATATTGGAGAAGTTAAGTTTCATACAGTATAGAAGCAAAAGCCTTTGTGTATTTCGGTGAAAACGAATCGGTAAGAACTTGAGTTGAGAACAAAACTCATATACGTGGCCGTGCTTGAGCAAACCATATTTTACTGAATAGCTAGTTCGATATGTTAAGAGACACCAACAAATAACGTCAATGTTACAAAAAAAACAGTGTTAAATCTAGGAAAAGGAAAGGAATTTAGATTGTTTTTATTTGAGAAGGAATTTGGTAGCTTTCAAATATTTTTTTTAAGACGTTGCAAAGAATAAGTAAATAGAAATATATATCGATTGTCGGATATCGAATAAGGATTTTACTTTTTAGAAAGCAAGACAGAATCTTTTCACACTTTAGGAAAGTCTCCTGATGAGAGAGAGTAGTTAGTGGTCCTCACAGGAGTAACAACGCCAATTATAGAAAAAATATATACCGACAGCATTCGGTGAGATGATTAACACACTATCTCGTTATCACATTTGGGAAATTTAATAAAATTTAAAGTCAGGAGTCGGACGCTTAGAAATAGAGCTCAAAGTTTTATCTTTTGTAATAATATCCATGACATTTCTTGATATAGTTATTGAAGTATTGCAATTCTACATCTATGTTTAGTTATTATAAGAAAAGTGGTGTATATTTCATTTATGGATAGAAAAATTAATTAAAAATGATGTAAAAATAAATAAATATAATTTAAGACAAGAACATTTAATTTGTTTTTTTGAAGTTTAATTCAATTTAAAATTTAAATGTGTCAGTGAACATTTATAATGATTTAAGAAAACATGTTTAAACATTAATAACTACTCGTATTATTAACATAATAAAAGCAAACTGAAGATGAAGTAAGCCGCAATCCCTGTAGGCAGCATTGCAGAGTCGTTCCACACAGACCGAGCAGCGAGCCGGCGTCCCTGTGTAGTTACCGCCTATCAAGAGCTGACATTTTTGAATATCGCTACCAGCACCATAAGCGCACCCACGCTTGATTTTCGTTTTATTGTTTTCTGAAAAAACGGAATATTTCATTTGTAAGAAATGTATACATTTCTTAAATGTATGTAATTTCTTAAATTTAGGTTAATTTATTAATTAAAATATAATATTGTTCAAACGATGCAATGTCACATTGTTTTGAATCTGATAAGAATTTTCTTCAAAAAATTACCTTCATAAGAGGCAACAACACATTGGGCTTGTATGGTGTTGTTGTCTCGAGGAGATCTCACGTATCTTATTAGTGTCTTCCGCGATGCTGTTCCTTCTCGACTAGTGTCAGCCATCTACAGTCATACATATAAAACAAATATTAGTAATAGGCCAGTTTAAAAGTTAAAAAAAACCCATATGTTTATTAATAATTTATTTATCTGAATATATTTAAATTACGTGTCACTTTGTTTATCCGCTATGGATTTCTAAGCTACTAAGCTGATTTCAATCATAGTTGCACACCGTGTGCAGTTTGATCTATCTTGTGGGATAGGATAGTTTAGATTTCAATTTATTTATGTACTAGCTGTTGCCCGCGACTCTATCCGCGAGAATTTCAGAACACAAGGCGTAAGAACACACAGAACGTAAGAAACTCCTTCGCTCAAGCTTTTTTTTTTTGGTCAACATTATTTCAAAATTGTTTTATACGAAAAGTCCTATTAATATTTCAAGGCAATAATATACTTAATATACCCTAGATCTAACATGAAAGTTATTTCTAAATATTGGTTAAGACATTTTGAGATTCGGATTCTTACTTAAAGATTACAATACAATAAAATGACTTATAAAGTATAAACATATAAACTTTACCCTTTTTATAATATTAGTATAATTTAAGATAAAAATAGTAGATTTTTCATAGTTAAAGCTTATATTGAAAAGGAGTGCTGAGAAAATCTGAAAATCTTTTATAAATTCGTAATGAATAAGGTATTTGTTTACTTTCATTTTCATTTTCATTGATAAGTATCAATGCTAAGTATATATTAGTCTGATGTCTAATGGTAGCTAAATACTCGTAGATTGTCACCTGGCGCAAAAGAATAATAAATATTATGTATATTGAATTTCGCAGTGTTGTGTTTCCTATAATACAAATTTTACTTATAATTTACCCTCAGCAACACGTGGTCGGTTATCCTATTAAGTTTTAGCTTATATGAAATGTATGTACTTTAAAAAAAAGCCGTCTATTAGATACTTTCTCAATCTAGTCAACAAATACGTTTATATCTATCGCTATTTATAAGAATAGTATGGAAATAACAGATAATTGTGACTGTCGGATAATAAATAAATAATTCGCAATAAAAGATATAAATAAACGTGGTTGAACGATTTAAAAAGAATCCCTTGTCCGTCTCTTGGTTTTAAGCTACCTCCCCACCAATTTTCAGCCGAATCGGTTCAGCCGTTCTTGAGTTATAAATGATTGAACTAACACGACTTCCTTTTATGTCTATTAGTTGGTCTTATTGTCATTTTTTTAATCAATGATTTTATTTATGAGTGCACATTTTAAAAATATCAAAGTGGAATTAATGAATTTTATATAAAATTGTCGGCCAACGCTCTCTCTCCTCACCGCTACACACACTCCGCACATTAATGAACACCGTGCGCGCGTTGTATTTGACCATTATCATTTTAAAAACTATAATAACTCCTTACGTATTGGTTGAAATCAAATACAGTCAAGGGCGATTTTGTGGAAAAATAAATGCCTGTGATAAATAACTTATTCATTTGGATATGGATTAATATAATGTTTATTAAAACGACTTCGCAAATAATGTGTTATTTAAGAACTATTTTGATCACCATAAAAATGGTAATAGTGGGTTAATCTTAAAAGGTAGACATATGCTGTAGCGGATTACATGATTTTTGCGTAACCCTCACCGTTTACTCAGCGCACGCAAGGAATGTTTTGAATTTTGCCGTTTTCGAAATATTTTTTATTGCTGCTCCTCCCCTATTTATCTTACCGTGATGTTATATTACCTTTAGCACTCCTCGATAAATGGATTATCTTATACTGAAAGAATTTTTCAAATTGGTTCAGTAGTTCCTGAGATTAGCGCGTTCAAACAAACAAATTCTTCTGCTTTATATATTAGTATAGATTTTATTGCAATTTATTTATTATATAGTCACAATTATCTGTTGATTCCATTTGATTCTGAGAGGTAAGGGTATTTGTTGAATGGATTCAATAAGTATCCAATAGATGGCGCTTTGCTAAAGTCCAAACGTTTCATAAAAGCTAGAATAATAGAATAACCGACCACGTGTTGCTGAACCTAAAATATAATTTTATATAAAGTAAACGCCATACTGTGATATGTAATATAAATATATATTATTTTTTATTTTATTGCGCCAGGTGGTAATATATCAGATTAATTTATATATGACGGTACATTCATAATATTTGGTTAACAAGACCTAATTTGTTTACGATTTACAGACAAAATTAGTTTTTATATTGATTTTTGTTATGATTTAAACAAAACAAATTTGTCTATGTAACTAATTAATTAGTTTTGGATTTATATTGGTATTTTATTAATTATTTTCTTATTTATATTAGTTTTATTGCTTTGTATAAAAACTATTAAATAATATGTTAACTTTAAATTTTAATGGACGCTCAATCTATTTTTGTACAAAGAATTTTTGTTGAATTTTGTTATTATGTAAAAAATCAATTTTGTGTATGTAGGTAATTAATCAATTATATTCTTATTTATATTAGTTGGATTGTTTGGTATAAAACTGTTGAATAATAATATGTTAAAATTTAGTTATAATGGAAGCTCAATATATTCTTTGTGTAAAAAGCCGACGCCATTGGCGGTCGAGTGGGGTTGCGAGTGGCGCCAACTTTGTGGAGTAAATAAGGATAGCCGTTTGGTAGTTTCGGTGGAGTTCTTTTGGTGGTGTTGTCCGCATGCTCGCAGACCTACGTGGCTCCATATTCAGAATTTATACTTAGTAATAATTTCTGTGTTAATAATAAAATAATTGTAAGTGTTAAAAAGTGATTTCATTTGCTTAAAATATAATAGGAGTGCACAACAAGACCCAACTAAGCTCGGCGATCCGACTTGACATTGACAGTGTAAAAGTGAAAAAAAAAACACTTATTCGTTACTATTTTATACCTAAAAGAATTTCAGCTTTCAGCACTGCTTTTCACTAAACTTTGTCTATGACAGATCTTATATTTTAATCATAGTCTATCGTAATATTGTAAATAGGTAGTTTATACTTTATGAGTTTATTTGTTGGAGGTAATTTTCAAAGTAATTTATGCGAATCTAAAAATTTCTTATCCAATAGGTATTTAGAAGTAGCTTTCTAATTGGATCTGGGCTATATTATATTATTCCCTTAAAATAAAAAAAAGGGGTTTTCTTGGAATATATTTGGAAAAACAGATGACCAAAAACAGCTCGAGTAGAGAAGTTTCTTACGAAGTTTGTATTTTGAAGTCCTCGACTAGACTAGAAGGGAGTCGCGGTCAACAGCTAGTTTATACATACATATTTATTTACATTTTTCTATTTATATATTTTATTTTTATGTATTTATATTCGAAATTCTCAGATTCTTCGAATATATACTTTCAAAAGTCAAGTATACAAAAACTGAAACACCATTGTAGTTTTAAAGTATCTTATTTTAATTTTTAATTACTTACCGGAACGGAATAAAAAGTATTTTCCAAGCGATGGTCATTGTAATCGCCGATTGCGTTTTCCGTATAACTGCCACTTTCCTCACCGCTGCGACTGCCACTACCCTCACCGATGCCACTGCCGTTATCACTACCCTCACCGCCGCTACTGCCATTATCACTACCCTCACCGCTGCCACTTTCTTCCCCACTGTCACTTACACTACCCTCACCGCTGCCACTGCCACTACCACTTTCTTCACCACTGCCACTGCCACTACCACTTTCTTCACCACTGCCACTGATACTACCACTTTCTTCCCCACTGCCACTTACACTACCCTCACTGCTGCCACTGCCACTACCACTTTCTTCACCACTGCCACTGATACTACCACTTTCTTCACCACTGCCACTGCCACTACCACTTTCCTCGCCACTACCATTACCACTACCCTCACCGCTGCCACTGCCCTCACCACTACCACTTCCACTGCCACTACCACTTTCTTCGCCACTACCCTCACCACTGCCACTTTCCTCAACGCTGCCACTGCCACTACCCTCACCGCTGCCACTGCCACTACCCTCACCGCTGCCACTGCCACTACCCTCACCGCTGCTACTGCCATTACCCTCACCGCTGCCACTGCCACTACCACTTTCTTCACCACTGCCACTGCCACTACCACTTTCCTCACCACTACCATTGCCACTGCCCTCACCACTACCACTTCCACTGCCACTACCACTACCACTTTCTTCGCCACTACCCTCACCACTACCACTTCCGCTGCCACTGCCGCTACCAGTTTCCTCACCGCTTCCGTCTCCACTCCCCGGTCCACTGCATGTATTTTTCAAATCTTCGTAACCCTTTTCACAATCGGTGCATACGTAGCACTGCAAGTCTTCCGCTATATTACGAACAATGAAGATATGTTAAATTATATTTGTTGTGTTTAGTTTAATTTTTCACAACCCATTACGTTTTGAATTTGTCTGTTCCAAAGACGAAAAAGGTATGTGTATGTTATTTCAATAAGACTAAACCTTAACTCTAGAAAGATCTATCTATAGAAATGGTAAAATACATATTATCGATTTATTAATTATAAAAATATATATAAACAATTTTTAGATTCGCGCACAATTTATATATTAACCACAGAATTTATATTTTACAAGCTTTGTAATAGAACCTATCGATTGTATATTATTAATTACAGCTCATATTATGTGGACTATTGGCAGCTAATTAAAATAAAATAAATAGTCTGTGACATTTCTTAATGTCTTAGAAATTGAATGTTGCCCAGCTTCAGGCTTCTAGAAAATTGTTAAATATATTAATAAATTTATCTGTTCTTTTGCTGTTAACATTTAGTAGTATACTTAATTTATAAATTATTATATTGGTATCATACTACTTAATATTATTTGATAGTGACTGTTGTTTGTTTTAGTAGTATAGATGCAGAATACTTTGTTTTATTGTCATATTTCATAATATAACAATATGAAATCAACTTATAACTTTTGTTTGTTCTGAAATACGATCAGTTTATGGTTTTAAAATTAAGTAATTGATTATCTAATTAAAAATATAAAACCAATACGGGCAGTAAGGATTTTCGAAAGAAGCCTAATGATGTCACCGCCGTCTCGATGAAGACGAACTGAGTCCGGCTATACAGTAGCTCAATTGGTAGAGAGACGGGACGGTTTCCCAGAGGCCGCGGGTTCGAATTACTGCCCCTATCGGTTTATTTTTTATTCTATATTTATTAAAATTTAAATTAACTTCATATGCCTATGTATATGTATATGTTTATTAATATTTTCAAACATTAATTGATTATATCCTTGGGTCGATATATTCAATTTATCTACATTTCGTTGGACGTGTTGTGTGCGAAGCGTTACCGTTCGCTGATTGGCCTGTCTTTTAATTTTGAATTTCATGACCTTTCGAGACTGTTCTATCGGAAGCACTTCCAACTTTAATTATATAATTAGCTTTCGGGCTGATTTAATATTATGGAATAAATATAATTTCTAATATTCCTGCCGGAATTTCCCGGGCAGTTTTAAATTTTGTTGGAACGTTATTTCTATTTGTCCTGTTTCGATTTTTGGAGACATAGGCTATTGCGCCGCTTGTATGGCTTTTTTCTTTCATAGGGTCAAAGGTTGGGGCGTCGAACTGGTTGTCCCAGTTTCTTGTATCCTGGCTGATAGTTAATTTGAAGTCTACGTGGGAGGTATCTGGTGAAGTACATCCTCCAATATTAATAGTCTTACCAAGTTGATCAGCACAATTTAATAATAATATAATAAATTAGAGGTACAAGTGCTCAACTGCAACCCTCCTTTTCTAACAAACTAGGGGTCAGTGCACATGTTGACACCTGTCATTTGACAAGGGCGTCTCGGATTTTAATTATTAATTTGATAGCTATAGTGGATTACCTCAAGTAACCCACCGCTGAGTCTATTTTGGCATATATTGTTTTTGTGTATATATTTTAGAGATTATCTTTACATTTAATTTATTATAAATATTCATTCTTTTATTTTAGTAGTACTAGTAATAGCTACTCACCAGTTAAAGGGTAACAAGATCATGACGTGAATGAACGAGAATATTTACAAATGTTATTGAATATTTTTAAACTTTTTTAAATATTGTGAAATCCCCTTAAATTTATAATATTACGAAATTATATTTAGCTGACCTCGACTCGTACGATAAACAACACTCCAGTATATCCTAATTAGTTTTTAGATAGCGAAATGGCTATCAAGTACTGTGATCCAATATTCACTAGGACTTAATTAGTAAGCGACGTAACAAATTACGAACTTATAGTATGGATTTATGAAAACAATTAATAAAATAAGATATATATATATATATATATGTGGATAATATTCAAATGCAATTTAACATTTCGAATCCAACGAAATAAAAATAAAATTATTGGCAACCATACCCACTACTTAGTAAAAAGTATACTAAAAGTAGATTTTTTTTTTAATTTTTAACGCTTACCAGTAAACAATACCGGAAAGCTTTAAAATTAAATAATTTATTTCAATTAGATTATAGTATAGCTGTCTCCACTATTTTCATCTAGAAAAATAGTTAGATAGTGTTTGAAATTTGAAGTTAGCTCTGTTTGCATGGATTTTTCAAAAGCGTTCTATTGAAAAATCCATGCAAACAAAGCAGCATGAAAGGCAACAGCTATAACTGTTCCAATGCAATTTCTACCTTAATTTTATATTTTTTTAATTAACCGTTTACCAAAAACATCTTTAAAAAAACTAGCGCATAAGTGACGATAGATGACCTTGCTAAATTGATAATATAATATATAAAAGATAATTTGAAAAATTAATAGCATTCAAATGTTTTATTTCTATAGCTAGTGAAAGCATATTCTATTTGTTTGTATAGTCCATAGCGAGTGAACACTTTAAATGTGCTGACTTGTGATTCCTAAAACCTTCAACAGAAATGCGAAAAGTTCAGCAGAAATATGCTGAATCTGACAATAAACAATCTTTAACGTAATGTAAACAATTCACAAATCAATGAAGAACGTCATGGGTTACGGTATAAATGCTTGGCTTTAAAATGATGGATCAATTAAATCGTAGCCATTGGCTAATTATAATTTCTGGCTTGTTCGATAAAGGATTTTTCCTTTACCGTTAGAAAACTTGCGTACGTACAAGCTGAACTAGCAGTACAGCAGCATAATTAAAAATTGTTCAAAATCTTATTGTAAAATATTTGTTTGATTACCTTGTATTGCAGCTATCAGAAATAAAACACCCAACGTTAGTATGAGCCTCATGTTGAGTTACTGCTAGGGTGCCTGCAGCGGTATTGATGAAAATAACTAATGAGGCCGCGCACTGATTACACTAAGCTTATAAACTTACATGAATATAGCATGTTTCTTTTACAATTACTAGTTTCGATTATCATCTATCCATTCTTAGTAAATCAAGTTTTCAAATCCGAAAGGTTATTTAAAAAACCGTTATCACAGTAAGTGATTTCATCTTAAACCCTGATTAAATAATTAATATTCCAACACGATTCAATACCATTGCTTATATATAAAAAAAATCTATTATTATAATATTATTTTGTTTCATTGATATGATGTCAGTAACAGATCTATAATAGTCTCATCACACACTGTAATATATTACAAAGCCTAGATCAATTATTTTTTCCTTGGCCGGAGTAGCTGAGTTATACCTGAGCTATAGTTGAGCTATAGCTGTGTTGTAGCTTAGTTAAGTATGTCGTAGAAAAAGGGCCTACGTCTCCGTGCATGTTATTGTCTCATCTCTTAGAAATGTATAATCTCAGAAATGTAATCAAACCATCACGCAAACCGTGACATCGTCGTTTGTTAGACAATTACAAAAAAAAAAAACTTCAAACTTGCAATAGTTTTAATATATTTCTTGTTTCCATCAGCCAATATCATAGCTACATGTGGTTCAGACTTTATGGATGTTTAAAAATATTTTCTCTATTTTTCCGTCCTTTAAAATGTGATCACCGTATAAAAATATTTTAATTGTTACACCCTTTATAATAAGTACTTTTAACCACTTGATCATTATCTGAGGATAAAAAGCAAACCTCTTCAGTGATAAACTAGAAATGAATATCAGGTAGTAATATAAATGTCTCTATATAAAATACAAACATAAAATGCATTTATGAGATAATCCACACAACTTATTAAATTTATGAATTTAAGATATCTTATTCTTAATTAAAATGCGCCACAGACACAATTTAGTACTTGTATTTATAAAATTAATAAATACTTGCAAACAAATATTTGTTCTCTTCGGTGTGACTAAAGAAGATCAATTTTAGTGTTTCTTTGTGTTTAGTGTATTAGTTTCTGCAAACGCCAGAAGGTCTCGCGTGTAATTAAATTATTAGCTTTAAATTTTTCAGTAAAGTAAAAGTTTATTAATTGAGTGTTTACTCAATTAATAAACTTTCACGTCCTAAATCGCGTATCCATTATCCAATCGCGTATCCCTGTGGTGATATCAAGGAAGCCTCAAATACCTTCGGTCAATGAAAGTTGTGATATCGGGAAGAACCAAGTTCTTCCGGTTCAAAGAAAGTCGTGATATCGGAGTGGCTCAAGTTCCAAGTTTATTTTTCCTCAGAACTTATTGTCGGCAGCAGTATTTGTCAGCATTTGTCTAGTAAGAGGTATGACTTTTGTTTCATTTTTAAATAATTATTATAAAGGAACGTTTTGTGACTCTTATGACTTAGTAGTAAGAATTAATTTGCTTTAACTCTTAACTTAACTTTAAATATTTGTAAAAATAGGCTAAGGGCCTAAACGCACTATTCTTTAATCTTGTTGTAATAAGCATACGCTTATATTGATATCAAAGTAAATGATATAAGTCCTTCATACTTTTTATTGAGGTAAGAGATATGACTTTCTTTACCTTTATCATATGTTTGTATATTAGTATGACGATGACACAATACGTAACTGTAAGAGTAAGAAGTCGTAGTTAATACGAGATGATCAAGGAAATATACGCACATTGGTACTACATTACTATACAGCGTCTTTGTACCTTTCACTTCTTTAATAGTTTGTAAGTATGCAGAGATACACAATTTAAAGACTGTTCTTCATTATCCCTTTTAATAACTTCAATTTGCATAGGCCTTTAGTAGATATGTTTATAAAGGGTCTTTGACTTATCCGTAATATTTTAGTAGTATAACACTTAACCTACAGCATGTGGTTAATTTTAAGAAAGAAAACTATGACATTGTGGCTAAACTACTGGACCGATTTGTCTGAAATTTTATAGGTTGACTCCAAACATAATAAGAAATTTAGGGTTTCTTTTAACGGAGGATCATTTTGAATACACTGTACATGTTCGCATAGAGTGTGAGTATCTATGACTCTATATATCTGAAGATGTCAAAAAAAAATTAATAAGTTCCAATTTATGGAGTGTTGTCTCTTAATAATTCAAAATTTTCGATGATTATGAACTTCGATAATTTTTTCTGAATAATAATATTGAAATTGATTGATTCCTTAATAAAATTTTTAACTATTGGCCACAAATTAATCGAGAACATTTTTGAAGACGATGATATCTATACAACGTTATTAATGTTTACCATTGAGCGATTTTTCGTCGACTTTGGTATGTTAGTACCGAATAAAATAAATAGGACTACCTTTACGGCAATGGCTCAAAGCTGCGGTCTGCAAATGACCTGGTTTCACAGAGGGAACTGACTTAGATGAACATTTCGTAGAATTAAATTGTGGTTTTAACTATGTTTACATTATAGACTTTAATATTTTAAACTTTTATTTTATTATTACTTATTTAAAATTTTAACTAAATAAAGAAAATAAATAAACCAATATGGTCAGATATTTGAAACCGCGACCTCTGGACCGTGCCTCCGTTCTACCAACGGAACTATCGTATCGCTACACGCGTCGGTGAATTTAAAATTCTATACATATTCGTTCGTTTCCAACTTTGTATATTTTTTAAAAGACATGTTAGTAAGGATTTCCAAAAGAAGCCTAATAATCTTCACCACCGTTCCGGTATAGCCGAGTATGTACAGAATGCTAAATATCCCAAAGCAACTAGTGATACAGTAGTACAGATATAAAGAGATAAAGTTTGCATGTTTGTGGGTTTATAATTTACTAGCTGTTGTCCGCGACTCCGTCCGCGAGAACTTCAGAACACAAGGCTCGTAAGAAAGTCCTTCGCTCGAGCTTTTTTTGGTCAACATTATTTCAAAATTGTTTTAAACGAAAAGCCCTATTAATACTTCAAGGGAAAAATATAATATAGCCTATCCAAAATGAAAGTTATTTCTTAATATTGGTTAAGGCATTTTAAGATTCGGATAGCTTACTTCGAAAATTACCTCCAATAAATTGACTTATACTTATAAAGATACAAACTTTACCTCTTTATAGTATTAGTATAATTGAAGATAAAAATAGGAGACCTTTCGTAGTTACAGTTTATATTGAAAAGGAGTGCTGAGCAAATCTGAAAATGTATTATAAATTCGTAATGAATTAGTTCTTTGTTTACTTTCACACTTATCAATGTTAATTATAAATAAGTCTGATGTCTAATGGTCGCTAAATACTCGTAGATTGTCTGTCACCTGGCGCAAAAGAAGAAAAAATAATATATATATATATTTAATTTCACAGTATTCCTTACTATAATATAAATTGATCTTATACTTTACCCTCAGCAACACGTGGTCGGTTATCGTATTAAGTTTTAGCTTATATGAAACGTTAGTACTTTTATAAATAATAGTTTTAAAAAAACAAAAAAACACGCTTTTCATGCTAATCAGACTAAAAAGGAGAAAATAATTTTAATTACAGAGAGTTTGCATTACAAGAGTAGAAGGTTAATCAATCATTCATAATTAATCACGTTGAAATAAAATTTTAAGAAAATTTAAGTTATTAACAGAATAATTCAGAGTAAAAAGCGTGTTCGTAATGTGCTATGCTTTTATAGATAGTTACTTGTCAATAGAATAATTGTAACATAACATAATAAGCGTTTTTCCTGTTATTTATTAACCCTGGCGGTCCTAATAAGGATAATGGGAAACTGTTATCAAATTATTGCATTGTCATCGATCCTTGATACGTGTGCAAAGTTTCAATTCAATCAGATTTCTGGAAGTCTTTGAAAATTGAGCTCAAAGATTCAGTTACATACATACATACAACCCAAGCTCATAAAAGCGTGTTAAGAAAACGCTGTCTATTAGATACTTAATCAATCCAATCACGAACGTTTATATCTATCGCTATTTATTAGTATAGTATGGAACTAACAGATAATTGTGACTGTCGGATAATAAATAAATAATTCGCAATAAAATATATAAATAAACGTGGTTGAACGATTTAAACAGTATCCTTTGTTCGTCTCCTAGTTTTAAGCTATTTCCCCACCAATTTTCATCCAAATCGGTCCAGTCGTTCTTGAGTTAAAAATAACTGAACTAACACTTCATCTTACTGTCAATTTCTTAATCAATTCTTTTATTTATGAGCAAACATTTTAAAAATATTAAAGTGGAATTAAAGAACTTTCGGTGGCATACATAGCAAAACTAAATAGTAAACTGATGTTACCACGGCTAGGTTAGTTTATTTTGTGTACTTCTAGAGTATTTTGTCTTACGGTATTTTGGCCTGGGGGCAAGGGCAGATGTGCAATTTTTGTTTTAAAAAAAGAATTTCAAGTTATACGAGTATTTTCGGGGGTCTATTAAAATTGATCTAAAGTTCTAAGACACAGCAATACTGACGCTGATCAGAGAGACGAAGCTTCTTAGCATTCCATGGATTCACCGTGCGGGTGCCGGGCCCATCGCGTTGCAGGGAGAGGAGTGCAAACAGCCCCTGGGACTTGCGATCCAATTGTAGGTTTAAGGAGCCCCTTTAAAATGCGCATTCACGCTCACCATCAACTGGTTGCCCTCCTCTCCCTACCTAACCAAATTTGGAATGAACCTACCAATGCCGCCTTTGAAGTACGTTCTAGAAATGTACTTATGATAGTTCTAGAGAGGCCAAGATCTTTAAGTAGGTTATAGAGAGATTTCGCTGTTATACCTCTCGCTCCCACTTCTACCTTGAACAAATTAACTATATACCTATTCCTGGTCAGTTCTTATAAAATATTATGTACGTTGGGGAAAATTTTCATTTGAAAATAAAATTTGCATTTAATTTAAAAAGCGATTAAAAATACTAGATGTAATCATAAAATAATAGTTTCTCAATTTGGACTCGCTAAAATAAAAAAGTAATTTTTGGGTAACGGAATTCTTTTTTACAAAAATTGCCAAAATTTGTTTAGCGGAAAATAAATTTTAAGCTTTAATTAAACGCATACTTATATCAAAGGCTTATTATAATACTAAGGAATATTCTGATGATATGGAGGTTTGGCAATTATCAAGTTGTTGTCAATACATCACATGCTACTTTACTGTCACTACTTCTGAGGTGTTGTCTATTGGCGTTTTTTAAGTTCGAAGTTACTACACTACATAATGTTCTTTGGAATGTTTAAAGTTAGAATCCTTTAAATAATTGTAAATGTGAGAGAATCATAGAAATAGTAGCGACGTGCTTGTTTATGCTTGTCTCCTTTTCGGGACCAAGCTTGACTTGAATTCTAATTTATTCTTATGTACTGCGATTGAAAATGTCAATACCATGGATAGTTGTTATTTCATAAATAAGTTTTAAAAAATCCACAGAGGTTCTTTTCCATGGACCTACACCTTGGAAACGGTTCTTTTCCATGGAGCTACACATTGGAAATGTAAATGTGAAGTCGGAAGTTACGTGTGCCTATTTAAAATAAGATAATTTAACTTTGATTATATTTATAATATGTACCATATTTTAAAAATTAATTATGACAACTATCGATATGCAAATTTATGTAAGAGATTGCTTCACGCTATTACAATGTCATCTAGGCATCATTAAATTCCTTAGCAGTGTAAAAAAATGTACCAAATAATTAAACTACAATACTTAAAGCGTCTGTGGTGAGCTGATATTACACTACGGTAGTTCCATTTATCTTCCGCCTCGCTCGACTAGCTTGAATCCATTGATTAGGTCAACCTAAGGTGATAGATGATAGACATAAGTTTTCCTCAAGATATCTTATCAAACAGAATAAATACTATAATATAACAAAATACTGGACCGATTTTAATAATGACTTGTTGTGGCCTAATTTTATCTGAGCTTAGTCTAAGTTATATGTATATTTACACACTTAGTCTGGCCATAAATACTGTTACACTTAAAAATAAAAAAAAAATAACTGCAAATAACATTTATTACTTTTACAGTATGTTAGTTTAGTACATAAAGAAAAAAAAAATAAAAATATATAAAGCTTTTTCGAAGTGGTCTCCATTGGCTGCAATACAGTCCTATAAATGTTGAGGCCAGTTATCAGTAGAAGCACGCACTCTTTCCATGGGATAATTCTTCACTACCAATCGTATAGATTGTTTTTTTTTTTTTTTTTTTTTTTTATGTGACAAGAGGGCAAACGAGCGTGCGGATCACAGGTGTGAAGTGATCACCGCCGCCCACGAACTCTTGCAACGTCCGAGGACTCACAAGAGCGTTGCCGGCCTTGGAGGTGGATATAAACGCCTTTTTTGAAGGTACCCATGTCGTATCGATCTGGAAACACCGCCGAAGGACATCCATTCCACATCTTTGTGGTACGTGGAAAAAATGTTCTTGAAAACCGCACAGTAGAGGATCGCCACGCATCCAGGTGGTAAGGATGGTATTGCAGGCGATGTCGTGCTGTGCGGTGGTGAAATTCGGCGGCGGGCATCAGATCAAAAAGCTCTTCGGAGCACTCCCCGTTGTAAATGCGATAGAAAACGCACAAAGAAGCCACGTCTCTACGCAATGCCAAAGAGTTTTAGGGACTCCAAATTATCATGGCGCGTAGAGCAAGCTGTACTCTCTAAAATTGACCATAAATCATAATCCAGCGGATTAAGATCGGGACTAGACGACGGCCAGTCTTCAGCTCTGATGAAGTCCGAAACATTCGCTTCTAACCTAGACTGCGTTGAACGAGCTTTATGACCCAGCGCGGAGGCTTGCTGGAAGGACCATACTTGGTTATTGAACATGGTGTTGTTAAGGGGCTTAACTGCCTTCTCAAGAATGGTATCTTGATATGCTTGTGCTGATGTTTTGATACCTTTTTCACAAAAATATGGCTCAGTCACTCCTTCATAGCTATCACCCCACCAAACCATCACTGAAGTCGGATAATATCCACGTTACACTCTGTCGACTAATTGGGAAGCTTTCCCAGAGCTTTGAGGATAAATATGGTCAATTTGTTTCTTTAAAAAGTTCCTCAATTGTAAAAATGTTCTCATCCGTAAACAACATGTTTCTGTGACCTCCCTTTGCGTAGAGCTTCATTAGTGTTTCGATTTTACCACCCTATTCTTCTTTAAATTATCCATTAAGAAATGCTATTTTCATTCCCCGAGACAAAATCTTTTGCTTTCGGACAGGATTTCTTCGAATTCTTTCCCTTGCTGCTTTAACCACCTTTTTCGTACGAAAACTACGTGGACGGCCAGATCTTTTTCTGTCACAAATAGAGGAAGTCTTATTATAACTATTAATAGCCGGGTACACAAATATTTCACTAATACCAAGTGTATGGAGAGTTTGCATTTGGCTCCAAACCTACTTTGTGTAATACAATCACAACGATTCGGTTCTCTTTATCACCCCACTCCATTTTAATATCGCAAAATATTGTACAATGTATTGGCGTCAAAATGAGAAAACACAATGAACAATCGTATAAAAATGACAGATTCGAAATTCAAATGTAATATTTTTTATTTTTAAGTGTAACAGTATTTGTTTAAGTTTATATATATATATATATATATATATATATATATATATATATATATATATATATATATATATATATAAACTTAGTCTGGCCATAAATACTGTTACAGACATCCGCAAGTATATATATATATATATACTTGCGGATGTCTGCGACTCCATCCGCGAGGATTTCAGAACACAAAAAGAAAATCCTTCAATTTCCAACTTCCATAGTAAATTTGTAGGAAATTAAAACTCGGTGTTCAGCTTCATTTTACGGTTAAATGTCTAGGAAAAATACAAAAATTAAAACATTTATATTATTAAGTTTAGAAATCGAAAACTTAGTCCTGTTTGTTTCATGTTATGCGGCATACCTACTTATCATTAAACTTGTCTCGTCAAGTACTAAAAAAATATTTTCAACTATGAGGTTCCACGTGAAATTAAATTGTGTTCATTTTACTGATCAAACAGGCCTATATGGCAAATTCAAATCGAGGCCAGGAATTCCCAGGCCACCTTTGCAGTCGGGGTCATTACAAGTTTAGGCACAATGTCATAGTTTTCATTTGTTAAATTAACAAAATACCATAACTTAAATGTAATATTACTAGACTATCACCAATAGGTCAAAGACCTTTGATAAACAAGTTTCTATTATTGGTGTAAGCACATTTAATTTATTAAGTGAGATAATGAAAAACAGTCCTCATTATGCATCTCTATAAACGTACAAAATATTGTACCGATATGATAACTGCTGTAAAATAATTCCAGTAACTAGACGCGTATATGTTGTTATTAATCTGAGTATTAAGTACATATTCTTACAATTGCCAATGAGTCGTATATTGTGTAATCATACATATCATACTAATATACAAAAAAAAAATTAAAGCAAATTATACCTCTAACCTCAATAAAGACCTTTAAGACTACGTGGTCTTATATATGTGTGATAGTAATACAAACGCATCAGTCTAATTATTACCACAAAAAAAATATCCGTTTATATCAATTAATAAACTATGAAGTTTTTAAAAATAGATTATAGTAAATAACAGAATGTGATAAAACTAATCCAAACCAAAACACTCCGTGCTGTAAAGTTTACCCCAGTTCCCTGGGTCATCCATGTGGTAATATTAGGGATGGCCCAAGTTCATCCAGCTCAATGTAAGTCGTGATATCGGAGTGGCCCAAGTTCCAAGTTTTTTTTTCAACAGAACTTGGTGTCGGTTGGCGGCATGTGAGAACTTGACAATTTTTTCTTAGCTATACAGTCTGTGTGTTGGTCACAAGGTGAATGCAGCCCACCGCTGCCGACCCAGGTGTAGGATACAGGGGCCTCTTTAAAAATACTCATTAACGCTCACCTTTAATGGTTACGCTCCTCTCCTTACCCAACCAAATTGGAAACTAACCTAACAATGCCGCCTTTGAAGTACAATTACAATTAAATAGCTGATCTTCTCTATAGCTCCCAATTTTCCTCCGTTTACTTTTAGTTAAACCACAGGTTGTAATGTTAACAAGAGCATTTTATCCATTTCAACCAATGACGTCGGTCAAAACGGTATTACCCTAAATATGATCAATTTTAAATGAATCGTTTCTAAATATATCTTTCCTAAAACGTGGAATGATATTTATGTTATTACTTATACTAAAAATGTCGCAATATTTTTTTTTTATTGCGACTTCAATTCTCCCTGAGACCAATGTTTAACCGCCCTTTTAGAGAAAATCATGAAGAGTCGTAGTATGAGAAAAGTAGAAAAAAATCCAAATGTGGTGCCTATAGAATAAAGAGGGGCTTGACTGTGAGGGTATGAAAAGATTAAGGCTTAAACTATAATTTGGGATATACTATTGCGGCAGCCATGCGGTCGGTATTGGAACCTGGACGTGCTGCCGTGCTCTTTAATTAATATAAGCGCAAAACATATTTTTTTCACTCTTCACTACTGGTGAATATAATTTCAAAAAGTCAAGGTTCATCTTCGAGACGAAATTAAGCTTTTCTCTGAACATTGACCTATCATAAATAGGCCATAAAAATGGCGACTTAAATTGTGAAGCATCAATTTTTTTTCATTAATAAATACGTTATAGTTAAGTATAAACTCTTTTTAAAGTATAAACTGAACATATACAACTCAAATTAAAGGAAACACGTTTTTTTAAGTTAATGAATGTAAGTTTATGTTATGTTATGTAAATTAAATTAACAGCCCCAAAGCCAATATTTCATTAGAGAACCTTTACTTATGAGAGCTGATTGTAACCGTATCTTATAGCCACAAGAGCTCGCTATTCACAGCGCCAATCTTGTCGACTGAATACCCCATCCAATATGGCGGCCTATGACATGGTATTCAACCCTCTATAAATAAGTGAGTGAACTCTTCAACCCCGAGTTGTTGTATAAGCGCAAACAACCCCTATGATAATTTAAAAAGGATTTTTGGAGGGTAATTATAGTTTTAATAATAAATTAATATTTTTTTACTTATTTTCTTATAATAGCAAACTAAACTTTGTTGTTCTATGTTAAGAATTTGGTACATCATAAAAATATTTTTTAGTGGTAAAATAAAAACATGCGAGTTATTATAATATATAACAAACAGATGTACTTAAAAACAAACATTCCTGTTTTTACCGTTACATACCATATTCCAAAATCAAAAATAGCTATAACTCTTACACTGACACTGAGCAAGCAGAGCGGCTTCCACATCAAAAAGTTTTATTAAACCTTTCCACTAGGTTTGACCGTTCTCGAGATATGATTCTTAGAAGCTGTTATTTTGTTTTGTTGTTATTCCATGGCCATAGTGTTAGTCATTCTCTCACAATTGCAGCGCCTACAATTACAAAACACGAATTCAGTTTCAGCAAATATATATTTAAACAAGTTTTTAATTTTTATACAAATATTGCGGGTGTGTGATATAAACGTTGTGTCGAATAAATTTCCATCGTTAAGTAAATTGACCGATCATTAGCCCTTATGTATGTGAGGTTCTCTTTCAGAAAATATCAATAAAGTAAGTTTTTAATGGCTACGATAAAGGTATGACGTCAAACGTAGAATATTTTTTTCGGTTGACCTACTTTTCAAATATTTGGGAAACTAAAATACAACTAGATGTTGTTAGGTCTTAAGGCGCTCAGGTTTTGTTGGTATTGACAGTTCGCACTGATGATGACTTTAGATACAAGCTACTATGAGTATTAACACTAGATGAGCTACTCGGAAGTGATTCGTAATCGTCAATGAGTGACTCCTAAAGGATAATATCACACAAATTTTAACTTCAATAAGAAAAACAATAATGTTTAATAATAAATAAATAAATAAATACTGTATTTATTGTAGAGTATTGTTAATCTGTCGAATAAGAAAATTTAACAAAAAATTCAAAGGTTACAAGTCAACGGCCAAGTCACACAACATTAAATATAATAATAAAAAAATCGCCGTAAGGAACCTTAGACTTGGCACAACTTTATCTAAATTTCATTAATTTTTAAAGATAAACAACAGCTCCGTCGAGACTTGGCTAGTTTTTTACTGAATGTTTTTGGTGGGTTTGTATCTATATGCTATCAATGTACACTACGAATGTAAATATGTATACATATTATTTTATTTAATTCTGCACAATATTACTTTATCCGCTAATTTTATCACTCCTTTTTTAATTCAGTAAAAAACTCGGCAAGTATGTAAAATAATAATTGATTACCGTAGGAGGGCGTTGGGAGGTAACTAAGCCCGAATGTCAACAGACGTCGGTACGGTCCAGAACCAAACTTAACGTTTATTTTGCGACGAGTTCCAGATGGGGCTGGGGATTGAGTTTGTGAAAATCTGTTTACAAACGAAAATGGGTTGCAAAAATAGATCAAAGACTTTAACCCTCATTACGTAAAATAACAACTTCTTTATGCACATATAATATTATCTTATTGGTGTTTATTTCATTTTGAATGGAATACAACGATACTAAACAAAGTTTAAAGTGAATAAATTCGTATGCTATAAAATTATTTGATTTATTGTCAACTCAAAACAGAATGACTAACGAGGCGTCAAAACAACGTTCTATTTAATACAATTTGTCTTTTGAGGTGTCTGTATGACTGAATGGAGTCAGTGTTAGGACCTCATTTTACTAAATACCCTGTAAGTACCCTTGTATTACCATGGGTTTTTGATGGTATCAAAGTTATATATAACTAAAGACTGCTGACGACACAAAGACCTTTCAAACAATCTTGCCAACAATTAAGCACGTCATGTTGCTTTACTGGGAAGTACCAAGGTATTATTTATTAGCACGCTTAGTTTAAAAATATTATTTTTAATATTTCAATATTATATAAGCCCTTGTAAGTTTGAGGCATCATAGTACTAGCTTCGCAAGTTATTTTTATTAACTATGACCCAATTGACAATATTGTATATAAAAAAAATAAATAGGTTAAAAAAGTGTTTAAGGAATTTCTTGCGTGTTTTATTCCATAGGTAGTTGGAATCGGGATACTAGATTTTCACGTAGTGCAATGTATTCCTATTTTACTTTATTTATATCACGATACGCTTTAGCTACCTAACTAACAAAGTACTAGCCATTGAAACAATCTTTAATCATTTCATCATTATTTACAAATTCTTCAAGTGTTTAATTAATATCGCAATACTAAGGAAATAGATTCGACGACGCAAGGTCATATTACATATTTGAGCTAAAAGGAATATAGCTACAAGGAATTCGAGCAGTGTGGGTGTGCGTTGTAGAGCTGAGTGGACACTTGCTCTACATTATTTATCAAAATATATGACTTAACTTAAAATTGTGAATTAACCTTTTAACTGACATATCTGTAATATCAGAACAGTGTGAATAAAATTGTGTGGAACAACTAGAATACCAATACCAAGCCCATACCAATGAAAAACCATGGAAATACCATCACTAGTATCCAGAAGCAATCACAATATATAATAGTAATTCAATAGTTATTTTATTTTAAGCCTTACGCAAGATTTTTTTATAGGTATCGTATGCACCTGTTTCGATAACATTTTAGCCGATTCTAAACTCGTTCTCTCAAAACATTAACTCTTTATTGCATATACGAACTGTAATTAAATAAATAAACATTAAATAAAATATTAATAAAGTTTAAGTGTAGATGTTTTATGAAATGTCGTCTATAGTTTATAAAAAAACTACGTAAATTTCGTTACGACTAATATAAAACATGTGAATAGGGCACTTTTATGTACGAAAGGCAGTCTATTCTTATAAAACTTAATAGTTTTTGTTCTTAGGCTCAATAAAAATTACCATGGTAAATATTTTGATTCATTGGTATTAGGTATTTTTAAACAATATGTTACTTTGGTTTACTTTTTCGTTCTCCTATTATTCTTTGAAAACTATCTTACCCTTAAAATATTACCTTATCTTAGTCTTTCTAATCAGCGCTATAGTCTTAATAATTTGTTATTATATTAAGCACTCGATAATAAATAATCCTAACAAAACCCACAATAAACTCGCATAGACACTTAATATAAAAAAAAAGTTTTTTAGGATGGTATGCTGGCTACAATAACATGACTGTGGCTCAATCGGTCTATAACCCCTCACTCACTGGAAGCCACCATGAAGTAGCTACGTTTTTGAACGATTTTGAGAAAGCTCTTTCTATTTCCTCTACACTCTGTCCTTCAAAGTTTCTTACATTAACGTATTTGTAAATTTATATTCTTACATATGTCCCACTAAGTATACAAATATCAATTTACGTTGTTTGGTAATCATGATTCTTAACACAAATAATTATTATCAAACAGGGAATATATTGCGTGTTGTTTCAAGTTCCTATTTCAGTATGCTGGATAACCTGAATTACAACCTTTCTGCGTACAGCTAACAAAGTTTGTTTTAAACTGAGTACATATTTTCGATATATTTAAATTAACTATAACTAAACATGTCAAATATAACAGCAAAAAATGGATATATAATAAAAATATGTTAGTTAAAAGGAACTTTGTTGTATTGTTATCAGGAAAATAATCTTACAAATGTTTTGACCAAGTACATAATGAATAAAGTTACTAATACTAAACTGCTAAGATGAAAATAAGGTTATACTGCGATAGGATACTCAAATTTATAAAGTATAAATTATTTTGAAAAGTACGAATGCAATAAATTTCGGAACAACGTGAAAAATAAGCGTGGTGTTAAAACTAAATAAGAGGTACTATGATGAAACTAATAACGATATTAAGGCTATACTTTAAGTAGGTTAATCGAACCCTCGCTACAAATTAAGAATTCTAAAGTTAGACAGTGGTTTCTTGATTGTTACGTCAGAAGTGAATCGAAGACAAATTAAATTCGTAACTTAGCGTGCAAAGTCAATTCGACCTACTACCTAATCATGATAAGGGTAAGACTGGCGCCATTGTTTCATTGTGAAATTATAAAGTTGATTTTACCAGTTAGTAATAAGTTTAATGTTTCCAGGAGGCGGTCGCATTACTGCAAAATACTTTAAGCCCGGTCTGAATCCTTTGAGATTGCGGTTGTTGTGAATATACTACATAATCTTTTCAAAAAATAATCTCGTTTAAGTCTAGCGCTGGTCGAGATGTACCCCATTACAGAAATTAAGATAAAGTTTCAGACAAACTCAATGGAATATGTCACACTTCACTTGATACAAGTGAGTTGCTGTCTGATATTTTGGAAAAAGAAAACTTTCAGTTCTCCAATTAGTCTTGCAATGATTTATGAAAAGTGTATTGTATTTCAATTTGCTCACGATGCAACTTTGTTTCTTCATTGCGAATCTTATAGAATTCCTAACAACAGTTTTAACTATTTCTCAAAAAATAATAGCTCTTATTGCCCTCTAATAAGACTTAATACAACTGCAAACTATAATTTGGTTTTGAGATAGCGCAAGTTATGCTAGTTTACAAGAGTACAATTGAAGAGCATCCAAAAATAGCCCTTTTTCCTCGTTGATAAGGGCTATTGAATACTTAAAGATAAATTGATCTTGAGATGAAATAGTTACAAAGTATTTAATCAATAATCGCTCTTATGTTTTTGATTTAAGATCTAAAATAATATACAAAGTAGTATCCATATTGCATGCCATTACCGAAATATAGTTAGGAAATTAAAATATTATTTATATTGACCAAATATTTTGTTAATTTAAAAAAATATGGTTTAGTCAATAAGTAATAATACGAGTAGATATCGAGTTTATTATTTGATTGCCTGACTTCGTTGTTTACTAAAACTTACGTACCTACACTTTATGCAAATTAGAATATATAGTGAGACTGTAACAGCATTTGTTGACATTAATGTACGGAATATTGGTTTAAGTAATTCTTTCTTCAGGATCTTAGAATACCTTAGGATTAAAATTAGTTGATGGTACGGTAAATATTGGAGAACTTACTTCAAAGAACTAAAAAAAGCACTAGATAAAAATAAAAGGTTTGTGTTTGTTCACGGATTCAGCTTGTGGGTAGGTACCGAGCCGACTCTATGAAACATGAGACAGTCTGTTAGAGCGTTGAGAGCACGTACACTGGAGTCACAAGAATCAGAGAATTAGCCTTAAGAACTTCAATTCACTATATAAAATGACCAAATACCGTTGTTTAGATTTTCTTTTTCAGTTCTTGAACATTATTATCAGATAGGAACGCTATTATGAAGCTTGTGTATAAAGTATTTTTATCTTTAATCGGTAGAAGATAAGGAATATTTATTTTGGTTATAAAAGCATCATATCTGGCCCGCTTTTCTCCGACTTAGTTTACATATACTGTGTTTTTTTATTTATTTTTTGTTTAATCATTATAAAAAAATAGTATATGTTTCTCGGGAAGGATGTAGGATTATAATAGTGAAAGAATTTTTCAAATCTGTTCAGTAGTTCCAGAGATTACCCATTACAAACCAATCTACAAACAAAACTAGAAACTTTACCTCTTTATAATAGAGTATAGAAAATAGTACTATATGTATTATAATATACTGTAAATATTGGTTAAAATATTTTTAGATTCGGAGAAGTTACTTTGAAGATTACCTCCAACAAATAAACTTACGAGTACAAATATTGATGTCTCGCAGCGTCACCCGCTACGATGTGCGAGGCGACCCGCACTGCGTTATTTTATTATTGCATTACTTTCTTTAGATCGACATTTTAAAATACGTTATATCTTTTGAATAGAATGTCAGAGTTCAAAATGTAAATAGTGTTTAACAGATTTTGAAACGGTTTTATTGAACATTTAATGGTATAAGGGTTAGTAGATATGAATAATATGTTATGATTACTGTCGGCGCTTTATCAACTTTTAAAATGTAGAAAAGTAGTTATAGTGGCGTAGTTACAGGAGTTAGACATATTGTATTACGGACTTTATAGTAGATATTAATATTCTATCGTTCTATAATACTGTACAACTATTTTACAATTATTTATCGTTCTATAATACTGTACAACTATTTTACAATTATTTATTGTTCTATAATACTGTACAACTATTTTACAATTATTTATCGTTCTATAATACTGTAAACTATTTTACAATTATTTATCGTTCTATAATACTGTACAACTATTTTACAATTATTTATTGTTCTATAATACTGTACAACTATTTTACAATTATTTATCGTTCTATAATACTGTACAACTATTTTACAATTATTTATCGTTCTATAATACTGTACAACTATTTTACAATTATTTATCGTTCTATAATACTGTACAACTATTTTACAATTATTTATTGTTCTATAATACTGTACAACTATTTTTTGTTCTATCATCCATAGTTTCCGCAGTGCAAGTGATGACAACTTTTTCATGACTAACTTTTTCACACCTTGGGTTACATTACTGCTTTTTTATTAGGGATACTTATTTTTTTAAAATGTAATACAGTTGTCACTCAGTGAAGATGCAGCTTTCTAACGGTGAAAGAATTATGTAAAACATTGCTGTAATTTTTGTGTGAAAACAATACAAACATACAAAAACACAAATATTATTACCTATTTATAATATTTGTATAGATATAATATTAACGATGAGTTCAAAACATTTAAGTGTAAGTTTAAAATACATTTTCATCGGTACGTAGGCTTCCATAGATATTTAACATCCCCCCATTCTAAGATTTCCAGTGGAGACCAAAAAGTATTTTGTATATAAAGCCCATCCAGAACTCTTTACAAAGTGTAATTATTAACCTTCTATGTTTCAGAACAAAGGGCCTTTTAAGTTGTATAGGGCCGGAATGTCCCTCCACGTCTGATGGGATTTAGCATTGTACACTTTTGTTACATTTTATACAAGATGGTAGTTTCAGCACTAAGCATGATGCAGCGACAAATTGAGTTTCTCGCCAGGGAAATATATTGTTAAGAATAGCGCAGCAGACGAAGAATGTTGTTATGGCATGGTGTTCTCGATGACAAGTCTCTTTCTCTCTCTCTGCGCGGGTGACTTGCCTCTTGCAGATCATTTATAAGTCAGTATTAACTCATGTCACCGCCAGTTCGTCTAACCGATAAAAAAGCTAGAGAACTTGAAATCAGGTTCACGGCGGTCACGTTCATGATAAAGTGTAATTCTCCAAGTCAAAATTTGGGTACCGGCTTAACTTAGTCTGAGTTTTTGACCAAATCGATACGGCCTTTCAATTTTTTGCTTATTTTTTGCGTTTTTTTTTCCTGCCCTTCCTCTCTATCTAGAAAAGCGATTTAAGCTCCTGAGCGAGTCTCACTGTGCACCTTTCGCTTTGAGAACCACCTTTTTTAACAAATCTAACCCTTTGAAATCCCTTCATTTTTATTTTTATTTTATTTATTTTTAACTTTATTATTAAATATGTTTTCTCAATACTTGTCCCTGGTCTATTTACGTTATAGGTTATAATATCTTTTATATTTCAGTATTGTTTTAAATTGTTTTGGTCTAAATATTTATTTTTAGAAATATTGTTTTCAAATATATGGTAACAATTTATTAAACGATTACTACTTATAAGATATTTTAAGTAGAATCCTATTTTAATATTTATTTTGTGCGCCTCTGTCTTCAAATGTTATAATTAATACCCTCAGACGTATGTATGGTCGCGTGACAGAGATTGATTTCCAGTGATACGGCCTTTCTTTTATTTCATCATTACAATCTGTTTTTTTTTTATTTTTAACCTTGTCTTGTTACTTTGTATTTTCTAACTAAACGTGCATTAAACATTATTTTTTATTATAAAAATCGTACAATAATATTATTTTATTGTTATTATAGAGTATTTTTTTTTGTGTTTTTTCATATAAATACAATTTTTCGGTATTATAAGGCAAAATTTCTCTATAACCTACTTAAAGATCTTGGCCTATCATCAGTACATTTCTAGAACGTACTTCAAAGGCGGCATTGGTAGGTTCATTCGAATTGGTTAGGTAGCGAGAGGAGCGCAACCAGTGAAGGTGAACGTAAATGACCATTTTGAAGGGGCCCTTAAACCTACACCTGGGTCGCAAGTCCCAAGAACTGTTTGAACTACTCTCCCTGCAACTTGACGGGCACGGTGAATCCATGGAAATTCTGACTGATGACCAGTCTTGAGAACTTAACTTGTAGGATTATTTTTATTAATATTCAAAGAATGGCGGATTTTCCCTCCACGCTATATAGCTCAGTATAAATTGTTTTTTGTTCTGTAAGATTTTTTATTATGTAAATTGAATTGTTAATAAAATATTTGTTATTTACTTAAAAAATCAAATAAAGATTCTCATAAAAAAATTGTCAGAACCATTTATTGAGTCCCAAAAGAGAGTTAAGAGGTTTAGTTCACTAACATTTTTATAACTAAAGAAAGATTGTTTATGAAGAATCGTGATTGTTTTAGGAAAACTATTTTGAGTATACTTAGATAATAAATAATATTATATTTTGAGTATACTTAGATAATAAATTATTTATTTTAATTTAAACTTGTCAATCATTATTTATACAGCAGAGTTTAAATTCACACACATACGAATTATTAATAATTATAATAAAATAAAAGGTAAAGCATTTTTTGTTCAATGAGTACATTACTATACTCTACTCAACTTAGGAGTCTGTAGAATTTTAATATAAAAAATATAATATCAAAGTATGTTTTATTCGCGCCCGGGCGGCGAATGTGGCGCCTCTACCGCTCACACCCGCAGTCTCGCTCAGGCTACGGAACGGTTAGCACGTACATGTAGTTATCTTTTTACATTGATTTTCACGTGGTATGTGTGAATTGTGTGTGTGGTGGTGCTGTGAGTTTTAAAATTTGGAATAGCTTAACGTAAGTTTTTCAATTTTTATTAGTAAATAATTATATTATTACTGTTCAGTCTTCTTAAATAAGAAATTTAAAGAAGTTTTATTAGAAGTTGCATTAATATGTCAATTATAGAATTTATAAAACAATTTATTGGTAGTTATTGAATAAAAAATATTATGATTATGTGACATTGGAGCATTATAATAATACACGCTTAGAAATTACTTAAGTAAAGTTATTTTAAGTTAGTACGTTTTATTATGGAAGGACCGTCCGTACTTGAGGTACAGCAGTCATTATTTATTACTTACTCCTAGCAGGTTTATTCAATTTCACATTCTTGATCAAAAAATATATAAAGCTGTAACATTTACATGGCCTTCAGTCCTAATCTTCAGTAATTCCAACTCACAGTACAGGTGACGTTTATAAATTGTTAAACTCCAAATATTGTAGCGACTCTATGTTATAATTAACAACTTGATTTGACCAATGGTTATCACACAGTTAGTAAGCTTAGTTCATTTGTATATAATACTTTTTTATGTATTTTAGTTCATCATGGCCAGTGCCAAAGCAATCTATATTTTTATGTTATATTGTTTTAATACATATTTGACTTATTATAAATTAGTTCCCAGCTCTACTCAGTTTAGTTTAAGATATCACTTAACATTAATGGTTTAATTGATTAAATTATAATAATAGCATTTGTTCATTATTTTTAAAATTTGCTTATTTTCTTAATATTTTCAATTTGGTATAAAACTACATATTCAATGCAGATTTTCGTAACCGTCGAAGTGTTTGCTCTCCGACTTATAACATAAATTAAATGTCTTTTATGAGCTAGATGATACGATCCCAACGTCGTCTTATCTCTCTCAAGGGACTTTTAGGTCAAGTGTACTGACGCTGAGCGAATTTGGACAATACTTAAATAAATTATTTATGTACAAGTTCACATACATTTATATTTTTATTGATTTATTTGTTACGGCTTTATTTATCTTTAAATATAATTTCTATCAAGTTTGCCAACCCTATTATAATAAATTGTGTATTTATTTCAAGGGAATGATTTATATGTTTAAAAAATATGCTATGTAATTATTTATTATTAATACTTTTTTTTTTGTAAAATATTCAAATATAAAAATTATATATTCTACCTTTAATTAAAAACCAAATAACTGCTGGAGTCTATTGGGATTTGCCTTAAAAAAGCAGAAAACAGCCAAAAGTTTTAAACAATATGAAATGAAGAATATTTTCTAGCGTTCTAGCTGTTAGCAAATGTTATCTGTGAGATTCAGTCAGCTTTACATACCATTTACTGATGGCAGTTTGCCCATTCTCAGATGCATCAAAATGTTTCATAGATATTATACACATTTTCAGTCCATATTTAGTTTTAAATTTACAAATATTCAAATGTATAATGATTGCTTATTGACCAAGATATAATATATTATGTCTTGTTAATAAAAGCAGTTGGAATCTATGATTACTTCATCGCTTCGCTTATCACACACATGAGTCTTCAGGGCGTCTTTATAACTTATATCAGCGACCTCAGTTACCTTTGCTCTGAATATCCTAAAAAGATTTCTGACTTTATTTAACTCGGCTTCGTTTATGGGTATTAAGCTCGATAGGATGAAACTCTTATAAATTTGAATCATAATCTTATAACTATTTATTTGTGTTACATATATTAATATGATATTAAGTATTTCTGTGTGTCTGTCTACTTAATGTGCCTTATAATTTGCCTTACGTGTAATTATCACACAATACTATCAAAACATTTAGTTGATCATTGTTTGATTGATCATTTCTAGTTTAAGGATATGACAGCTTAAGGATTAGATTACAACCTGTCTGAACTACATAAACACGTTCAGTACCTATATAATTGGTTTTGCAGAGTGTCAATTTAACGTTCTATTTGTGTTTCTGTTCAATTATTAATTCAAGGCGCTAGTTTCTCATAAATATATATATCTCATGATCTGGACGGATAAAATGAATAATATGGATGCACCTTATTAATACATGATAGAATAAACCATTTTTTAAATCCATATTCACATTGTTTTTGCATTTAGAAAATATATTCTATTTTAAATATATTTTTATATAATAATTTATTTACAAAAAGGAAAATCTACCTACATAGGAACAAGGAACTGTTGTAGTTATAAGCCCTAAGTGTTGAGTGTAGGTTTTTAAGTCTACTGACGATAGTTGAACTTGACAATGTCATAAGATAACACTGATGGAAATGTTCCAATTTTTCAAAACAAAATTTGATTGTTATTGTTTGATAGATATTTTGGATGAATGATGCTAATGAATGGATATAGAGAAGGAGGTAAATGGAAATCACAATAGAATTGATCAAGTTACATTTATTTGTACGCACAAATACAGTTAGTTAGCAGCTTGGTGTAATCTGTTGTTCCGTTGCCTTTCGTTTTTTTATTTTCTCGCAGCAGCCGTCTGAGCAGGAGTTCTAGATGCTGTGATACGCTGTCTGTACTCACGTTGTTTTTGTGCTTTCGATTTTGAAGCAGCGATTATTTTCTGCGCGAATGGCGTTGCTAAAGTAGATGCAACAGCAGCTTGAACTTCATATGTTCACTCATCGAGGGTAGTGGCTCATTCGTGACATCTTCTGGTTCGTGAGGTTGTTTTTCCACGGTGCGATTGTAAGCGGTTTCATATAATGAATCGTCCTTCGAAACAATTAAGATTTTTTTCATAAAACGCTTAGTTTACAAAATCATTTTAAATTTACAAAATACTTGAATAAAATTTATTGTTTAAATTTCTACTCGACTGTTAAAATTTAATTTTTGATTTTATTATTTTATGATTTTGTATTGATATTATTTCTTTCAGCAAGTAAACTGAATAACAGTTGTTGTTCAATAAGTTACTTAATTATTTTTGCAAATTTAATTGTCATTTGTTGTAAAAAAGTAATAATTTTAAATATTTTTTTAAAGTAATAAACTGTCATTAAATTATTGTTCATAAATCTTAAATTGAAAATTCAACATTTGGAAACGTCATTACATTTTTGTAACACTAGCTTTTAAAAAGCCTGTCTCATCCCGTTCTCTCGAATAATAAAATCATTGATATTTTACTCATCGTGAAATAGTTCTGTTAACTGATTGTTATAGTTTTGTCAATTATATCATAACTTACAGTCGTTGCACGAATGGTCCGATACTATTTATTTTAATGACGAAAGCACGAATATTCGACAATATATATCATATATATGAACATATATTTAATACCAAAAGAATCATTACCTTTATCGCGCAACTATCATTGCTATAAACAATTGACACCACATTCTCTTTTCACTGCACTTCATACTTGACGAAAACATGTAAATGTATCATTATATAGCAGCTGTCCACTCGGACGCATCGATACTCAAGTAGGGGAGAGACAGATGTCGAACGAGGAGGCCGATTGTGCCTCTTTGTCGCTCATTCTGCGCTCTCGCTTGCACTTCAAGGTCTTAAATGGAACGCCTCAGAGAGAGGTAACGACGCATGAGTCATGTTTTTTAGTGCGTGTAGCCGGCTCCATCGAATTATAAGACGTTATCAGGTCAAAAATAGAATTTAATAAATTGTCAAATCAAGACATTATTATGTCATAAATGGCTTCGTGAAAACTGTACAATTATGAATTAAATAACACTAATAGTGTAATTGATATATATATATATGTTATTTATTTTTAAATTCTACGGAAAATGGCAAATAAAATATAAGGTAATGGGGAATATATCCAACAGTGAAGGTAATTTCGACAGATGAATTTAGAACTTCGATTTCGGACAGATTTTTTTTTTAACCAGAGATTATTGGCAACTTAAATAGGACACATTAACGGCTTGGGCGCCATTTAATGTTATTTTAAATATTTCTATAAGATTATTATTGTTGAAGTTTCACATTTATCATTCCGGATTACTTTCATTCTCAAATACACTTCACCCACATTACTGCACCTAATATCAGATTATTTTTATAAATTGAATTAATTTTCAATTACGTTTCAGCTATTTATTACCCAAAAACTTTTTTACTTTATAGATGAAGATGATAATAAAAATATCATATTCTGTTTAATATTTTTTATAATAAAAGTCATCATAAACCGCATGAGACTAATGAAGTTTTATTTCAAATGTGCTTTCTTTATATTTTATATTGTATTATCATGTAGGGAATTTTGCATTCCTCATATTGAATTATTAATAAACTTTATCCTATTTCCTAAGAGAAAGTTGTATATTGCTGTATTGCATAAGTGACGCGAGTAACAATGCTAATATGTTTGTTAACAAATTATTGTTTTTTACTTTTATTTCAGAAATGTCAGAATTACAAACATACCTACTAGCATTATTATTCGTGTTACTAACTGTATACAATATTATTTAACTACTTGAGTTAAAAACAAAATAAAATTATTTCGTACATATTTAAAGGCCGTCATCGTAATGTCATCTTGCTAATTAAATATTTCTGGTTAAAGCTAAATAAGTGTCACTAACACATGGCGTACTTAAAATAAATACTTTTAACGCCCCAAAGGATTTTTTCCAACGTATTAATATTGGTATCGTTTAAAACTTCTTTAAAATGATTAAACATAATTATAACTGTAGCGCGTCCCCGAGCACTGAGAAGAGATTCTGTTATTGAGATGTACGTACTACTTACTGAGGATGTTTTAAAATACAAACAGTTTTGTGTGTAAAATAAGAATATCAAGATAAAAACAAATATTTGTTTTGTGTATAGGTATTATTGTATTTATTGAATGTCGAGCCAGATTATTTATTTTATATCCGACGATGATGACTTCATTTTATTAGGATTTTCCTGTAAAAAATAAGAATTTTGTGGTTCTTTTTAAAATTATATTGATTGTTATCAAAGAAAAATGTAGACCAAAATATACATTGTATTTACCGAATTACAAAATTTAAGTTATGTCCATTTAATTATAATACAATATCTACGGAACCGTTGTTAATCGGTTATTTATAATTAATGAGAACTGGCTGCTATCAACATTAAAATATTAATTTGATAAAATGTAGAAACAGAGAATTATTTAAAATAGTTCATTATGTCTCGTTCTATCATTTCAAACAAAATATTCATATTAAAAACACTTTCAAGAAAATAGTGATATATTTTTTTAATTTTTGGATTTCCTAGCAGAATTGTAATCCGACTGGATTATATTTTTTGATATATTTTTATATTATGTTTAAGCAGTTTAATAATTTTACGCGACTTATGTTGTCAAATTACTAAACTGAATTAAAAATAAATATACAAATACAATCTTTGTATCTTTGTACATTTAAAACAAAAATCTTAACATCTTTGAAAAGAAGAAACTTTAGGTTAAAATTTTTACTAAAACAGTTATTTTAAGGGAATGTATCTTCCTTTAAAATATAGAATTTTTTGAAAGTGTTACTGTAACATGTTGAACAAGGTGTGATAGGAGCTCTTTGACCTGATTACAAGTTGTCGCTTAACATTAGTCTTTAAAGAAATGTTCGTTAATCAGCAGCCGACGTTTTCATTGAAACGTTCCCTGGGTGTAAAAATCTTGACCATTACAAATTTATATAAACGTTTTAACTATTTTTCAAAATTCACTATGAAATTTAGTGACCCTGACTGCTGAGCCAAAGGTCGTAGGTTCGATGCCTACTCGAAATATTTGTTTTTGTCATACATAGTATTATATCGTAATATGGTTATTTTTTTCTAACATAGTGATCATCAGTTGGTGTACAATGTTCATAAGGGACTGCGTTATATAAGTAGATATCATTAAAGTCATTCATTATCAAGTAATAAGTTCAAATTCAGTCAGTTTCGTCAGAAGTGTCCGAGCGCTGGTTATGGTGAAACTTTATCATAAAATAAATCATTTTTATGACTGGAGCGTGAGTATATTAAGTCTTCAAATACTTTGGAACTTATAATGGAGTGGAGACTATGAGAATTAATTCCTTATCAGATAAGAAACTTTGAATATGAGAGAAGTATTATTGAGGTTAACGTCAATTAATTAAAAAATAATAATAATTAGCGTTTTGAAAACAATCAAGAACGTTTAGGCTATGTTCAAATTGTGCTTAAAATATTTATTTATTCAAAATATACCACACAACATGTAAGTGTTAAGGAAATTTTTAATGTTAAATTGATAAATTATAATAATTATAGCGACAAAAGTGATAAGTTTTATTCCTTAAAATTATATTTAGAATTTTTTTCATTAAATAACCGATCTATGAATTAAAAATACAATACAAATACTGATTAACAAGAAAAAAATAAATAACTCTATTTCACTTAAGGAATTTTAAAGTTTAAAGGTGAAGTAAAGCTAAGCTTTATCATCGGATATTTTGAGAATAAAATGTATTGAAATAAGATTATTTGTATGGTTTAATTCGTGACAACTTTATTCTTATATACGTTCGCTCTGCTACTCTACTATGTTCAAAGAAAGACGAGATGTATGTGATTGTGAGTGCGTCGTATTCATTAGTCAACTACAATACAAGTCAAGCCAAAGATTCCTTAGTTGTAGTGCTCCTCAAAGAGGATGCACACCGAACCTACTAATCTTACTTGAATTCCCACAAAAGATACTTTCTCAGACTGAAATTTATTAACCTTGGCTCTAGATATTAACTTTTGTCATTCTTTTTATATATAAATTTTATAAATAACCCTTTGGAAATTTCTAGATATTATTTCTTTTATGATTGAGTTTGTCAACTGTTCCCACCTCCAGCACCGGCAGCAGCACCACCACCAGCACCACCAGCACCTGTTCTACAACATGGACCACCATCATTCAATTTATTCATCATCATTCAAGTTTATTTAAGACTTGACAATCACTAATAACTTGTTAAATCATTTTCTAAAACGGTAGATAAACAATTTGTTAATTGTCACTATGTAAACATTCTCGATGATCTTACCGGTACTTCAATTATTTGGTCCAGCGGAGTAGTAGAGTATTTGTTAGCACTATATTGTATGTTTTTGATTTGTGCGACTCGGGCAGGCACCTTGTCACCCGCAGTGTACTCGACGTGCTCGAGCTAAGGCTCTGCTTGTTCCGGTGAAAGGTAAGATAAAATAGAATTTAAAACGGAATGTTCGTAAAATATTTAGAATTCTACCTTGCTTATCTATACTTAATATATAAAGCAGAAGAGTTTGTTTGTTTGTTTGAACGCGCTCAGGAACTATTTTTCTATTTTTATTCTTTCAGTATAAGATAATCCATTTATCGAGGAATGCTAAAGGCTATTTATATAGCCTATGTTATGATGTTATCATCACGCTAAGATAAATAGTGGAGGAGCAGCAATAAAAAATGGTACGAATGTGACAAAATTTAGAGCTTTCCTTGCGTGCGCTGAGTAAACAGTGAAAGGTACGCAAAAATCAACTACAACAAAATTGTTCCCCTCTAAAAGTTCTAAAAGAAAGTCGAAGACAGTATATATGTAGCTTTTAAGATTAACCCACTATAACCATTTTTATATACTCAGATTATGTACTAAGTTTATATACTTTCATTATTTACTAAGCTGATGAACCAAGCTTATGAACTTAGTTTATTTTCTAAGCTTATGTTCTATGCTTACGTTTTATACGTATGTACTAAGCTTATTTGCTAAGGTAGGTAAGTTCACTTAGCTTATGAACTAAGCTTATGTATTTAGCTTATAAACTAAGCTTATGTATTTAGCTTATGAACTAAGCTTATGTATTTAGCTTATAAACTAAGCTTATGTCGGAATATCGGAATATCAGACGGAAATTTTTGTTTATATGTATGTGGTTCAGCTTCCGCGAAAATACTGGACAGGCCACAGCGTTGTGTTTATCAATGTCTTCTTGCTATAAAGTAAATAATAGTATAGAGTTTAAAGCCAGCACCATATTACTTTAGTCATGAGATTTGTGGGAGATGACGAAGTCGCTGACATTAGCTAGTATTTAATAATCTGAAAGTGATTTTTTTTATCGATCTGGAAGGTGCAGCTTACGTTTAAATATGAATTTTAAATTACCTTAATATTATTATACATATTTACACAGCTGCACTCAAGTCACTGAAGTCGGAATGCCCGGCTCGTTTCGAACCCATTCAAGATTTACCTTACTCGTGAGCTCATGGCATGAGGAATGGTGGTGCAGTCATTTTCTGGAAGAGGAAGAGGGAGCATATAGTATCGTGAAGGTTTCGTACAAGTCTTCGAAGACCGCTGACTAAACTATATAAAATAAATACCAGTAACTATGAATCACGAAAGTTTAAATACATAATTACCTTCATATACTAACAATAATAATGTAACGTTTGGTACAAATATTTTAATAATTTATATTGAAATAATTAAGGTTTATTTGTTTGAGATCATGAAATCTGTTACCCTTTATTATTTTACGTAAATTTAATTTTATGAAAGCGTCAGTAAACTTGCTTTAAAAATATTTGGAACTGTGCCCAATGACCCGAACGTTTACAATTTTGCCGGAGTATTTGAAAAATAACAGTATTTTCATTTAACTACACCTGTGAATTGAACATAGTTTGCTTGCTAATACGACATTGAACTATTCATTAACGTTTGACCGTAGCTACATATTATTATGAAACATCATTCGATGTCAAACACTACCACGTTAATATATACAGTGCAAATCATTGGAAATATAATATACTATATAATTATACATTAGATACTATGTAAGCACAACCTATAAAGTCTTACTTTGGAGTGTGAGAATTATTTTATACACTTATTTTTCTTTACTACTCATCAATACTTGTTATTTCTCCTTGCTTACTTGTAAATATTAAAAAAAGAAACAAACACGGCAAAAACAAGAAATACAAAACACCCGGTGCTGATCAAGTCACCGATGGGCTGTTATAAATCTATACATAACAGTGATCGCTCCTATATTAATAAATGTATTTTACAATATAATGGATAATGAAATTTTATTCCGAAAGATCGGACTGAATCAAAAAAAAGATATAGCAAATTATAGACCTCAGAAGAAGTCTGATGTCAAATTTCTATAAAGTAAAAATAAATTTAAAAATAAAAATGAAAATGAAAAAAGACTAAAACGGAAAGGGGCTTAAACTCGCGATCTCTGGGTTTATTATTTAAAATGTCTATAAAGTCAAAAATAATTTTGGCAAAAATCACTTGTGCACTCGACGAAAAGAAATCTAAAGAACAGGCTGGTTTCTAATTTTTATTTTAGTTGTGTTTGATCTACTGTATGCAAAAATAAATAAACATATCGTCTGAAACCCGGTCTGGTTTTAAAAATATAATTAAGAAGTAATATGAACTGTAATTTATTCAGGTTAAATTACAAATCAACAATAATATATTAGGAGAAACTTTAAAAATATATTAATTTTAATAAAGAAAATAATATATATGTAATTCAAATCCCAACCATAATGGCGGCCTCTTGCGCGTAGTAGTCGGCTCCGACGCTCCGTGTGGTGTCGTTGCGCAGACTTGGCATGGAATGGCGACATTTTCTATTATTCCTCTCCGACATATTTATATATGTCGGTTCTTATAAATAATAAAGTGTAGTATATATACAGGGTGTTTTTGTAACCTTTCCGTTATATTAAATGGCATATAAAATGTTAGAATTAACTACATTTAAAACTATAAATACAATTCCTACACTTAAATTACGAAAAAAAATATTTTCCAACAAATAAAATAATTTAATAAAATAAACAACGTTATTGGTATGTAGCACATAAGTATTTTACTCACATGGGTCACTAACCTGTGAAGAAATGCAACAGGGCACGTTGACTTATGACACTAACACGAACAAAGCTGGAGGATAAAGGTACTTTCGTACTAAAACATGTTCACTGACCACTTCATAGACACTATCATAACTCTTGTCTTCATCAATCACAAAATCACTCGCTAATTTTTAAAATTAGTGCAGAATCACATATTATATATTTTTTAAGTTTTCAATATGACCGCCATTATTAAATATACATACATTACATTTTATAATAATATTGTTCGTACCCGTGCAAGTAAATCACTATTGTCAGAACTACTTTTAATTTGTTGAGGGCACATATTATTCTAAGTCTACTGTATCAATCTGCGTTGAATATATATTGTTTTTAATATAACCCCACATAAAAATCAAGCGGTGTGAAGTCAGGTGATCACGCTGGCCATCGCACTGGTCAAGAACGGCCTATCCATTGCTGTTCAAAAATTTCGCCTAAACGGTCTCTTGCATACAGCACAGAATGTTGTAGCTAACACCAAATTGACGAGCTGTCGTACGAAGGCTGGACGTTGGGGTGCGTTGAAAAAATGTAATATTCGTTCTTCTAGTCTCACGTTTATGTCACGAGGAGGCGCTAAATCGACACGAGGACATGCAGATTGTCCTTCTCACATCCTCTGAACTGCCTGGATAATAGTACGGCCGTCGGTAGGACAAACACGGTTACACACTAGACCCAGGGCGGCGGCTATGACCACTCCTAAGGCTGTTACCCCAATGGACATTAATGTCTAGGTCCATTGGGGTTATCGTTCAGGGCAACGTAAACCAATCCGCTAGGTCGCAGGACATGTTGTGTCAGGCGATGGCGGAGTGGCGAGGTAATCTGGCACTGGTGTCGGAGCCCCACCACATCCCATCATCACGAAGGTGGTTCGGGGCGACGGATGGGACCGCGGCAGTTGTGGGGGTGGCGACAAGCGCTGGACCTCCTCTCATGTTTCACGAAAGGGGGCCGGGTTATGTGTCCGTCAAGTGGGGAGGTGTAGTGGTCATATCTGTCTACTTCTCCCCCAATCGCAGCCGGGCCGAATTTGAGCAGTTCCTGGCTGCGGTAGAAGGGGTGGTGAGGAGAGCGCATCCCCTCCCAGTGCTGTTTGGCGGAGACCTTAACGCAAAACACAGCGCGTGGGGGTCTCGGTCAAACAACGTATTTGGCAAGGTGCTGGAGTCCTGGGCATGCAGCCTAGGTCTTCAGGTCCTAAATAGGGGCAACACCCCGACGTGTGTGAGGTGGCAGGGTAACTCCATAGTGGATGTCACCTTTGCCACCCCGACGCTGGCAGCCAGAAGTAGCTGGTAGGTGGAGGACACCATGGAGAGTCTCTCGGATCATCGGTTCATCCGGATCCAGATCTCCGTGGGCGGTCCCGGAGCCCCTGTCCATTTGGGGGCCGCGGTGGGTGTCCCCTTGGCTTTTCCAAGGTGGGCGCTGACTAAACTCCGCCGCGACGTCGCTGAGGTGGCGGCGATTTTTAGATCATGGGCGGAGCCACCTGCAAACATGGCGGGGGACGCAGACCGGTTGGCAGAATTATTAGCGGATGACCTGAAAGTTGGTTGCGATGCCGCCATGCCTAGGTCCCGGCGCTACGTGGGGAGGTGTGCGGTATACTGGTGGAACCAGGACACCGCGTCCCTCCGTACTGCCTGTATGGCAGCTCGGCGCGCCTATATGAGGTGTCGTAGGCGTGCCAACCAACAGTCCGGAGAGATGGCGACCCTCCGCCGGGCCTTCAGGGAGGCGCAAAGGGCTCTGCGGATATCCATCAGCAAAGTCAAGGTCGCTGGTGAGGAGCGATTTATAGAGATTCTCGACCGAAACCCCTGGGGGAGGCCGTATCGGGTGGTGCGGGAAAAGTTCCTGGAAGCAACTCGCTCTACCTCCAGCATGGATCCCGGTCTGCTTAGAGGGGTCCTGGATACCTTATTCCCGGATCCGGGCTCCTTTTCGCCTCCTAGGATGGCCACCAGCGCCATCACCCTGGAGGATAGCGTGACCGGGCCGCCAGTGTCGAGTGTTGAGCTTGAACTGGCGGCGTACCGTTTCCGGAGGAACGGAAAGGCTCCGGGGCCGGATGGCATCCCGTCCAAGGTGATGGCGATAGCCCTGGGTCCTCGAGGGAGCGTTTCCGTACAGTGCTCAACGCCTGCTTAGAGCAATGCCGCTTCCCCAGAAGATGGAGGGTCGGACGGCCCTGCCTCCTGCGGAAGAATGGGCGCCCACCTGACTCTCCATCGGGTTATAGGCCAGTAGTGTTGCTCGACGAGGCTGGGAAGATGTTTGAAAAGATCCTCGCCTCCAGAATAGTCGAGCACCTCGAGAGCCGAGGGCCGAATTTGGCGGACTGCCAGTACGGCTTCCGGACTGGCCGGGGCACGATGGACGCGGTGGCCCGACTTAAGGGATGGACGAAGCAAGCCACACAGAAGGGAGAGGCTGTATTCGCAGTGTCGCTTGACATTGCGAATGCATTCAACAGCCTCCCCCATGAATGCATAGAGGAGGCACTTCGCTTTCACGAGGTACCCCTATACTTATGTTCCCTCGTTACGGACTACCTACGGGACCGGGTGGTCCTCTACGAGGATGCGACAGGATGCGTTCAATCGTGGCCCATGAAGGCGGGTGTGCCCCAGGGGTCGGTGCTTGGTCCCCTGCTCTGGAACCTGGGGTACAATTGGGTCTTGCGAGGTGCGCTCTTACCAGGGATGGATGTCGTTTGCTTTGCGTATGACACCCTGGTGGCTGCACGAGCGCGTAAGTGGGAGGACGCAAATCACCTTGCGTCGATCGTAGCCAGCTTGGTCGTCCGACGCATCCGCTCCCTCGGGCTAGAGGTGGCCCTTGAAAAGACAAGGGCCATAGTTTTTCACGCACCTCGCCGCAGGCCGCCTACTAGGCTATGTGTCCAGGTAGAGAGGATCCGGATTCAGGTCGGGAAACATTTAAAATACCTCGGCTTGACCCTGGACTCCTGTTGGAGTTTCAAGGAGCACTTCAAGCTCCTCGCTCCAAGATTATGTGCCGCCGCTGCAGCACTTGGTCTACTCCTCCCTAACCAGGGGGGGCCCAATTCATCGTGCCGTCGACTATAATACGGTGTGATTAGGTCGATGGCACTGTACGGAGCCCCGGTTTGGGCGGAGTGCCTCTCCCCCTGAGTGTGGGCCCTCTTACGTCAACCGCAGAGGGTCATTGCAGCCCGGGCTGTGCGCGCTTACCACACGGTCAGTCATGGGGCAGCCTGCGTCCTCGCAGGTATGACCCCATGGGAGCTCGATGCTGCAGTCTTGGCCCAGGTGCATCGTCGTCGTACTGAATTTCGGGCGCGGGGGGAACGACCCTGCCTCGAGGAGGTGAGGAAGGTACGTGCCCTGGCCCAGAGGGAGACTCTGGCCAAATGGCAAGAGGCACTTGGCCACCCAGCTGCCGGCCACTGGACAATCGAGGCGATTCGTCCAGTGTTGAAAGAATGGATTGGGCGCCGGCACGGCAGTCTCGGCTTCCGCCTGGTGCAGGTATTGACCGGACATGGTTGTTTTGGTCACTACCTGCCCTACGAGAAGGTTCGCCGCGGTGTCACCACTGCGACTCTCCGGACGATACGGCCGGTCACACACTCACCGGTGTGCCCGGCCTGACATCGCGAGCGCCACGAACTCCAAGTGGCGCTCGGCGAAAGCAACTTCACGCTGGCAACAATGGTCGAGTCCATGATTGCCAGCGAGAGAGTTTGGGAGGCTGCAGCCACTTTCTGCGAGAGTGTTATTTCGCAGAAGGAGGCTGCGGAGAGAGAGCGGGAGGAGGATGCTCTTGCCCCACCTCTCCGGCGTAGACGGGTGGCCCGAGGGCGGCGCGCACATATGCGCCCCTCTGTGCCCCAGTGAGCGGCCAGCGTGTAGGGGTAGCCACCTTGCGCGCTAAAATATTTGGTCAGCCCGTTTGGGGATTGTCCCGGTTATCCCGGGCAATTACCCCTTGGCGCGAGTCCCGGCACTAGCTGGGACGCCTAGAGGTGGACCGGTAATAGCCACAAGGCTGACCCCGGGTCACCTCTGCTGGGCATGAAGGGGTAACCGGGGAGTTTTAGTGGGTCCCACTCGGTGTCAATTTAGGGCGCTGAGTGAACCCCACACACGTCCGTCGCCTCGCTAGCGGCGGGTATGGTTCGGTCGGCGAACCTCTCCCCGAAAAAAAAAAAAAAAAAAAAAGAACAAACACGGTTATTAACGAATTTTTGTCGGTACACCCGAACTGCTAAAACATTGTCCGTATATCAGAATCATGTCTGTGTACTATACTTATAATCAGGCATTGCAGTAACGAACCAAATAACAAAGAAAATAACTAACAACGAAACTAAGAAAGAAATTTAAAGGTTAGTTATCTTATATTATTACCGACATTATTAACCGACACTTAAGGTTAAAAGAAAAAAAAAGTGATGTAGATCATCGTCAATAATTAGTTCATTTGCATGAATAATGAATTTAATATTAAACATTAAATTGACACTTTTTATAACATCTATTTTATAAGACAAACCAATACTATTTGTTATTGTTTTTTATTCGATAGAAACTAATCCAAATGTATATACTAGAAAGTTATTTATTATAAGTATTTTTTTCGGAATCGGACACAAGAACAAATTGTGGCGCAACAAAAAACCTATTCTCCCCTCTTTTACACAATCATGTTTTATTATTACGAGTATTATTGAGTAAGAGGTATGACTTTTGTTTCATTTTTAAATAATTATTATAAAGAAACGTTTTGTGACTCTTATGACTTAGTAGTAAGAATTAATTTGCTTTAACTCTCATATGGAAGTGGAAAAAATATTTGTAAAAATAGGCTAAGGGCCTAAACGCACTATTGTTTTTTCTTGTTGTAATAAGCATACGCTTATATTGATATTAAAGTAAATGATATAAGTCCTTCATACTTTTTATTGATGTAAGAGATAGGACTTTCTTTACCTTTATCATGTATTTAATATTAGTATGACGATGACACAATACGTGACTGTAAGAGTAAGAAATCGTAGTTAATACGAGATGATCAAGGAAATATACGCACATTGGTACTACATTACTATACAGCGTCTTTGTACCTTTCACTTCTTTAATAGTTTGTAAGTATGCAGAGATACACAATTTAAAGACTGTTCTTTATTACCCTGTTATAATAAATAATGTTGGGGTTTCTTTCAACGGAACGTCATTTCTAACACACTGTATATGTAGAAATATGTGTGTTTATTCTACCTTTGATGTTTTCAAAGTTCGTAGATGTTAAAAGGTAATAAACGACGTTTCGGCGACAATCGATTGGTTACGTCTATGACTCGGATAACTCTAATAGATACTGATAAAAGTCATAAATAGAGGGTTCCTTTAGAAAACCGATAAATAAGAGAAACGGAAAAACGTCACATTTAAGTACGAATGGTTTTCCCGGTAAGGAAAGAGTCACCGAAACAATATCTATAGTTAATAAAAGAAATATATGTGTACCTACCTAAATATGTATACTGTATGAGCTGAATAATTTCTCAAATAATTTACGTGCTTCATCTGTTCATGAATTCGTTTTTGATAACTATAAATGAAGAGTATGTATATAATATGACACGGAGGCGATGATACAGTTTATAAATAGAAAATTGGTACCATTACCGTAAAAAAATAGAGCAAATGTTCCTAGTTCAATGTGTTAGGTGCATTCGAATAGTACAATTTACCGCTCCATTTACGGTCTACTTTTCCGAGCAAATAACCACACGGAGCCTACATTTATTGAATTTTGATTTACACTGCCCAAATATTTACCATATTTTATATTAACTCATTGTTTTAAAACGAGGCTCTTGTGACCGAACTATCCTCAGTCAACTGACGAGTTTTGGAGGCAACTTTCATTACAATTATTAGTGTTAATACTTTTTCGTCCTTAACCATGTGTCTGGTCACACACTCACTATATCTCACTAATTAAACGGTGGTCGCTTAACGCTATTCAGTCTTATCCACTACCGAGTAGAGAAGACTCAGCACCGGCTTTAAGCGTTTTTCTTCCTGTAAATTCTTTAAAGTTTAGGCTGATTTTTACAATTAAGCCCTTTCAAGTGACTTCTAGTATGACATTAGTGATTAATTATTATTATGATAAAGCATTATATATATCGTTTTGAGAGTTGAGTGATTTCTAGTGTACAATAGTCTTATTATGGTAGATAGTCGTATTACTATTGTCGTATTATAAAAAAACTTACTTCTCCGTTATGAAAATAATATGACCTAATCAAATCGGTGATGAATGGGTAGATAGGCATTCTTATAAAATGAGTGAAAGAGAGACTCAGTAAGCCTCGATAGTCTGGCTGGTGGTGGATTCAGCCTTACGCCTACGCCCTTGTTGGTTCTCTACCCAATTAAAGGGATAGTATCATAGAATGCTACATGAAGCAGGCAATATTATTATAGATTTTAGGTACGATACTTTTTAAAAATATATGATACGTATGTTATGGAGATGATTTGCATGTTTGAACCAATTTTTTTAATAAGAAAATACTCATAAAATAAATGTCCAGTAAAATATTATAATGTCAATTAAAACAAGGGCAACAATTCTGACTACTGGCAATATAAACATCGGGTAACTTTAATATGACTTGCCCCTAACCGCTTTTCCTGCATATATTATATTACATTTGGCAAAACAATGTTTGTGTACAAACACATAAATCTAGTCGCTAAATATACCTATAAATCTGGTATTACCATATTTATTAATACGAATTACCCTTTTGTTTGGGAATTTACGTTCGCTTTCGAAGGAACGCGAAAAAACAAACCGAAAGAATTTTAATTATTTTAAGAAGCTCCCGTAACAGGGGGATCTTTAAGATTTTGTACAAATAAAAAAATGTTTCATATTTCGGATGTCATGTGAGTATAATAGAGTTTTTGTGCTAATAAAGTAAACATAACAAATACGTTACTTTACGGAATAACTCAACTGTATGGGTGTTCCAGCTGAGTGTAAAATATATGTAAACGCCAAGATTTTTTACTGAAGGCACAAATGGCATATCTATATTGCTATATTTAACCGGTGGTATATGAAACCCAATTATGAATGAAAAGTTTACCAAGCACTGCTTGCCTAACAAGAAATGCGACCATCAAATGCCGGTAATTACAAAAAGTCACTTAATTCATTGCTATTACAATGAACCATCCTATGCTTAGACTAGCGTTTTTTTATCTAAAGTTAGAGTTCCGCCAAAAGAGGAAACCATCACTGGTGAATGAGAAGGCTGAAATGTCATTTTGAATCGGTAGTCTGAAAGCCGCCAACAACTTCGAAGTAGTTGTCGAAGTTATGTACAAAGATAGAGATGAAATACTTCAATAATTTAGGTCTTTCGCAACAAAAAAGTGGCTTGGAAAGATGACAGGATTAGGCGAATATAGAACAAAAAGCCGTCACGACCAACCTCCACTTCAAGCTTCATAAAATCCTTCAGGAACACAACCTTTCCTTTAACAGCCTCCACAACTTCCGCAAGCATCGCAATACTGAGGGTATCAAATACCCCAGCAGGCGAAGAAGTGGTATACGAAGACTGGGATAAACGTTACCAAACCCAACGAGCCCCAACGAATTTCATAAAGATAAAAACCAAACCAGTTATGAGCTCAAAACAAAATCAATATAAACAAAGGCAAAAATGGGCTTAGTTAGTTCACGTTGTTTCCGTCTAGAGGAGAGGACGCTGAATCACTCCATAAATGAGTTCTGGGCTGATAATATTGCAGAAGCTGAGAATTAGGTCATTTTAACACATCGTGTTTAAAGAATTCTTAAAAACTTTAAAATTGGCATATGCAGTCATATAGAACCACCAAACAGACAAAACTATTCATGGCACAATAGAAAAAGAAAATGGAGGCATATAATCGGCCCAGTGGCTTTGTTATGTTGGATAAAGGGGATGAAGGAAATGGAAAGGGACAGCCAAAGGCAAATATGTGACGTCATCTAAAGATCCAATTGTTTAGATGATGTTAGAAGATAATTATGCTAGACGATATAATCGTAGATAAAGCTAGTACAGTACAGTACACTAACAAACTTTGAAGCTGCGCCATTAATGAACTTGGTCAACGCTGTTCATGGATATAATACAAAGAGGACCCTATGTTTTTTGTCACAATGCTAATTGCAACGTCAAATGTGTATATTTTTTATAATTGTATTTGCCATATTTTGCACCCAAAAACAGTAATAATTTATTTATTTAATAGTATTAAACGTGCCAAATCCAGAGTGCCAATGCTATATTCCAGATAAAGTTTTCTAATAATGTCTAAATTAAACTGAACTAATATTTCTATCGTCGGTAATGCAAACGATTTCTTCATGTTATATATTATCTTGATTAAAAAAAAATTTGAATAAATTCTAGCTTCTTAAAAATTATCTTTGTTTGTCATAAAATAATAACTTGGAATGTCTTCAAATCATCATTCCTATATTATTTTAAATATATAATTTTTACTATATATAAAAAAAAACACTTCAAAATTTACGAAGATAGTAGTGACACTTAATTACTTGTTAAAAGTAAACTTAAAATATCTTTAGCAGTTCTGTGTGAACATCGACATTAATATGGTTTCCACGTAACACATAAACAATAATTAGACTATTCAGATTATTAATTAACAAGCGACATCGATCAATGTATGTTTACAATGTGTGTTACATTTTATCTATATAATTAATACCATTATTGTCATAAATTTGACGAATAAATTAATATTTATCTTAAATATTAAACAAGTTTTAAGTCTTACATAGTGAACATATAATATAATAAAACGGTAGAATAGTTTAATTCTGTGCATTGAAAAAATCATACACTTAACACAAGCCAAAAACAATAAGAATTTTTTATCTGTCTGTCTCTTGTCAGGATTTCACGCAAAAACTACTGGACGAATTTAATGAAACTTTTTTGTAATATAGCTTTTAGTCTATAATTTATTTCTACTTATATTAGATTTTCTGTCCAGCGCTGTCTATTCACTACATGTCAAAGTACAATATAACATAATTATAAAACTTTGGTTAATGTGTAACTGTTACTAAAAAGTATGGATTTAGTATTCATTTTAACATATATTTTATGATTTATTATTTGAGTCTCTGGGCGGGAGCTGATGAAGTCGCTCGCGACAGCTAGTTTTATATTTGTTTCTCCAAACTCATCAAGTGATGGATCACAACGATTTACTGCTTCATTTTCCTTTGAGCGCGACTTGGCTCATTGGGAAGGCAAACCAATTTTCATCGTTCGATTTGATACAACATCGCTTTAATCAGTAAACAATCGACTTGACACTTTAAATACAAACTGTGCGTTGTATTCATGAAAAGTAAATGGTTTTTTTTATATTTGAATCATATTTGACGATTATTATTTGAATGAATCATTCAAGACCCTTGATTATTGTATATCCGTTAGGTGCCTCGAATATTAAAATGTATTTGCATTTATCTAAGAGAACTTAAGGAAAAGGTATAAATGCTTACTTTTCACGAGCTTAACAGTTTTCACCACTCAGCCTACGAAACCACAGTCAAATCTATTTAGTCTTACTTAGCCACAAAAGGTTTTCGCATTCATTTATACTTACCTTAAGCGCTTTTTGCAAAGAAAACCACTTTTTGGTTAATATACTGTATGAAATCACTAATTTATTTTACGATATATTTTTTAAAATCTTGTACCTTTACAATCCAAAATGAGCATATATATGGTATTAAAGTAATTACATTTATTAACGGAGATTGATTATTAGCCATAATATGTGCTATTACGCGATATAATACGGTTAATCTCTATGCTATTATATAGATTATTTCAAGGTTGTTGTATTTATCCAATAATATTTAATGTTGTAATTAAAATATAATATATAAATTATCGGTTTAAATTTAATAATAATACACGGAAACCATCCCAACATATGCACACGATTTTGACATACGAGTACTGACACGTAACCCCAAACAATGTCAGGTACTTTTCAATGAAGTAGAGGATATCTGTACGTGAACTGACGGACTGAGGACAAAACTCAGTAAATGCCACTGTCTGTGTCTGGGTAAACGGAACACAAAATGTTATCTACGCGGAACCCATGGAAATCATGAAATCAACGGAGTGCTAACAAGCGTCCTCTCGTCTCGCTGTACGAAATATTTTTCATATTAACAAATGTGAGTATTATTTAGGAATCTTATAAGTATTCAATTCATTGAACTTTCTAAAAAAATGAAGAACTGATAACTTTAAAATATATAATGGTCAGTTCTAATATCCTATAAGTAAGAAGCAGCCTCTTCCGGTGAACCTGTAACAGCCACTAGGGCTAACAGCAGAGACATAACAAAAAAAAAATAGGTAAGAAGTAAATCCATCAGATGAACATTTTAATCAAAATGATTACTTGACAAAAAATATTATACATGTACTTCTTTCACTTAACAAACATTTCTCAACATTAAAAAAATATTTAAGTACCCTTTGTGTACCACTTAAGAAGTGGTTTTTATTTTACCACTCTATTTATTTTGTAATTATTAGTGAAATAATTACTGTCTCTATTAGACTGCAAGTTCTAATGATGAAGTCCTGAAGATTACTTCATATGAAAAAAATATATATTTCCTTTTTAAATATTAAATTTACGTTTTTCAAATTTGCTTAGTTAAAAATGAAAAATTTAATTATTTCCTAATTCCAAAGAAATATTTATTTGAAATCTTTTATTTTCTATTGTAGCCTTACCGATAATATAATAATCAAAGTATTTCATTTGAATAATTCAATATTAGCATTTTATACAAATATAAATTCATTATCGATTCATATTACGTAAAATATAAATCAATAATGAATTCCCTTCTATTAAGTTAATAGAAAAGAATACACTTCGTTATTTTTTAATTAAGTTTCGACGGCTTATTGCAAAACAAATATTTTCCCAGAAGACGTTTCCCACGTAAAACTTGAAAGACAATTGTTTCAAAAATATCTGAATAAATATCAAAATATCAAAGAGCTTAAATTACATGTTTGCCATTTGCATAGTAATCTGAAAAGCATTATATCGTATACCGAGAGCTTGACACTGAAATTCTGATAAGCATACGACAGCTAGTTACCTCTTTTTATATAACATGACCTAGCCTTTGACATTGTAACAATAAGCAAAGTACTGCAATTATATATTTCACGATCAATTATATTCTTTTTAAGATAAATTAAAAAATTAGTCAACGTTTGTCATTGTTATATTCATCTTCCCTTATAAATGTAAATTTCCTTCTTACGGTAGCACGTATGTGGGTCGTATCGCACCTGCTTTCATTTTCCCTTTAATTTTGTTTGTACTTTTATTGTTATAATAATATTTTTTCCACAGAAACCATTTTGTGCTTGCAAACGAATAAATTTTGTATTAATTGGTAACAGCATATAATTAACTTCATTTTTACAATAATAAACTTATTTTTTATTGTAAACATGAACTTCAAGAAATAATTAAAACCATAAACTTACCGCAACCCAAATTACATTTCGTAACAGTTAATACAAAATAATTGAAGCAACAAGGATAGATAGGATAGGAGGATAGATAAACAGTCCTATTATTGTTTATTTTTTTTAATATTTCGTAGGCTTAGATTTCTCTATTCCTCTCAATTGATTTTTATTAAGTACTGCTGCCAGTGATTTCCTTTGATGGAGGACTCGGGCTACAAAAATTATAAACTATTTGTCATCACTTAACCTTTATTGAAATTCATACATTTTATTTATTTCAATAATGCATCACACACTAATTACTATAGTTGTCTCGTGAAAAATTGAAAAAAAATCCGACTGAAAGGCACCCTGGAAGTTCAAGTAGATAATAATCTGACAGCACACCTAATTTCGTAAACATGCTTGCAGTACTTTCATTACGGTGTTTAATTCCAATATATGTTAACTTGATTAACTTCTATTCTTACGTTTTTTTAAGATTCAGATACGCCATGTGGTGGTGAACATCAACTTCAAGCCTTCATATCTCAATACAATATTCTCAGTAAAATCCAATCTGGTTTTCAACTGGGTTAGTGCAATGGAACTATTCTTGTCAAAGTCTGTGATGTCATTAGGTTTAACATAGACAACAAGTTAGCAAGTTTGATTGCGCTTCTTCATTTTAGCATCTATATATCTATCTATCTATATCTGAAACAGTTATTATCTGTTTCTGTGGATATTTGGACTAAGAATTATCCGAATATTATAATTATCCTAATATCCTATGAAAGTGTTATTAAGTACCAAACGTCTGTTCTTTCATATAAGAGAGCTTATCCTAGAAAGAGATCATTGCTGATTGGAATAAATATGTAGCTAACACAGAAAGGCTCGGGTTAATTTGAGTAAAGTTTTCCAGTCGGCGCTTAAGAAGAGTCAAAATAGACAAGAGGAAACGTTTTCAAGGCGTGCTTCTGATATGCCGATATTACCAAAACAGAATGAGGCAATAACTAAGTTATGCCAATAATAGTGGCAATAGCCAATAAAGTTACTTGCAACGGTCCTGGAGTCACTCACACTTTGCACACTCACTAGGTAGGTTCAAAAAGTAAAAGTAAAAACTTTAAGAGAGTGAATAATTGCAATAATGTCCATTTTTTATTTCTCTTCAACTTTTATAAAGGCTCTAAGGACTGCCCTGTATATCTGTTTATACTTGGGTAGTCTATATATATATATATATATATATATATATATATATATATAAACATAGATATCTATTTATATATATATAGATATCTATTTATACTTAAGTAGTCTTTACAGGGCAGTCCTTAGTCTAGTATCTGGTATATCTGATATATATTATTATTATAATACAATTTTATTTATATTCTCACGGACTAATGAGTCCGGTATTATTAAAATCCCGTCTTGAAATTTTCAAGGATGAGCAGCTTCAGATTCTCTCTCTGTATATATCACATTTCCTAAAACTGTTTGTATTGATTGCTGCTTGTTTTTGTAAAATACTAATATCGTTGTTACTATGTAATAATTTAATATAATTCCAAACTTTTTGCTATGCGGTTGCATCTAATATAAATGGGACTATTGTAGTTTGCGTATTCGACGTTCAATTTACTTCTTTTTTTAATGAATTGTACTTGCTTAACTTTTCTATTTCTTTTGCACCTAAATTATAATCTAATGGTACTGAAACATCGATCAGATATGTTTTGTTTCCTATTTTATCAATATAGATTAAATCTGGCCCATTGTGTGTAATTGTTACGTTTTTCGGCACTGGTATCTCCCACATTATTTTGGCAGCATTATTTTCTATTACCTTAAGTTGGTTTAAATGTTCTTGCCACCACAATTTATTGACGTTAAGATTATGTGTTTTTTTCTAGTATCCAGTATATGTATTGGACAATATTGTTGTGGCGCCTTGTATAGTAATTGCCTGCTAGTTGTTCACAGCCTGATTTAATATGGTGAATCGTCTGGTCTTTATTTCCACAAAGTCGGCATTTCGTTCATAATTTCTTGTTCATGTTGTCTTATAACTATTGCTTGGTCTTGTTTTGCGAAAGCCGAAGCTTCTTATGCCGGAAGAACCTGTTAATTTTTAAGTCATTTAAATGAATTGGATATCTGTATACTTATTTCGTCTAGTAACATTAAGAAACTGTCCATGGAGTATTTTGTTTCGCCAAATCTTCTTTTTCTTTTTGATAAAGGCATTTTTAATATCAATATCTAAATATTTCTGTTCCTCTTGTAGGCTCTATTCTCTTCTTATTTCATTTGCTGTTTTATTAATTGAGTATTTATCACATTTCCCGATTGCTTCTATCAAGTAATCGGGTTTTATTTCTAAGATATTGATCATATTTAATTATTTGTATTTTATGTAATGTCTCTATACTAATTAGTCCTCTACCACCTTCTTCAAGCAGTAAAAAAAGTCTTTCTATATCTGCTTGGCTATGATAATTTTTTACTTATAGCTAAAATCTGTCTGGTTTTGATGTCTTTCTTTTTAAGATCGCTTGTTTTATAATTAATGACTCCAAATGTGTAAAGTAAAACCTATACTGCGTATGTATTAATGGCTCTAAAGATGTTTCTTGAGTGTAAATGTGAGTTTAGTAAACATTTTATGCTTCTATCGTAAACGTTTTTGTGCCTATTGTCTTAATTGTGGTCTATATGTCCTGATTCATTAATTCCTAAGTATTTATAAGTTTCATGTTTTTGTAAGAGTTCAAATCTATTTCCATTAAACAAAATGTGTCCCTCGCCCTCAAATTCTGTTGGCGTTCCTGACGTTAAATGCAAAATATTGCATTTATTTAATCTTAAAGTCATACCCAGATCTTTTGTAAAAGAAATCTGGGTATGACTTTTAGATTAAAAGTTTTGTTTCTTATTTGTGTATTTTTTTAAATCGTCCATACAAATGAAGTGATTAATATTTATATCGTCTTTTAATTTGTATACTTTGGAGTTATATGTGTTTAGTATGTGAGATAATGGGTTGATAGCTAACCAAAGAAGAAGAGGTGAAAGTGAGTCACCTTGGAATATCCACTTCGGATATATTGGGTCAGTTGTAACGGAAGGATTATTGCCACGGGCTGTCATAATAACACAAAGTAGGAATTACAATCCCAAGAAAGTTCTTAATAACAGCCGGACATTTGTAGATACCTAAGATTCTCAAAAACCACTCGTGTGACATGCTATCAAAAGCTTTCTGGTTATCTACCCAAGCTATACTAAGGTTTTTTTGATTTAGTCGCGCATCTTCTAAAATTATTTTATGTAACATAAGATGATCTTTACATCTTCTTACCCCTCTTCTGCAGCCCCTCTGTTCATTGGTATTAGAAAATCTTTGCCTGTAGTCAACTGTGGTCCTAATGTTTCCATTCCGTTTGTTATTCTACAGTACATTGCTGCTAAAAACCTATGTGTATTGGTGAGATACTTGATGTAATAATTTTGAATTCTATCTAATCCCTGGGTTTGTAATCTATATATTCTATTTTGTTCTGTTGTTATTTTACTGAGTTACTCTTCTACGTATTTCATTTATAGTTCCTTCTATTTCATTTAACCACTTGGATTCCTTATCATAAGATTTTGCTTATGACATGATCCCTTGCAAGAATTCTTCTCTGTCTCATTTAGTTGGGATCGGAGATGGTTGATGATTGATGGTAGGATGACAGTAGAATTCTACTTCAGGGAAAAGAATTCGCGTACTTTAGAAAACCACTGGTCTAATAAGACGACTTTTTTTGTATTGTGTGTGATGTTGGTTTATTGTCTATGTCAACATACAGGAAGCACTGCCAGCTGTTTTTAGCTTTTATCTCCAGCATCATCACCATTGATATGTATATATAAGCTGGTTACTTAAAAAATATTATTTCACTATAATTTATTTTTATTATACAAAAAAACTGTCAACATATTCATCACCTTACCTCCTACAATAATAATTACCTAAACCTCAAAGAAAATATACAATATTTAATGAAAATATTATAAATATATTGTAAATATTATTATAAATTAAATATATATTATATTTAATTTATAATAATATTTGTAATAGTATATAAATTAGTCATAGTGAACTCATTTCAATTTAAATATATATGGTTTATTTATTTTAAAAATAAAAATTGTGCCAAATATTTTTTTTTTTTGTATTTCCGTCTTCCTTTTTTTTGCCTGATACTTTAAGCCTAACAAAGTGATTAATTTAACAATGGGTGACTTGGTGCTTTTGGACATTATAAGCCCCCTTTGACTAGAAATTGGATGCATGCTTTGAAATAACATTGAGGTCAAAATCCACTGAATGTTTCATCTGCTCTAGTTTTCTGCCTTTCAATGATACCTGGCGCTCTATTTTCTCATATATTTTCTAAAGACGCGGTATGATTTTCCAGTTATGCTAAGTTTTCTGTATAAAACAAAGTCTGCATTTTTATTCAACTCAGTGGGATGTGTCGTTATTGTTCTAGAATATTTATTTATTTTAATGTTTTGTTACAGGCACAAACGCTTGTGTGGACAAAGGTAAAATATTAATGCCAGGTAAAATAAATAAAATAAATGAAAGTAACATTTCAAACTATTTTCACGTATTAGGTTTTCAGTAGCATTTGGCTTCTTGTGATTTTCGTTCACTATTTATCCTTAGTTTAATTAATGTAGAACTAAGATACCGAATTTTGAAATAATTTAGATATATTTCTTTCTAAAATTAAGTTACGAAGCAAACATTTAAGATAGCGTTACTGTTAACACTAGTACAATGTACACAAATGTAATACGTGACATCTTTATAACAGTTATTCTTAGTAATAAGCAATTTAAATGGTTTCTTTAACGTTTTCAACGTTTTCGAATTTGACTTTATATCGAATTTTTGACAATTTTATTTACAGCTAGTAACTGTTGCCAGCGCGTCACTGCGTCCATCTCCTACCCAGAGACTCAAATAATAAAACACATAAACCATGCCATAAAATATATACTAATCCATGTCTATGGTAAGCAGATATATGTTTTATTTTACTTACAGAGAGACGGACAGTCAAAAATTTCAATCTGATATTCCGATCTTCAAAATAAATTAGCCTATATGTTACTGAGGACAAATAGCTATATAACAAAAATGTGTCATCAAAATAAGTACAGTAGTTTTGGCGTGAAAACTGGACAACAGAGAGACAGACAAAGATTTTAAAATGAGTAAAAAGGCTTGTGCTACTTGTATGAAGACCCCTAGGGAATTTTTTTTTAGTATTCATTCAGTGTACAAAATTAAACTCCTCTACAGTTTTATTATATAAATAGAAAGGGTCAATTTAGCCCCATAGTTTGTTATTTGTAATACTATTTAATTTAAAATTTTATTAGATATTCCAAACTAATAAACTCAAAGCGCATACAAAGAACCAATCTTATATTCATTTAATCGAATTCCATGGTAATTTTCTTGTATTTACTCTAGAAACGGAGCTTAAGTTTGTCTTTAAATTTAATGTCCAAAAGTTTCAATATCTAAATGGACAGATAACTCATTAAAAACCGTTTATACAAAACGTAAACGTATTAGGAAGCTCTTTTTTTAATCAGGTATAACAAGTACGATTGAGTAACCAGTACATCGTGAAGTGGGTGGATTGTTTTTAATTTAACCCTAAACGATTTGTGTCACGTTTATAAGATGAATTGAAAAATGTACGTCACTGATTGATCCCGTATCCTTTTTTCTATTCTATTGATCCAATTGCGACAAGACTTTAGTGAGCTATGGCTTGCACGTCGGCCAATCTTTTATAATAATTTCTAAACATTTTCTGGCGCGAGTTTAAAAGGACTTAAGTGGTTACTCTCGGGCTCGTGTGTTGAGTAAAATGTCATTATTTGCAATTCAACACTCAACCTGAAAAGACATCTCGTTACTACAGTTGCATTCATCTGAAGAAAATGGATACTACTCCGGAAAAAGCTGCTTAAGTCGTTGCGGCAATTGAAGCGGGTCAAAGCCAAAGTGCTATTGCTAGATAGTTAATATCGCTCGATATTCAGTTCGTCGTGGTTACCAGAGCTATTAAGAAACTTGGTGGCTATGAGCGGCGACGAGGATCCGGTTGAGCCAGAGCTACAACACAGCGTGGCAATTTCACGTAATGAAGGCAATACGAAATCCCACTGTTTTCCCACTGTTGCATGTTGAGATTTTCCCACTGTTGCATCACGGAACGCTTGTCATACGGCGGTGGTTCGTGTATATTCTGGGTATCTTAGGTATCTTAGGTATCTTAGGTATCTTAGGTATCTTAGGTATCTTAGGGTATCTTAGGTATCTTAGCCGAAGCCAAAATCGAGCTTGTGTTCATCACTGGAGCCAATATTAGGCAACAAATAAGAGGACTAACATCTCAACGATACATAGAGGAAATTCTCCAGGATCATGTCGTACCATTTGGCGGTTTTGTTGGGGAGAACTTCCTCTTTATGCCGCTGCTGACCCCATACCGCTGCTGTAGTCCGACAATACCTGCAAGAGGTGAATATACTCGTGATGGAGTGGCCAGTTCGGAGTCCGGATCTTAACCCTATTGAGCATTTGTGGGACGAGTTAAAAAGACGAGTAAATCCTAAACATTGCTCCAGTCAATTTACAGGAGCTACAGGATGCGCTCAAGGAGGAATGGATCGCTGTGACGCAAGAAAATATCAAACACTTTAAGACGTTATTCGAGCAAAAGGCGACAACACTTCTTATTAAGAAATGATTTTTTAGTAAATTAAGGTGTTTTTCTTTGATTATACCCTAATTTTCAAATGGTTCTTTTAAGTAAAAAAATTCCAATAAAGACCAATTGTTCTTGTCTTTTTTATCGGCAGAATGGTAAACTGATTACCGTTTATATGGTATTGTTAGATAGGTATTGAAACAACCTATAATTTCAATGATTAAAAAATATGTTTATTTTGAACAAAAAAAAAAATTAATCTAATTTTTCAAAAATGGTTTACATGTGCGATTTCATTTCACCCGAGTGTATATTTGAAAACTTCAAAGATTTCATACTTGGATAATTGTTAAAAATAATTGAAGCGCCTCTTAAATAAATAAATATTTTTTATACATACACATTATTCTCAAAATGATTTATTCATAAAGAATTTTAATACAAAACTTTTAATATTTTGTTAGCTAACATATTATAATTAATTGGCAATATAAATCATTTTTGAGTAGTATATTGTTTACTTCATCCACTCATTAGATCAATAAAGTAAAGTTCATTTATATTTCAACATAACCTTGAAGATACAACTAATTTCACCCTCAAAATTGCAATAATCTTCAAGAGTGTTTTCTAATCAAACTTAGCGAATTACATAAGTTTTTCAAAAGTCATTACAAACTTGTAAGCCCATGTATACGGTTTCTTGATAACTTTGTTGGATAAAACCGAGTTTATTGTTAGTTTTTTAATAATCAAAGAACACGTGTATTTTTGTGTTAAAACTCTTATTCTAACAAAACTTTGCCCCTGATCCATATAGATATATACGCGTGAAGCTATCATCCTCAAAATAATCTTTCGTTATAGCGTTGTCAGGACAGAATGTAACGTAATACTTATAAAAATATTCTATTTGTAAAAGGAGATAATAATTGTTGTATCTATCTGAAAAAGATCACGTGTACAGCAATCTATTGATTCATAAAACCTTAAATATATTTATAAGTTATATAATTACTCACACTCAAGGCTTTCATAATGAGTCTACTTTTTTTTATTGATAGCTTAAGACAAAGCGATAGAAAAGTTTTTCTTTCGTGAACAAGCTTTTGTTTTCGTCGTAAATAAGTTTGTGATTTTTTTGTACAAAGAGATAATAAAAATAACTTAATCTATTAAATTTTGTGAAACTTTTTAAATATCTTTGTTATTACATTTCCGAGAATATCTGGGAACATTCAGACATAGAGCGTGATAGAAAGGCGCTTGCCGCTAGATGCAATATGCTGGCCTAGATTTAGTAAGTAACATTTCACCTTGTTTTGTTTTAGTCATTTTTGTACAGATACTTACATAGTTGTAAGGTTTCTTTGTAACTAACAAGTGGATTGAAGAAACTGTCTTAAATAAATATATTATCATATTAGCAGAACTACCTTAAAATACGTTTGAAATTCTCATTCTTCAACTGAATTAGGTTACATTTCATTATTTACAGATTAATTGTATTCAATATACCGAAAATATTATTATAAATATCAATATTCTTACTATCTTTGGTGTAGCGGTACTAATGCTTGCCTTAAGATTGTTCTTGAGAATTTCACGAGTTCGATAGATGGGTGAAGGCAAACTCTGCAAACTTTGCAACATAGAGTGCGTGAGTTAAGATTTGAAACCTCTCCGATTGTGTCCAGGAGCAGGAATCCTATACACTGTTTCTTACTCACAGCCTAAAATGTAACCATAGACCAGAAAGAAGACAAAGAGATTTGTTATTTAAATATATATGTCATGTAACGGACAATACTTTTATTTACTTCCCTAGTGATGTAAAATATATTAATGAGTTTTGTTTAACTAGCTATATATCTTTACTAACAGTTTAACATAATAGGCGACTAACAATTTAGCCTGATATTTTTTTTTCATAAATTTAGGTACCCGATGAGGTCGAACTGACAGACAGGGAGTTGCCAATGTGTAACAATACACATTACATACTTATTTTTATTCCGACATTAAACTACGGAAAATAAAACGTCATTCTTATTACGTACTTCACCTAAGTTTCATTATATCAAAACAAAAGAAAATAATAATAATACATTACATTTTTTTTCTACCTTTTGGCGTAGGCTTTCGTCTTATTTATTTATTTTAAAGGGAAACAATTGAATTATACTTATCGATACAACAAATAAGTTAACACAAAAATCAGTAAAGATTCCAATAAAAATAAAGTACATATAAAAATAGAAACTAAATTTAAAATTCAATAAAGTTAAGTTAGAAACTGTTAAAAACTAAATTTAGAAAATAAAAGTTATAAATATTATAAAAAGAATATAAAAAATATATATCTTAAGTTTTATGAAGGAAAAACATTTTATATGTAATTTCTTAGTATATACTTATATAAACTAATTTCATTATGAAATAAATCTAAGTGATTATAAAATTTATTATAATTTCGACAAGTACGGTATATAAAGTATTTACAAAAGGGTATATAAAATAATGAGTCGTTTCTGAAACCCAGTCTTAGGCATTTAAAATGGATGTTATATTAAGAAGGAATGGTATATCAATATTATGATTATTAATAAATTTGAACAAAAATAACTCATCTCTCAAGTTTCTCCGAGCAGCCATCGGCGGAATAGAATTTAAAATATCACTAGTACTAATGGAATTAGAAAATTTATACTTTTAATGTTTAATTAACTTAATTCTCAATTGTTCAATACTATTGAAGTAAACCTGATTTGTATTACGGATTCTAAACTCTATAAGCATATGTCAGAACAGACTGAACAAAAGTACTAAAAAGCAGGACAAAGGTTGAAGAATCATTAAAATCTTTTGCTATTCGCAAAACGAAGCCAGGTAGCTGATATGGTTTAGAGGTAACATACTGAATATGTTGGGAGAACGTCACATCTTTTTCAGTCATAATAACACCAAGATCTTTGATATCAGTAATTCGAGTAAGTGAAATATTTTCCAACAAATAATCAAAGCATATTGGAACATTTTCCCTGGAAAAAGAGATAATATTACATTTTTTTCAAATTTAGGTGAAGAATATTAACCTTACAATACTCACTAAGACTGTCGATATCTTATTTGTATTAAGGATTTTAGTTATTTTGTTATGCATTCTAAAGATTAATCAATTGAGCCTATACGTGCAGACTTAGTTATATATATAATAGAACCTGGAGAGTTACAAACATCAAGGGAATTATTGCTTGAAGATGTTTCAAAGGATGATTTGAAGAAAACGCAAATTTCAGAACCATTACTAGAACGGCTGTTGTTAAGAAACATTACATCTGGTAATCCCCTCTCATTACTCTTGGATTTAACAAATTACCAAAAAAATGACTATTGCGTTTTATATATCTTTCAGCATTAGTAATATAATTATATATTATATTACACGCAGTCTATAGGATAATAGGACACGCTTTTGACGATCGTGTAAGTAACTAAATGATTCATAATCAGACGCTCTAATGTAGATTTCCCACTTATTATGATATGTAAGTTTCTCATTTATCACCTTTTTTAATGATCTTAAATACAAAGGTGGATGTTTAGTATCGATTCTTTGTAAATGTCACATAATGTCAAACAATAATATTAATAACATTATAAAAATTATTTAACGCTATATCAATATCATCACAATCCAAAAGCTCTGATCAATCAACTTCTGCTAACATGATATTAATTGCATCATAATCAGTAGCGTAGAAAGTAGGAGCTCGACGAGGCGATTGGCACAGGTGTAACCAGAAGTACGAGCGGTAATACACAATGCAGGATGATGGGTGTTTTCCCTGACCAAAGGTTCCAAGCCATGGTTATCAAATCAAATCAAATCAAAAATATCTTTATTCAAGTAGGCATTTACATGCACTTTTGAATCGTCAATTACATTACATTACATTAAAAAAAAAATGTCAGTATAGTATGTCAGTCCGTGAGTAAGCTACCACCAGCTCGGAATGCGGCTCTGCTGAGAAGAGCTGGTCAGAAACTCAACAGTTGCTCTTTTTTAAAAACAATTTAACAATGTTTGATGTATACATTAGAATATCTCGCAAATGAGTCAAAAAGCAAAGCTCCACAACCTAACCTTTTAGTTGACCGAAATACGATCAACCAAAAACTCCTGTATGCTATAATAAGCTTTTTTTAACAGAATACTTTTAATTTTACATTTAAAAGCAAGAAAAGGAAGGTCTAAGATATCTTGTGGAACCTTATTATATATGCGTACTCTCAAACCCATAAAGGATTTTTTAACTTTTTGAAGTCGATATTTCCGCGTTGAGAGTTCATTTTTATTTCTTGTATTTATAGGGTGTCTGTCACTATTTTTTACATATGTATCCAAATTGTTACGTACAAACAACATTACAAGAAATATTTTCAAATTTCTACCATTGCAATTAATAATAGTATTATATTGTAAAATATATGGTAAAGTCAGAAAGCAATGTCATGATCTTATTAAAGAATCATCATACTTGAAATGTATTAATTTGCTTCTACCATTGTTAACATCAGACCACCCAGCATTACTAATATTAAAATCGCACAGTATCATTAAATATTCATGAGGTTTGTTGTTATATGAACCGGAAACAAATTCAAAAAAGCCTTTAAGGCAATCAGCTTGCATCTTACATTGAGGAAAATATCCGCAAAATATGTTTATCTTACTACAGGTTGGCTGCTTATTAAGATTTATAAATATATTGACTCTTCCGTTACTAAGTGACAATACACACACAGCCGAAACTACTGAACCAAAGAAGTAGAAATGTGAAAAAAAAAGAGAGTAAAGGGGAGCACTGAGAGGGGATTTTTGAAAACTGAATCTCAAAGGGGCTGAAAGGGGTGAAAAACTTTTATATGAACTTTTACATCGTTGAAGTTGGTGACTTGAAAATTTGGATTTTAGTTGTGTACTACTAATTAGTGAATACGTGTTAGGAGAGAAAGCTGAAACGAAACTTTTAAAATATAAGAGGTGATAATTAATTTTTTTTTTTGAAGTTATGGAAAGAATATACTTTATACTATTAATACTCCGTATATACGCGACGGGAAATTCGATAAGGTGGTAGAGCCTAGCTGCAGTCCCTGACATGCAGTTCGTATTGGGCTGGCTCGACCGGGGAAGGACCACCCTCTCACAGAAGACCGACGTGCAGTAACCAAATTCCTTTGGTTATGTTCCGTCGGTGAGTGAGAGATTCCGGAAGCCCAACCCCCCCCCCTCCCACGTCAAAACATGAACATGAATGCATTGGTAAAAGGAATTGTACCCCAGGATGGTACCGGCTTCGATGAAGCCGGACAATCCCTCCCCGGGCAAAATCGGGGAAATGATTCTTCGCTTTTGCTCGGGCCGCCCGTCGTATCTGGAGCGGGCATAATACTGCATTCCGTGTTCAACGAGGGCAAACGACGAGCAAACACAGCGCCACCCCGTTCCACCCTGAGTGTGGACTTTTGCAACATACGGGGACTTCACTCCAACTTAAACGCCGTCCACTATCATCTTGAGACGGCGCAGCCGGCCTTGTTGTTTTTGACGGAGACGCAGATATCTCAACCTAGCGACACAGCGTACCTATCATACCCCGGGTATAAACTTGAACATCATTTTATACCACACGCCGTGGTATCTGTGTTTGTAAGGGAGGATATCTGCTACCGTCGCCTTCAGTTTTTTGAAGGTCGGGACCTGTCTTTACTTTGGCTGCGCGTGGACATGGACGATCGTGTCAGAGTCTGCGCGTGCCTCTACAGGTCCCATAGTGGTAATGCAGAAACGGAGCAACTCTTGGGCCATGTCCAGGCGAAGATTGACGACCTGCTTTCACAGATTCCCTCCGCTGAAGTCATAGTCCTTGGGGACTTCAACGCGCACAATACCGACTGGCTAGGGTCACGTGTCACTGACTACGCAGAGAGATCTGTTTTTAACTTTTCTCTAGCAAATGGTCTGTCCCGATTGGTTCAGACGCACACTCGTCTTCCAGACGTGGACAGCTACATGCCCTCTTTGTTGGATCTCCTGCTGACTACACCAGAAAGTACCAGGTCATTGTCGAGGCCCCTCTAGGGTCCTCCGATCATTGCCTGGTACGGAGTGTGGTGCCAATTCAACGACCGGCTCGCACACGACCCGTGACCCGACGCGTTTGGCATTACAAGTCAATGGATTGGGATGGACTGCGGTCCTTTTTTCCGTCCTACCCATGGGGGCCGATTTGTTTCCCTTCCAATGATCCCAGTGACTGCGCTGCGGCTGTAGCTGAAGTGATACTACAGGGCATGGAACTTTTTGTGCCAAGCTCTGTGGTACCACTTGGTGGCAGATCGCGGCTTGGTTTGATGCGTCTGTCAGGGCTGCAGCAGCCGGCAAACGGCAGGCGTATCGGGCTTGGGCTAATGCGTTAGTCACCAAGGATCCGAAATCTAGATTTCTGAAAAGGAAATATAATCGTGCCTCCAGATTCTTCAAACGGCAAATAGCTAGAGCAAAGGTCAAGCATGTCGTCAAAATCGGGGAACAGCTGGCAAAGTACTCACCTGGCACGCGCAAGTTCTGGGTGCTATCCAAAACCAGTCTGGGCAACTTTTGCCAGCCGTCCCTACCGCCATTGCACACGGGGAATGACTCTCTGGCCCACACGGCAAAAGAGAAAGCCGATCTCTTGGGCACTCTTTTTGCCTCAAACTCGACTTTGAACGACCAAGGAAAGACACCGCCTACCATCCAACGGTGTCCGAGCTCCATGCCGGAAATAATTTTCAAGCAAAAATACATACGACAGTCTCTGTTTTCCTTGGATGTTCATAAGTCGAGTGGGCCGGATGGGATTTCCCCATTGGTGCTACGAACATGTGCTCCTGAGTTGACTCCAGTGCTAATGCATCTATTTCGGTACTCCTATATAAAAGGCGTAGTCCCGGTCTCATGGAAGAGCGCCTTTGTCCATCCGATTCCTAAAAAAGGGGATAGCTCAGAGCCAGCTAACTACAGACCTATCGCCATCACCTCTCTACTCTCCAAAGTCATGGAGAACATCATCAACCGACAGCTCCTGGCGTACCTCGAGGATCACCAGTTGATCAATGACCGGCAATATGGCTTCCGCCATGGCCAATCGGCTGGTGATCTTCTTTTATATCTTACGCATCGTTGGGCTGCGGTTGTTGAGAGCAAGGGAGAGGGTCTGGCAGTTAGTCTGGATATAGCGAAAGTCTTCGATCGTGTACGGCACAAGGGGCTTCTTTCGAAGCTTCCTTCCTATGGGCTTCCCGAGAGTTTGTGCAAGTGGATTACCAACTTTCTCACTGGGCGGAGCATACAGGTCGTTCTCGACGGTTTTTGCTCGGACCCCAAGCCCGTGAACGCAGGTGTACCCCAAGGCTGCGTGCTATCCCCAACCCTGTTCCTCTTGCATATCAATGATATGTTGGATATTTCCAACTTACATTGTTATGCGGATGACAGCACTGGGGATGCGGTATATTCCGGCCTTGCAGGTCTCTCTCGGGAAAACGTCGACAAGTGCCGAAAGAAACTTGTGTCTTCTGTAGAGACATCCTTGGGGATGGTCCAGTTGATGGTGAGCGTGAATGCGCATTTTAAAGGGGCCCCTCAAACCTACACTTGGGTCGCAAGTCCCAGAAGCTGTTTGCACTCCTCTCCCTGCAACGCGATGGACCCGGCACCCGCACGGTGAATCCATGGAATGCTAAGAAGCTTCGTCTCTATCATGGTCTTATAATTGTAACTGTTACTGTAACTTATGTGCTATAAATGTTGTTCTTGATCTGTGCAAGTGTTGACGTATTAATGATTATAAATATTATGTAATGATTTGTGTGTTAAGCTGTTGGTGTGTAAATAAATAAATAAATATATAAAACAATCAATTAAAAAATTAAATGGGTTCATTGCGCTCAGAATACAATGTTATTTGTGTTAAGAATAATGAGCTACAATCTATAAGTATAGTCAATGGGTTTGATCAATGTAGTGCTGAATATGAAAAAACACATAGAGCCACTGTTCTGGCTGCTGAGCTCCGTCACCTTGAAGACCCCACTTTTTCTTCCTTATGGGTTTTAGTAGACACAGGAAACGAAAAAATCCTGTATTCCTGTGTTTACCGTTCACACTGCGGTGATCAGGAGACAACTAGATTATTTGAGTATCTCAGTGAGGCTGCTGATATGGCTCTGCATCAGTACCCTTTAGCCTAGCTCGTCTTTCTGGGGAATTTTAATGCCTGTCATCAGGACTGGCTGTTCCCGTACCAGAGGACAAACAACGCTGGAAGAGAGGCGTGGAACTTTGCGTTGTCCTTGGACCTCTTTTAGCTGGTGAGGCAAGCGACAAGGGTGCCTGATGTGGAGTCACATACAGAAAACTGCCTGGACTTTATGCTGACAACTGATCCAGACAGGTATCGTGTAGAGGTTTCCTTCCCCTTGGGAACCTCTGAGCACTGTCTGGTGAAAACTGTATTATCTTACTCCCAGCCGGACTTGGACTTCCATGGTGTAAGGCGAATTTGGAAATACAAGTCAGCATCAGCTTATTATTATTATTATTTATTGATTTCTTAAACGTGTTGAACGAAGTGAAGTTGGTTGAATTGTAATGGCGTGGTTAGACTCGTTTTGGAAAGTATGGATAGCCCAATGGTCACCTCTCTTGAAGTCGATGACCTGGTCACTTCTCCAGTACGAAATTGTCGGTTTGACAAGAGTAATTAGTGAGTGTGTGTTATAAAATTGAGGTTGCAGATAGCTGCAATTTACCGTCTTAAATAGGTTTTACCATACTGGCCGTATGAACACTGAAACACCGAGTCCAAATGATGATGGGCTAATAGCGCCGACATATATTTATTTAAATAATAACAGTTATATTTAACAAACTATAAGTTTTATTGGTAGTAAGTAGGTATGTATATCCATTTTAGGACTATTTTTTACTTTCTATTAAAATTGATACTACCTTCGTATATTGTAGATTTGCAATTTAATGCAAATGTAAGTAAATGTTAAAATTTATTGCTTTATCAATAAAGTTACTTTAAACGAATTTTATTCGTTAGATATAAGATGGCATTGTTCTAATTCTGAGGTTCGGAAATAGTCCTTTTTGATGAGTCAGCCATTTCAGAGGTGGCCATTTTGTCAAACGGAAACCTATAATGGTGCCAGAATTTTATCTGCTTTAGTTGCGGTATTTATGTGCTGCGGTTAGGGTTTGAGATATAAATATGGTACATACTCTCAGTTTACTTCATTTTCATTTTATTTATACCCGACTTCCTCCGCGAGGACTTTAGGAGGAACAGAACTCATAAGAAACTCCTTCGCTTTTTTAGTCACATTTATTTTTAAAATTGCTCTCTACGAAAATTCGTAATATTATTTCAATGGTTCAATATAATATGGCTTAGATCCTACGTGAAAATTATTTGTAAATACAGTTTAAGATATTTTAGGTTCAGGTAAGTCACTATGTATGTAACAAATAAAATTATTAAGTACAGATATCTATTTTTCTGTGTATTGTCATTTTAAAATTCGTTATATCTTTTGAATGGAATTAATGGTTTTAATAATTTAAAAAGTGTATTTTAAGTATTAAAACGGTTTTAAATAAAATATTATTTATTAGAATAAGGATTAATACAGAGCTATGAATAATATGGTTTGATTACTGTGGGCGGTTTATCAACTTTTAAAATGTAAAAGTAGTTATAGTGGTGTAACTACAGTTTTTGGATATATGTCGTCGCAGACTTTATTGTAGATTGATAAGTTCTATAATACTGTAGAATATTTTATTAACAATGACAATTTTTTTCGAATATTTTTCTCACACCTTGGGTAAGATTATTGCATTTTTATTAGGTATTCCTTTTTTTTTTTAAAGTGTAATAGAGTTATACCGTTCACTCAAAACACAGTTTTCTTATGATGAAATAATTCGATCGGAAGAATAAAATCGGTCCAGCAGTTTTTATGTGAAAATAATACAAAAATACAAATTAAAATGTTACCATCTCCATAATATTATAGTATATATATAAAATATCTCCTTTTGTCTAATTCTTTGATTTTGCGCTTTAAAAAGCAATAATGAAAACTGATAAGTAAGATTTCTGTTATAAGCATACTCAATAGTCCAATACTTTCAATAAATGTACAATCTCTTGCAATATTTTTTCTTAAAAGGTCAAAGCATCTATATTATTTTATATAAAGGCAATTTCCCTTCAATAACGCGCTATACCTGCCTACTTCATCTCCGTTTTTATCGATTATCTGTCAATCAACTGCAGGCATCGATTAAATTTATAAATTGTTTATAATAAATGTTTAGATCCTAAACAAGTATTAAAAATTTTGATGATTATTTTTATGACGAAAGCCTAAATATCTAAAAGGTCTTGGTATATTTTGAGTGTATTTTTTTTATAAGAATCGCAAAACGTTTCTTTATAATAATTATTTAAAAATAAACAAATGTCATACCTTTTACTCAAACCAAACTCAAAAAACATTAAATTCACTATTCATGCATAAAATTAATTATTGACGATGTTCACATCACTATTTGTTTTCTTTTATCCTGACGTGTCGGTTAGTATAAAGAACTCTAAAGAAAAACGCCTAGTTGTAAGTAAAAATAATAATATTTCTTTTTGGTCGCCGCTCATTAGTTTTCGCGAATTCTCCTAGAAGTTGACTTGTACCTATAATTTTAGTGAATGTGTATTAATTTTATTAGTTTGTTAATTTTAATTCCTAATGAGTAGTTTTCATAAACTTCTTTATTAGTTTCATTGTTAGTCAATTTTTTTTGTTGTTTTCTTCGTGACTGCAATGACTAAATATAAGTATAGTTCGTCGGAGTACACAGATATGTCTAGGAAACGCCGCTTTTTCAGTTCGGGTGTAACGACAAAGATTTGGTAATAACCGTGTTTGTCCTAGCGACAGCCGTACGTGCGAGAAGACAATCTGTATTTCCTCGTGTCGATTTAGCGCGTCCTTGTGAAATAGGTATACGTAAGACTAGAAGAACGGATATTAAATCGTTTTTGTTCGTGTTAGTGTCATAAGTCAACGTGCCCTGTTGCATCTCTTCACAGGTTAGTGACCCATGTGAGTAAAATACCTATGTGCTACATACCAATAACGTTGTGTTTATTTTATTTAACACACAACAAAACACAGTTTATCCATGATTTATTAAAAAAACACATCAATCGACAAAACTAGACAAAGACAAAACAATAAATTTTGATCAAAGTACAAATTGCTTTCTGAATTGAGTATTCTTTGTTTCTTTCTCATTATGGGAGTGTACTGAAGACCATTCGGAATAAATTGGAAGTGAATTTTGTTTTATGTTCCTAAGTAATAAGTGAAGACCCGGATATTTTTTATGACCCTCTTTCTTATAAGTAAGTGATAGAGCCTGTATGTTCATACAAGGTCGGTTCTCGTAGGAATTCAAATTAATAAATAAAACATTATATATGAATTTAAAGTTGAGAGTGATGTTCCCAGTCGGTTCAGTTTGGATATTTGAGGAAGTCATCTTCTTAAGGACATATGATACAGGCCTTCAAAAGTTACTGTGACGATTCCAAAGATTATTTGAAATTTCATGAATTTTTAATTCTAAGACAGAATTTAAAATATAAATTACTTTTACTTATTTCCTTAGGATCTTACGATTTATGATAACTCCACGTTGAGTTCTTTTAATATCTTATTTTCCTCCTTAATTACGTCCGTTTATTCAGGGTATTATAAAATTCGATAATTATTTTCTTAAGTTCTATAATAACGTTAGAATCTAAAAATGTGTTAACAATAATTACAAAAAATTATAGATGTTTTTAACCGATCAAAAATCAAAAAATACTTTTTACAAAAGGCTTTAATAATAATAATAATAATAATTCCCTTTATTAAAAATAATAATTACAGTAGGTAACAAAGACCCGTTACAAAGATAAAATAAAATAAAATAAAAAGAATGAAGCTAAAACTATAATTAAAGCTAAAAATAAAAATGTTTTGCTAGATTTCTGCGGTTTAACGAAGAAGTCTAGAATAGAGTGTGAACAATTCATTTGAAACACTCCGTAGTGCAGCGATTATCATATAGTTGCCCGATACAAACAGGGTTTGTCTGAATCTGGCAACCCGATGCATCGAGAGTCGCCACGCGGGCCTCAACGAACATCGTTGATGCACTACACCAACGATTATGTTTAAATAAAACTCTAAAGGAGTCAACTTTAAATATTCGGAAAATTTCTTTTTTTATATTTACACCATAATTGCGGAGTATACAGGGCTGTACAATAAGTTTTAAATAAAAGTATCTTTATTTAAAACTTATTTAATTATTACTAAAATATATGTTAAAATTAATTATTTACTAAATGTATTTTATTACTTGTAAAGTTCATCTTGTAGAATCGTGGATAAAAATACGTTTCCACTACATGTTTCATACAATAACGTCAATAATATTAAACAACCACACACATGAATTGATTTGAAATTTAGAACTTAATGATAAAAAATAAAAACGGAAATACTCAAGAACATCTCCATGTCCAATGATACACAATTCTTTTACAATGACATGCGTCTCCGACGCCTATTTTTTCGTTATGCTTTAAACTGTATGATTGAGTTGCGTCGGGATGTCGGTAGCGCTTTCAATTAAGTACCCCAATGTGCTTCTATTAAAACGTTCTTCTCTGTTTCACTCCTTATCCTTGAAACTAGAGATAGCGTGAAGTATGCCCCATGCTAAATTTAACATTCAAACTAAATTTTAATTGATTAATATCTAATCATTCCAGTAATCAAACAAGCAGAAAGATAGACAAGTTGATTTTTGCTAGCACATTTATTCTTGAGTTCTTTAAAATATTATGGAGACTTTTGGATTAAGCAAATATCGGAAATGTATGTGTTCAAAAATACACAATACACACTACCGCTTTATCTGCGCCGTTCCTAACATTTAACTGTTACTTATATGGAATTAATGGATTGTAGTATTATCAAATATTACGAAAATAATAATCACTAAAGATACATAGCATCTAAGAATTAAATCAAATAACAGTTCAAAGGCTCTCTATAATAAATACAAATAAACTCTAAAACAATTAATTACAATTATAAAAATTAAACAACAACTGTTTCCTGATTGAACCAGTATGAAGTATAGAAGTACGTTACACTTTTAGAGCATTCGTTCAAAAGCGGTGTTAATGTCACCAGGAGAAGAAACAGCTTTGTTTTATCTTTATATATTGAAACTTATGTATGAGTTGTTCTGATGTAAAATCATATTTAACTGCACTGCAAAAACTCGCCTTAATTCGTTCAGCATTTTCGCTTGAAACATTTACAAATATCCAAACTACACTTTATATAAGTATAACCTACAAAAATACATCTATCTACCTTCGCAAACTTACGCGTGTAAAATAGCACGCTTTGGCATCGTTTTCCGAGTTACCGTGACGCCCCAGCTCCACGATATAAGCTTTCCCATTTAACGTAATTAAAAAACGTTTTCTTAAGTGTACTGTGTAACTCAGGCAGTGATCTGTTTAGAATCCTGTACTTTAGCATCTGGATAAGAATATATTGCATTAAATAAAATAAAATCCCTTACTGAATCCCAAATCGAAGTGTTCAGTACCTATTGTTAAATAAAAGTTATGAAGCCTTGCAACAGCGAAGCCTTATCGGAGATGGACAGGATGAGTGATCAGTTGTCAATAAACAAATAAATGAAAAAAATGGTTGTCAGTAAAGTCAGTACGTGATAATATAATATAGACACACTTACGAAAAATTGCATACGTGAATTATAATAATGTTGTATAATATAATGAGTTCATTGAAAATTCAAATACTTCGATAAACTAACATTTATTCTGCACTCGTTTCATTTTATTTTACTAAAATTGTACAGTTTAATAACAAATCATAATGAACTTATAATAATTGATTACAACTTTTATACACGTGGTTATTTAAGTCACTCCATTCTGCGTTAATTTGTTCAGAATAGGACGATGATTTGTTTTTATGATAAATAATAGGAACCAATTTAACTTTTCACCTTACTTTATAAATCGTTGAAAAAACATTTCACGTGTTCATCAGTTGCAGCGGCTGCTGGAATGAAAGAGTCAAGAAGGGATAAATACGTCACAAGCCCAACACTTAGGCCGGTCTTGCCTTTCTGTCCCTTTTTCCGCGACCTTGTTGGCACGATCGGTTCAGGCAGAACGTGACAATGAATCATACTTTTTTGTACGTGCGATCATCGATTTAGAAAACGTTATCACGTCAAAAAACGTTTATTTCGATTTTATTTATAAATAATATTTATTAGATTAAATGACTTGCTGATCCAACTAGAGATATTATATGAATCAAAATTCAGTTAAAATAATTAAAATAACGGTAAGTCTAAGGCCCTGAATAATGAACAGTTAGAACTAACTGACTTGTTTTATATGTGCGTTATAGTGCAGTAGGTACGGATAAAAGAGGCTTTTTCATACATTTTTTTAAATTAAAATTTTATCGGGACTTCACATTCACCGCACCAATTTTAAGAAAAATTATATCGTTTTTGAATTACTTCATAATATATATTTTGGTGTTGATATCCTCGTGTTATGAGAATGACATGTTCAAAAAAGGTACAACACATAATAAGTTACAACGAATGTAATTTCGGTCATATTATGTGATTCGTGATTCTTCAACACTGTTTCAAGCACATAAAACGCCTTTTCATACCGTTAATACCGTTTACAGAAATTGCGAACGAAATTGAATAATAAAAAAATGTTCGAAAATAATCATGAAAATCAAATTATTCACTGTTTTAATATAAAAGCTAGTCCGAAATATATCGTTATCAACCAAGAGATGTGCCAAAAATATAAAAGATTTAATGACCTCTATGATAAGGATTTATTAATGGTTAAAAATATCTATAAAAATATAAAGCCATGCTAAGTTTACTTTCGTTTAAATAAATACCCTCCTAATTCTTAATTAAGCTTATTTATTTCCTGGAGATAGTAAATTTTCGAACATATTTTCTTGCAATGAATACCGATAATATTATTAGGTATTATTGCCGATAAATTTCAATTGACACTCCTCTTCTTCAGAAGCAATGGACAGTGCCTTGCGTTATGTTCGTGAACGGGTGTTAGGTACTTGTTGGGACTGGTCGTGTTGATGGCAACGGTTTTTGTTATTTTGTTGTTATAATTTGTGATTACGTAAATTTTTCGGCCTTCCCATCGAATTGATTACAATGGTTGTAGTACTTCGTAAATTGCTCATTTTATTTTGACGTTTGTTAAACATTGATCACAACAAAGAAACACCCGGCTGAGTCTGTTTTGTGGTTCTTCTCAGACCAGGGCGCGTTTGAAACCCTCGTAATTTTATTTTTAAGTTGAGAAATGTCCTTGCAGAAGGACTTATTTCGATAAGAATGGTATCAAAATAGGCCCTCCATTTCAAAGATTCAAAGTGGAAAAGATTCAATTAAATAAATGCCGACAAAAAACGCACTTTTTATTCTATTTCGTCCGTCAAATTCCAGATTTTTTCCATTCATTCTATCTTGGTATTCATTTAGATTAGACATTGCCTTGTTATTGTCAGTAACTGGCCACGTTCTTATCCATGTTTGAAAAGTAGTTCTTTATACAATTATAAAACTCTAAGGCATTCGACCGTTACTAAGAACAAAATTCTCTACAAAGTGAGGTGTTTTTAACATAAAATGTTCAGAACACACTTTACCTCCAGTAGGTTGGTATTATTATTATTATTATATTCTTTATTGTCCACCAACGAAATAATTAAATACACATCGAGGGAGGACACAAATAGGTGATCTTATCGCTTCAAAGCGATTTCTTGAAGACCACCTTAGAGACTGGAGACAGCGTGTATAAATTAGGAAGGTGGTGTAAATATGTAATAATAATAAATGTATAAATTATGTAGGCCTACTTTCTAATATAAACATAAAACACTTATATTGTACATATATCAATTATACTTGAATAAACATACATATACAATTATACATATACATAAAGAAATAAACGTATACCTACAATAAACTTGCACATACTTATAAAGATATTTTACAGATATTTAACAATTATATACATACTGAGATATATATATCATTGTTAAATAGGTAAGGTTAAGGTAGGTAAGGTAGTTAAGGTAGGTAAGGTAGTTAAGGTAGGTTAACGTAGCCTAAGCGCCGGTAGAAGGCAAAAGCGGTCATATCTTTAGTGCTCACTTTAATAACGGTAAGGTATTCATAGCTTTTATAATTTTGTAGAAGTGTTTGTAATGACATTATAAAATGTACAGTATTTCGACTGGACGGAGTACGATAAACACAAATTACTTATATATATAACTGTATCTGCAAGTGTTATTACAAGACAAGAGGATTTTTTTTAATAGGTTCAGAAACAGAATAGTTTTTGTTTACGTAGAAAATAACTCCATCATACTAGTTAAAGTTATTTTGTTGTGTAGTATGTATTAAAATAATAACTGAGGGAGGATGTAGGTGACACTCGGTCATAACTTTAAAGTTATGACCGAGTATATTACTCTGGAATCGCTTACCTAGATAAGTTAACCGAATTCAGAGTAACATGAATAGCGTCCGGATTTTTATAGATACTCCTTATGTTTTGCTTGAAGATGGTTAGCTTATTAAAAGTTCCGATATATAAGTGACAATCCTCAGGTTTACACGTTTGAAACTCCGAGACTTCTGAGTTATCTAAAGCATTCTCTATACTAAGTTGGTTCAAAATAAACTACTTATAATAGTTGTCTCCTTTCTTTTCTATTCTCTATTATACTTATGTAAGCTATCCTAATTTAACTAAATAATAGTTATTTTGTATACATTTGTTTATATTTATTAAAAATTGATTATCTCTTTTTGTATTTTTTTTAATTACCTACATTTGGTTTGACGATCTGTGTGCGTTAAAACATGGTTTGTTTACATTTTTGAATGTTGACTTTAATATCGTGACCTCTTTGAGACCTTTCTGCCGAAACCATTTCCGAGTTTCATTCTAGAACTAGCCTTCGATGGGCTTTATAATAATAAGTATTCTTATTGACGTGTAATGTTCTTAGTAACTTTTAAAGCATTGATCCTTATAATCAATCGCATATTTAATTGCAGAGCTGATTAAATACTATGGAATAATCATTATTCCAACTGCCGGTAACTCAAGGCCAGTTTCAAAGTTTTTTAGAAGAATATTTCATAAGTAAATTGAATCTCTAGTATAAAATTAGTCTTCAAAAAGTCTTCAAAAATAAGTCTTCAAAGAGTTTTAAGATCGCATTTCGATCAACCAAAAAACGTAGGTCGAAATTTAGTAGGTGTACTTTCGGTTATATGACTTTCTTTAATATTTTGCATAGTTACACATTATATGTCCTATTTCTACAAGTGGGTTCGTATTGCATCTTTAATATTAAGAAATATCTAGTGATGTAGGTATAACTTGTATTACTTTAACAGCACAACTTTAAAATTTCAAATAAAAAGTATATGACTGAGGTCTGCTCGATCGCAAATAAGGGGCTGTAAATATGTCTTCACTTGCTCATTGTCAGTGGAATATAAATTAAATAGTTTATAATTCGATAAATCTGTGAGTGAGTTTATTTTCCAGACATCGGGTTGCCAGATTCAGACAAACTCTGTTTAATTCGGGCAACTTGTTCACACTTTATTCTAGACTTCTTCGTTAAACCGTAGAAAACTAGCAAAACATTTGTATTTCTAGTTTTAATTGTAGTAATAACCATATTTTTTTAAATAATTTAAATTAAGGAATTTATTATTATTCCCTTCAGTAACCAGCCGTTAAGTCTGAGTGGTACAATTTTTATTATAAATATACAATATAAAGTTTATTTTTGTATTAAATTATTTTTAAGCATATTAATGTTTTTAAACTATCACCACTTGTACACATTTTAAACTAATATCAGGTCTACTACGCGATAAAAATTTAAGCATATTGTTCTTTCATTAAAGTAACCCACGTTAACTCACCAACTGAGTGACAGATTCGTTTTCTGTTTATTTCTGTCGTTGAAAAAAATATTGGAAAATCACACAAAATACAAAATTTGAATACGAAATAACAATATCAATAACCGTGATAGATTTTATTTTTCAAAAGGAAAAATGACACTTTTAGATATTTTACTTATTTATTTAGGTATGAAAATAAATTCATTACACAGTAAAATAAGTGTACACTATAATGGTATAGCAGTAAGTATATATACCACATCCACAGCTCATTACGCTCTATTCGTTCCTCGGTGACTTACAGTATTCGCGCTCTATTACCGCGGTAATCCAATGATTTGATTGTTTTGGTAATTTTGAATCAAATTCGAATATATCACTCGATCTGTTTTGATACAAATTAATTAACTATGACAGATGATAGATTATTTTATTTATTTATTTATTATTTCATTCCTGAATTTATTTATCAACGAATAAATAAATACAATATAAGCATAAAATATACAATAAAAAAGTGTACCAAGGATTAACCTCACTCTCTTTCACTCTTTGAGAGATTTCTACCAGTATATCTACGGTAAAGAGAGCTTACATTAGTGTGGGAACTAGTACGTTAATAACATCAGAATTTTATATATAATTTATATATTATATATATTTTATATATAATAAAAAAATGTAACTGCGCCGTTATTATACTACATACACATCAACATAAGAATTAATATATATCTACAGATTAATTTACAAAAAAATATGATCATAAAGACGAGACGTAGTGCCCTTGCAGTCTTAGCTTAAAAGAGCTAAGATATGAATTTCCATAAAATATATTTTCGGAGAGAGTTCTGAAATTGAGCAGCAATGACAGTAAAATAATTAGAATAGAAAATAGAAAATAATATTAAAATGAGAAACTTCTATGTACTTTCACAAGATACACGAGCAATGTGGTCATGTTCTTGGTTTTTAGTGTTTTGTATTTTTTATTCTAAGAAAATCATGACTAACTTACCTTAATATATTTAAATAACGTATCACAATGTTTGTCCGCTATGAATTTTTAACTACTAAACCGATTTTAATCAAATTTGCACACCGTGTGCAGTTTGGTCCATCTTGAAAGACATGATAGTTTATTATCTCAATGTATTATTTATTTTCTTCTTTCTAATCTAATAATTCCTTGAATAATATTTAAAATAACTTTCACAGTAACTTTATATTATAGTAATCCTTTGGACTAATAATAATGCTTTTCGTAGAGAATAATTTTTGGAAATAAAGTTGATCAGAAAAGCGAAGGAGTTTCTTACGAGCTGTGTTCTGTATTTCTCACGGATGGAGTCGCTGGCAAAGGGTAGTTTATATGTATATTTAGGTTCATATGAATTTGGTCGAAACTTTCACCTACATGCTGCGACTTTTATCATCCACCAAGCTCATGACTAAATGCCCCGGAAAGGTTTATAATTGGTATAATTAAAATGAGACAATTTTAATATTTGTTCATCTACCCAGCAACAGTAACAACTTAAAACTTTATGATTTTTTATACGTAACTTTAATGAAAACATATTTTTATTGTATTAATGAAAACTAGCATTCATTAAGTAACATAACAATAAACAACAAACGTAGAAAAGGTGTAGAATCAAAAATTTTGATTAGAGGAATACGAAACAAATGAAAAATCTAATGACCATATAAAAAACTTTAAATATAGAATGCCAAATTTGACAAGGTCTACTTCGACATAATAGCTCAGTTGGAAAAATAACGGGGAATCACTATGAGATGTCACAGGAGAAAAAGAAAAAGATTTTACCAAAATCTTCTAGATGATCTTAGGATATTATATCCTAAAAGCAATGTACACATACATAGGCAATTGTATTTTTTTATGAGATAAGAAGGCAAACGAGCAGACGAGTTACCTTAAGTAACTGCTGTCAGCCATAGACATCTGCAACTCAGAAGTTACAAGTGAATACGCTCGCATTTAGAAGAGAATATGCTTTTTTCTTGAAGGTTTGAATGTATACGACATTCCATCGTTCCAGAAATACCTTAGACGATACGGTAGTGGAACGAATACCTTAGACGCTACGGCAGTGGAACGCCAGTTGTTGAGATGGTAGTGTAGATATCTTGTAGCGATGGAAGATGGTGAAAATCTGTGGGTGGTATAATTTCGAACAACTTTTCAGAACATTACTCATGGTATCAGCGGTGGAGAATGAAAATATAAACTGATACGGACAGAGATTCGAACCCGTTACCTCTGAAAAAGTATTTTTCATTTCTTAATTATTAAAAATTTAAATAAGCTATACATGTTTATTAATATTTTTAAATACCTTATATACGTACACAGAAAATCAAAAATATCATCGTATTTACTGTGTTTAACTCGAAGACATAACGAGATACGTTTCATGGAAACGCTATTTTAATTCTGCCCTAATATCAAAGCGGCGGAAATTATATCATTAAGTGTGGATGTTCGGAACGGGAAGAGATTACGTGGCGTCGGCCACGATGACTAACATTACTGAATGTAATGCTTAAGATTACGAGTTCGTGTAAGCGATATAATCTTAAAAAGTACTATTTCTTTGATTTAAGATTTAAATAACATATATTTTTTATTATTTTCATCCCCTAGGGATGGGGTAGATGTAAAATATTTTTCTTTTCAAAAGCTATTGATTGTTTATTATTAGTTAATATATTAGTAAGTTTTAACTAAATATCAATTTACAAAAAAATACAAGTCGATTGAGATAATATAATATTTTACCAATTAATGATCAGTCAAAAAATTTATTTACCTTATTTTATTTTTCTGTCTGTCTTATATTTGTTTGTTTGAAATTTGTTTTGTTAATGGTATAGAGTGCCAAATGAGCACACCCACCAGATAACAAGTGATTTCGTCGACCAATGCCATTTGCATGTAAGGAAATTCTCAGGTAAGTTGTTGCCTTCGAGTATTGTAAAAGGAGGCAGCAGATAAAGACAAACGGAGATAAAGAAGATAAAGACATTATCTCTCAATCCTCGTACACATGATAAAAATACAAGTGTTATATTAATTGCATCTAAATATACATAATAAATAAGGTTTGGTTATTACGGACTAAACATGATTTTCCTAATATACAAGTTTATCAATTTCGCTGTTACTTAATCCATTGGCTAAAAAGAGTCGTACCAAAATCGAAAACAACAAGTTAGCTCCGTCTTATAAAGTTTGTTGCATTATTCACAGTCACACATTTGAACACCTCACGCTGGTGTTTCTCTGACGGACGGACGGGTTGTATCTTAGACGAAGGACCCTGTAATTCAATACAGGAATACAACTGACCCACTTAGAGAAGGATTGTGACTTTATTCTAACTATTTCGTTGGTAAGAGATGTTGTATAAATTTATGAAATTATAATTTATTTTTTCCAAATTACTCAATGAATTGTTTTGAATGTGGTTTTATCTGGTTATACGGATAAAATATATTTGTATATATTATATTATATACATTCTATTCAAACGAATTTATCTTGAACAATTCTATAAAATATACCGATAGCTTAGATCTATCGGATTCTGAGATCAATGACCGTTTTCTCGACTAAATATCAAAAATAGACCATCCCAATAGCTATTTGGAATTTACAGAGGTCGTATATCTGATCGTAAGACCCAAATAAATATCGCCCAATATTCATATTTCCCGATCCACATTCATAGCGTTATTCTTCTATCGAATAAGGAATAAAAGGAATCGTATGGGACGTAAATACACGTAAGTCCGTGATAAAGTTGGCGGCTTATCTGTGTTTTGGTGGAATTGACTCGAATAATATTTGACGTATATAAAATAATACTTTACTAATTTTAAGGGAAGGTCTTAGAACAGTACCGATATTTAGTTTTATAAGATTTTAAATATTATGTACATACTTCTAGACAAAAAGTAAGGTTAGACATTCAAATTCAAATATCTTTATTCAAGTATGCATTTACACGCACTCTTGTATCGTCAATTATGAAAAAAATATGACTATATAACTAAATATTGGTTTACTTTATTAATTAAAATTAATAATACTATTTTTTTTTCGATATATATTAATTTTTATTTGCACTTGTTAATTATAATTTTTTGACTTAATTTATACATATTAATAATTAGTAACAAAGTGTTTTTAACAGTTTACTAACAACTTTTATAAATGTTTGATATTTAAGATCCTCCGTTATTATGTTAAGGATAGGATGATATTTTTTTGTTATAATAAACAACACCACATTGGCTATTCACTTTGCTTTATAAACAGTTCACGTATTGATACGGAGGTGTGAAAGAGAGATAAATGCGTCCAACTATTAGGCCGATCGTACCTCTCTATCGCTCTTAACACGCTCCTGCTTGCACACTCGACTCAGGCGGAACTAGACAATGAGTCATACTTTGTCTTATTACGTGCGACACGTGTTCATCGATGGACGAGACGTTATCACGTCAAATAAAAACCCCTTGGCCAGCAACACCATCAGTCACCGCAAGCAGCTTAGAAAATATACCTATACTATATATACCTTCAAGAGGTCGCACTTTCAATCGCTTCTCGTGTTGTGAATAATACATTTTTTAACGTTAGAAATATGTCTTTATTCATATATTTGCAACTAAACCGATTCGGTATTTTTGTTAATATTTATTATTCTCGTTTGAGTCAATATACATCTTGTTATTGATAAACCATTGCCTTTTATAATAGGAGAAAAAACTTTATGTTTTTATACCGTCATGTTCACGTGTAATTTGCAAATGTTACTTTCAATAGTTTTTTATAAAGAGATATTAGTACTGTGAGTACTTTCAAGTGTACTCGCTGATCTTTTTCACGAAATATTTTTAAATAAATAATATCAAATACTTTCATGAACTTCATGAAGTTGTTATTGAAACAGTCACTATAGAATTTCTATACCATAATTTATCTTGTTGTTTATATGTTAGTATTGTTTTCACAAAAAAAGTGATTCCAAAAATTCATTCACCTAATAATATTGTCATCTGTCGCGGAAACTATGGATGATGAACAAAACAATGTTCTACACTATTATAGAACGTATCAATTATCTACTAAAGAGTCCGCAATACCAGATGTGAAGCCACTATAACTACTCTTTTAAAAGTTGATAAAAGTGCCGAAAATAACCAAACCTTAGTTTATTTGTAGGATGTAATCTTCAAAGTAACTTAACGGAATCTAAAAATAACTCAACCAATATTTAGAAATAACTTTCAGGTTGAATTTAAGTTATATTATTTTACACCATTGAAATAATAATAGGGCTTTTCGTGGAGATTATTTAAAAAATAAAGGTGATAAAAAAGCTTGAGCGAAGGAGTTTATTATAAGGTCTGTGTTTTCTCGCGAACGGAGTCACGTGCAACAGCTAATAATTAATATTTCGATAACTTTGAACTCAAGTTATTATCAAACAACACATTAATTCAAAGTATTTGTTTGTTGTAATATATAATATATATCTCGTAATAAGGAATTCGTGAATTACGTAATAATGCGATAATTGTCATACTGTTAGTGTAATTATGGTAAAATGGGATTTGTGGCTTATTGTGGCACAATGATGTCGACGGCCCGACTACGTATGTATTGGCTGTTAAGATATTGCAACAAGAGAGTTCACTGCTATAATTGAGAATTTATATACTTCGTATAATATATTATACTCTAAGTTTTAAATTAGACATTCTGTCAATTGACTAGTTTTCTTTAACCAAAAGCTTTTGCTCGTAATAGAAAAGGAAAAAAGAGTATTGCTAAAAAAAAGCAACATTAACAGGCTATGGTAGCGCTCAAATACTGCCTGGTAATGAATGGTGGCTGCGCATTTAGGTTTCATGATATATCTGTTTGTATGAATATATGGATGATTTAATAGGTTAGATGATAGTTTATTATTTTATTAATATCGCAGTAAATTATATTTAGGATGTTATTGCGAAGGGCTTTAATTTCTAACAAAATATATTTTGTTTAAAAAATATATAAATTTTAATAATTTAGTTTATATCTGTATAGCAACCGAGCTACTTTAATATAACATATTAGGTTTACTTATTTACCTTTAAACTTATTGACCATTAAAGTGTGGTATGTTATTCTTACATAGTATAATATGCTATTGAGGTTAAAAGGTTTGGCCTTACAACCGATACAGATGCGTTCACTTTAATTTATATAATTATTAAGGCTTTATACAGCATCGAGAGAAACATACATTTTATAGCCTTTTTTAATTAAGAAGTCAAATTCCGAACCCATCTGAGAATATTAAAAGTTTGAAAGCATTGTTTGGTAAACAACGGAGTGCTGTTCTCGTTGTCTGATCAAATTAGATCCGATTACTATCGTTCAAATTTTAACGTGCGATTGCATTTTTAGACAACTATATTAAAAATGACAAAATCGTAGGAAATGAAATACACATATTTTTTTGTTTGTAATATATTTAGATGAAGACTAATAATAATATCAAAAATAAAAAATATATATTTTTTGGCAGACAATAGACAAAACCGTTTTAACTTTCGTGACGTCTTCAATATTTTCAATAAAAGTAAATGTGATATATGTTTGAATATTCCTTTTTATTACACCAATAACAACTTAAAAAAAATATGGATACAGTTGTTATTTTTTTATATCAACAATTTTAAAACAACCTACAACTATAACAAAAACTAGATAAGTTTAAAAATTGTTTGAGAGAAAAAGTTGTTGTCTTTAATAAATATAGAACTATTTATAAATAATAATGATTATTTTAATACAAGACTGTAAAGTTGCTTTTTAACTGCCTGCTCAATTTCGATAACCGAACAAGCGAAAGATTTTATATACATAGTGTGTTCAAAAAGTATCACGAATTTTGTGTATTTTCAAAAATTATTTATTTATTCGTGAATATCTATTTTGTCCCCTTCAAAATAACCCCCCTGGGATATTTTACACTTGTGCCACTTTTTCCAAACTTCGAAGCACTTCATAAATTTATTTTTTTGTATCTTGGTCAGCTTCTCCTTCGATGCCGTCTTTATCTCATCAATCGTGGCGTAGCGTCGTCTTTTCATGGGCCTCTTCAGTTTCGGGAACAAGAAAAAGTATCGGTATCATTAGTGTGTTGTATTTGGCCAAGAAGTAGCGTACAAGCAGCGATGTGTGAGCGGGGTCGTTATCGTGGTGCAAATTGTTGTTTTTTCACAAATCGGGCATTTCTAGCGGATTACTTTGCGCAAATTGCGAATAACTTGCAGATAATATTCCTTATTTACCATTCTACTCTGTGGCAAGAACTCATGATGCACCACGCCCCTGTACTTAATGGAAGAAAACTGTAAGCAAACGTAATCGGTACGCTCTTCGACATTCTGACCTTCTCGGCTTTCTGAAAATATTTTGTACCACCGATAAACGTCACTTTAGTCCAAAGTGGCTCTCCGTATGCCACAGTCAACATTTGAAATGCATCCGCGCACTTAATTTCGTTTTTCAACCAAAATTACATACGTATATATATATACAGGTTCTTTGTTCCATTTTTTTGAATAGATAAAAATCGACGACGAACCAAAACACGTACAAACAAAACAGCTGTCAACATTTAACTGAACATTATTTTGAATTTGTACCTAGTTCTTATGATTACAATTAAATGATTCAAATTTAGTTAAAGTAACAAGTCGTGTTGTGCGCTAAAATTAAAAAAATATATATTTAAACAATCACTTACATCCCTTATGAATAACAACGCGAAATAAGGCCTTTTGCCCTATTTTTTTTCGGTTGGTGTAAAGGTAGACAGTTGATTTTTTTATGTGACGTAGAAAACGGTAAATATAGCTCGCATAAAAAATTGGGTAGCTCTAAGTCAAAGGGGGTCTTGACTGTCAGGGTGTGAAAAGGCCGTTTTTGATTGAGATATACTATTGCGGCAACCATGCGGTCGGGCATTGGAACTTGGTCGCGCGCTGCCGCCCCCGTTAATATTCGGTGGAACGAGTAAATTATAAAGAAATCTATCGACAAAACAAAATTTATCTGACAGGGATATGTATTATATGACACTGGTATAGCAATCAAGCTTACCATATCTCTGAAAGATTTTCGTCTTAAAAATTTATGATAAATTAATTTCTTTAAAAGAGCAACATTACCTACAAACCATGTGGCAAATAATGTTTAAAGGACCCTTACGATAAAAATGAAATAATCGTTTGGAAGAATCGCACGGTCATCTTACTTAAATTAAATGACGGCTGGATTTCGCAAAAACGTGACTAACATTATATGTTGATTTATAGCTTAAATTGAGTTCAGTCCCGTGTCTACAGATGTTAGCGAGTAAGCTTCTCTTGACATGAATTAATGTAGGCCTTTGCATTTCATATCAACTCGAACACTAATGGTGAAACATACAAGTGACGAAAAAGTTTCTAAGGAATTTAAGGACAATAATATAACCAAGAACATACTTGTATTATAATGGTTTTTTATAAATGAATAAATATATTGCTTAATATAGCAAATATGATTTTGAAACAAGTTTATTATTTTGGTAACCGTATATGATACTCTTAAACGTTTAAATTATTAACGTATTGTATAACTTATCTTAAGTATATTTTATAATGTACGTCTCTCAATTACTTTGACTTATATGTCACGGTCAAAGTAATCTCAAAGTAGAAAGTAAAGGATGTTTCAGCCGAATAGATACTTAGAGGTATATATAATAGAGGATACATAAATACCATACCAATATTACTTTATTACCTGGAGTTTAGTTATATTTTCTTAGGTAAATTATACGAAATGTGGATATAATATGTTTAAATTAGTTAAAGTTAATGAAATTACTCCTTATGAATTTGTACATTTTCTAATTGTAGTAAAATCCAATGAGTTTTTAATATTATATTTTGTTACGCTTCGTGTTAGCAAATAAAATATTTCTTTTATTTATTTACCAAAATATAGCAAAATAATGGTCTTCAATTATGTCCCATGAATGTTGTTTCATTAATTTTTCGCGCAAACGAAGGCCGTAATAAGAAGTGTAATTTTTCAGTCTCGCTTGTCCGTGACACTAAAATGTAGAAGGGTGACAGTTATTTACTTATTCACTTTTTAGATTCTAATTAGTGTAAGGAATCATTTTTAATTCTTTATTTACTTTTCAAATTGTTTCTTCGATCTTCAATCCAGTTTTTGTAACAATATACGTTATAAGACCAAAATATAACTTTAATAATAATGCCAATGATATGTACCACCTTGTAGTAGACCTTGTGGTTCGAAACTACCTTTATCAAGAAAATCATCTACTACATAGCTTTCATAAATAGGAATTCAAACTTCTGTCCGCTTTATTATTACGAATACCAAAAGTGTTTATAACCGTTCTTTTTAAGTATCTACTTTATATTTGTCTTATATTTGGCCATGAGTTTTATAATAATGTGGTCTCTTAAAATACTGATCATTTCACTTTCAATGTACCTCTAGCTACGAACAGAAAATAAATGACATGAAGTAAAAGTTGTACCTACTCATACAAAAAATCTATCATATTTTACATTTTGGAACAGTTTTAATTTAAGTAAAATTTCACTCCCACTACTACAGCGTACAAATTAACTACATACCTATTCCTGGTGAGTTCATTGATCAGTTTCTAATATGTACTTGTTTACCTTAAATGTGTGATCTTTGGGGATGTTAGTTTCACATGGAACAGTAAGCTCCACAAGTATCAGGGATTCTATACTGTTTCTCATACGTATCTGTCATTACATTTCACGAACCTCCTTTAAAAAACTCTATTTATCGTTTGGTGTTTGTTCCTTGGCGCTCTTGCTACTGAAAGGCTTCACGTATGGTTTCTAATATTTTATCAAAGCGACGCCAGTAATCGCTTTTTTTCAATAGCACCCTTCACCCAGCCAACAAGTGTTTAGCCGTTCCTACTGCCTCTCCCCAGATATTGTAAGACGGTACCTTAAAGTAAGAAGTACTGTAAAAATATTTAATAGTCGTTTGGTTGACTTTAAAATGAATAAATATTCAAATAACTGTATTTTATATTATAGGTAACAAAACATATTTAAAACCAAAATACCTATTTCACATTTATTAGAGTTTTATCAAATACCTAAGTTGTATTGATTACTGTCAATTTGAGTTTCAATCCCATTGAGATACTTTGTTTTCAATAATGAGAAGAGGCAAATTTATCCCATAGTAGAATAAATTGGCCCTCCACCTCTATAGAGAAAAAAAAATATCTTTTTTTTGTTTTCTTGTGTATTTTAGGAGTTCGTTTAGAGTCAGTATTTAAAATTTTGAATAAACATGTAAGCCAAGTTATTAGCTGGGGTTTTGCAATAAATATAAAATAAATTTCCTCAAGACGAGCAGGATAAGATCCTGCGACTTCCGCAGTCTCGTTTAGTGAACTGAGTCACCTAGTCGTTGCATTAAGAATTCTCATCTTTAACTATGGCATCATATTAGATATATAACATTGGCTGTGTTATATTAGATATAGTAAAAAATATAGTCATCGTTATTTTTTATTATATCAATAAAATTTGTGTTTTAATTTCATAAATAATTAAATAAATACTAAAAAGTACGAAATAGCTCTGATATTACATAAGTTAAAAGTATTCGTACTTATATATAAAACAAGTACCTTTGGATCGAACTTTGATTAGAAGGAATTCTTAAAAAAAGGTACCATTTTTTGAGGAGAATATTGTTGTATAAACAATAGTTACGATTCATTTTCTTCTTTGGGAACCATTGTCATCCTGTCTTCCCACTTTTCATCTCTTCACATATTTTATTAAAATCCCCAGCACATTCCATTATCATATTATACTGTGACACGGAATAATTCCCTTTAATGAAAAAAAAATGTCATATTTAAATCAAAAAAGCGAGATTCAAATGAATATACACGGCTTTGAAATTTTTTACTTACAAATTTACTTCGGTAAAGCTGAAAATATGGGAACTTACTTTGAATCGAGTCGTCTTTATTGATTTTTTTTCTAAGAATCATTTGGAATGGTTGATTTTGAAATATCATATTATTCATTTATACTATTAAGAGATATTTATCTAATTACATATGTAACTAAGGTAACATAAGTTATGTTTGTGTGCTAGCGGACTCAAGAAAATACATACGGCAAGCCCACTAAGTATCTTTCGCCAGCTATATAAGTCAGTGTATCATTAATTTTCTGGGCTGGTGGTAGCTTTGGTAGTGAAAATGTATTTATATAAAAGTGGTTAGTCTGATGTTATATAAGTGTCTTTGTGGCCTAAAAGCCTTTTCATGAACATTGTATTTCGACGTCGAAAGAACTAAAGATCCAGAAGGAAATCACTTTATGCAAATTAAAGTAACCTTGTTGTATGCTTCATGTTTTATTCGATAAACTTCCCACATATTTTATAACATTGTCGTTCAATGTATTACTTACATATTCATGCTTCGTCATCTGTTTGTATATTATTATTCAAAGTTATTATATTATAAAACAGTAAGATAGGAGTAGTACATGGTCTAAGTGTTGATAAATTATATTTATGAAAACACACAAGCTGAAAGATAAGAAAAAGCTCGAATTTACCTTAGTTAAAAAGAGAATCACAAACAAAAGAAAACCTTTTCCTTATTTCTATATAAAACGTTTCCTAAGCACACAGAGAAGTTAAACGTATGATTTGAAGTTATTATGAAATTCGTCTTTAATATATCATAACATTATAGCCTTTGAAGCCTCTTAAAAGTTTCTCAAATCACTTACGTGTGATTTGTGACAATATATATATATATATATATCTATATATTAACTTTTATCTTTAAATGCTTGATGCAACATTAATTAATAAAGTTTACATTATCTGGGTTTACTAAATTAACAACTTTCTTTTAAATTGTGTTATATGAAACCTTGCAAGGAGTTATCTATGTCCATGTCCACGCCGTGAACTACGGAGTTAATACATTTAGTCGTTACAATTCGAATAGTTACTAACTCTCGAACTTTCTCAATTTTTTTTTTATGAATCAGAATATTTATTTGTATAATATTTATGAGTTATATAGTCACTCCTAATTGCAGATTTTGCGCGGTGAAATTATAAGGGATCTTCATACTGAAGTACGTACTAAACTCACTGTCAAAATCTTCTAAGTAGAATTTGCTTTTCATTGTTTTCATAACCAGTTTCTAAGTAGATGGTAACGTCCAACCACTTTCCCTATTGAAGTCGTGTACCGACGACTAATTTTGATAGCCTCGCGTACTTTACCCGGTACTAAATACTTTTCCATTGGTAATACGGACCCTTTGTCAAAACGTAAGTATTGTGCCGTTCCCGAATTTAAGACGTGTTCCGTTATCGCTACGTTTTTGACACTACGTATATGGTCTGTGACTGTGATCCGTCTTGTAAATCAATGGCTACACGCACGAAAAAATAAGACTCATTGTCACGTTCTGCTTCAGGTGATAATGCAAGCGAGAGCGAGGAAAAATACTATAGAGAGGTATTATCTGCTTAAGCGTTGGATTTGTGAGGCGTTTATCTATACTCTTACATTCCGTCAGCTGCTGTGTCCAATGAATTAGTGAACTGTTTATAAAGTAAGGTGAAAATTGTGGTTGGTTCTTCATTATGACAAAAATCATCATCCTATCCTGAATACCACATAATAACATAGGTAAGAGGATCTTAAATATCACACATCTTTGTTAATTCTTTATTAATAGTAGATTGGTACATTTTATCGTTATAATTTAAGCAAAAAAATTTACGATTGTAAATAAACGTTAATTTATCCAAAGATTTTTAATTTTCAATCAACTCTTTGTGTATACAAAATAATTCGAATCCAGTGATAATTATTCAATCCAATTGATAGACGCTTGCAATCTTTCCTCAATGTTTCTTTGTTACCTTGATAAGTAAAATTATCGTCCATAAACAGACTTTACAGACAACCGTTTGTTTATTTTATTTTTGTATTTGGTAATATCATAAATTATTTACAACAAATATATATATATATATATATAAAATATTTGCGACTTGCCAATGCTTTCACAATCGACACTAAGTACAACAGAATTCCAGCATTGGGTTACCATTCAGCTAACTGCGTCCTACCATGCAATAAGCTGAATGGTCGTCTTTTTAGGACGTTACAACGCAACATAATAATTCTCGTTGAATTAAATATGAAATATTGCTTTTTATTTTTGTATAATTTATTAATACCATATTTTTTATTATCTTTTAGGTTATTTTGTCCATTTCAAGCTAACCCACTATTCGTATTGTCTTTTCTGTGTGTTTTATTTACATACAAACCTTCCGTTTTTGTAGATACATTCACTTCCTGGTGTTGACATTCATCCACAACGCCTTTTAAATATTTTAACAATTTGAAGTTTTTATTCCTCAGTTATGGAAATTATATTGTGAAGCATGATTATATGTCAAAAGTAGTCGCGCTAAATTATGACTTTAATATATATTCCTTTCTCATTGTAAGGTAGGTTTTCTATTCAATGTTTACAAATTTATAGAAAAATATTATGGAGACAAACACAAATTAATAGTTTATAAAATAAATACTTTCTTTAATTACCTACAGAGTAATAACAAATTCGTGTCACTATGGCCTGTATAAGGCCTAATGAAATAACAATATTTCAGGCAATAGATGACAATATTTCAGACACTAAATTCATTTGTAACTTTAATATGAAGTTATTATTTTATTATTTGTCAAATAATCTTGGTTTTAAGTTATAGGTCAAGACATAAGAAAGAGAAAGAGAGAGAGAGAGAAAAAGAAAATATAACTACTATATTACTAAGTTCCATTCTGAAAATAAATGTCTTAATGTCTTAAATATAAATGTAACCAATCATTCTATGAAAGTCTTACGATCATTTCAGCATCTATTTCACTCAATATTCTGGTCATTTAGTCATAGTTATGTTCTCCGGTCAATTTGAAATTCAGAAATATTATGCGTACAAGCCTTACCAAGGACCCACACTCCATTAGGGTTTGATTTATTGCTCTTAACTAAAAGGGTCTCACAAGGAACGATTTTTGGTCCATATATAAATATATCTATGTCATATTCATTATTTGTATGGAAATTTTTCCGCGTAATACTATTTGCTCTGAACGTGTAAGTACGTTATATGTACGAGTACGTATAACGCTTTTCGGTCGTATATTGATTTTACATAAGTGGTTCCATTTTTGATATAATCCCTGTAGTAGTTGGTTGGTGAAAGGTAAATAATAATAGTAACGAATATCAAAGTTAAGTTATTTCATCGAACTTAAAACAGAGTTAAATGTTCAGTAGTTTGCTAAATTCTTAAAAAATATCACAAACAGTTTTATTTTAAATAATTTTCAATTCAAAACTTTAAACAATCTCGAATTACTGTTTGTAATATTTAGGGAATGTTATTAAATCTCAGATAAAATTTCAAGGAAAAATATTTTATCTTTGGGAAGATTTCTATGAAATGTCTGTAAAGTATTATATTATATTTCATATGCTTAAAGTACTTATGCTTACGAATTAATATAGAAATTTATATATATTTTGAGAAAATGTATTCATAAAATTTACTACAATCTTTAGGATTTGAGAGTTCTATAATTTGACGTCTGTTTTGAGAGAAATGTAAAGAATTGTATTGTTATTTGGTGAGATTTTATTCAATTTGTTTCAAAATAAATTCAAACCTTTTTATTTCATATTCAATATTTAATTCTATTATATAAATTCAATGACAAATTTATACTGCTAATATTTAAAAAAAAAGTTGAAACAAGTTTTACTTGGCATGATAAACTAAAATACTTTTGTCAAATTATTTAAGGTTTTTTTATCAAACCATTACTCAAATTTATCACAAACTTTGTAGAAGGCTAGAACAAAATCAATATTTCCTTCCATACAAGAAATAATAAATATTGTTTTATTTTGTAACTAAAAACTCGTTTTATTGAATTTAGCAACCTTCTAAATAATGTGATACATCTACATCTATGAAAAGTTTCCTACGACGGTTATTGTAATTATTATACCCAGAAACTGTAAAAAATATATATTTTATAAAATTATTTTTTTTCCGAAAGTAACGGTTACTCTCCAAGAATCATGATACTACCACTTAATAACATAATAGAACCACATTTATATTGCACGAATATAATTCTATCTTAAGAAATGTTACGTACACGTTTTTCAACACCGAAATAATTTTGATAATTAGTAAAATATAAATTATTTTAGAAAATATATTTTTGTTTCTAGAATGTGTACTTTAATGTCAGCTACTTTGTTTGGAAGCAAACTTTAAGTCAAGATTAAAATGTATTAATATTCCCCAGAGGTATTAGTGGGCTACGAAATCATATTATACTATTGACATCAACGAATTTTTAGAAATAAGTCTTTCATATCACATTGAATGTTTTATATAGCTCTCTCAATTCAATTCCATATTGATAACGCGTATATTGACACTTGTTTTCGAAACAATGAGATTAATGAAGTTAAAAATCATAATCCATTTTCACATCACATTTTCTCATTAACAAATAAAGTCGTAAGTTTAAATAATAATGAAATACTTGAAATGAAACATTTGATAATTCAAACTGTTTTGTGATGAAACTTCGTGCTTTGAAGAAATTTGTAAAAGCAATTTGTTTAACATTAATGTAACGGATAAATAATTATGTATGTATTAGGCCTCTGCAGGCAATAACTTTCATAACTTTGATGGGTAAGAAATAAAGGACTATTTAAAGGTTATTTTTTTCCTGAAAAAATGCGGCTGAAATCCTAAAAGCTTAAAATTTTATTTTTTTCAAGCAGATATTGATAATATGAATAGTTTTAAAGGCATAACACTCTATAAAGTTAAAACGCTCGATTCTTAAACAAATTAGTAGTACTTACATACACATCAAAATAAATTACTCTGAAAACGTAAACCTAGCTGAAAGAAAAATAAAACTAATAAAAAAATACTGAATCTGTCATTCATTGATCGTCAACTAAGGTAGTGACGTATAATGTCAAATGTCGTGGCAGAATAACAATCAAATATTAAAGTTAATATAACAATCAAGTTAATATTACAGTAATGATGTTTATATCTGTTTTAATGCTGTCATCATTTTCCTTTGACACGACGTACTAAGAGTACAAACAACATACAAACAACAACGCTCCTGTCCTGGCCAGATAGTTTGATTTAGAGGACCCGACTAGTGTGATATTGCATTTGACAAATTGCTTATTTTTTTTACAAAATCCTTTTAAGATCATAGAATTATAAAATGTTGGTGTATGTTTTGAACTTGATTGAATTCAGTAACATATTACTCTTCACGAAATAGGACTCGAAAACAACTGGTCAATTAAGATAGTATAAAATAAAAATATAATATAAACAATAATATTTGCCTGCCTTTATAAACTTCGGTAGCATACCAAATAAAAGTGTAAAGGTAAGCCAACTTTTTTCTGGTTTTTTAAAAGCTTATTGATATTAATTTATTATTGATGACTTTAATGCGATAGATCTTTGGAACAAAAACATTTGTATTATAAATATTTATACTTGCTATGTCGCTCGAGTAGTGGTAGTGACGTGGTAGTGACGTGGTAGTGACGTGGTAGTGAAGTGGTAGTGACGTGGTAGTGACGTGGTAGTGACGTGGTTAATGTGACCCAGCCATTTCACAGTATCAGTGTACACGTAGTTTTTTAATTTGTAACCAATCATAGGATGTGTTTGTACGATACAATCTCAGTTGGTATATAAAATTATAACCTTATATGACTATACGCTTTTATAATAGGTAAGTCAATTTCATTTGTCAGTATTTCTTAAAAATTGTACCAATAAATTATCTATTCAGTTTTCATAATAGACTTTAATCGAATTTCCAATAGTTAGGAATCTAATAAGAGAAACGACGGAATGAAGAAATAGTAGATCTTTTCATTGAAGCGGTGTCCATAAGGTCAACTACCTATTACTGAACGTTCGCCACTTTCCCGGGGATCTCGTTGACATCGTTTATTGAAGGACCACAAATTGGTTGCAACTTAATAATATTTTCTTTTGAATGTGAATAATTCTTATCAAAACAGTAAAAAAAACATTCGCCTCGTAATGACTCACAGAGCTTAGTATTCTGATTGAAGCAGAAGTTACTATTAAACGTTTTTATAATAAACTTATTTTATGAAAAGAATATGTTTTGTTTTCAAATGGCAATACTCTTTGTTTCTATAAATTATTAATTTTAATCAAAACAATTATTCCTGAATATTCTCGCGTATTAACTATTTAGATATTAAACTTTAAATTTAATCCAATGTTTCGTTTGTTCTGTAGTAGTCGTTTTCTACCGTTGGAGGTAGATGAATAATTATCTTACTCTGTAATAAACACTTACATCTCGTCTTCTCGTGATCATAATGGCTGCAAAGCAAGTCAGGTCAATTTAAAGTCGAGTTTAATCAATTCAAATAGGTTTATTTAAATGTCTACTACTCGTGAAAACCTAAGAAAATATTAATTCATACGTCTCAATTATCTTACTTCATCTACATATACGAGTATGTCATTAGGAGCTCTTTTATTTTATTTCTAAAACCAAACTAGATAGTAAATATACATATTAGTTCATATATTGATGAAAAATTCTAAATATACATATTACTTCCGTTCTATTTACAAATACAATTTCATAATGAAATAGAAAAAGTTTTTGGCAGACCGATCTTAGTCATAAATTGAATAAGATTGTTCGAACATATGACACATATATAAGAAGAATACATTTTTGAAATTCCGTTTGAAATATATTTATTGTTCCTGTGTTCTGATTTTAACTGCAATAATATTAGTAGGAAACAATCATTTGATATTATGATAGATGTTTGTTTGTTTCTTTTATTGATGAATGATTATAAAATATTACACAACCGGTATTTCTGTAATTAATTTGCTGTATTTTTTTATATTGCTATATATAGAAAATATGATAGAGATATTGATTACTGGTTTTTAAGGAAAACCTTCGTAGTTCAATTCTTTTACAATTTCATATTCAATTAGTTTAAGTGCAAACAGAAAATATCACACTTTTCTTTGTGCAAGTGACAGCACGTGATTATCTTACGTTACATTTCTGACTGACTGACGACTGCCGAGGATTGTTTAATATTGACTTTATTGTTTCAAAGTATGAGTTACAGTATTAGTATTAAAGAGTTCAGTTTCATTTTAGCTAATGTAAAGAACGGGCTGGTTATAATAGTTACAGTTTTGACTGAAATTCGCATTTTTTTTGTTTTTCACTGTTACTACATAGACGTCTAGACATGCCGTTCCAGTCAGTAAGTAGCCTATAATAAGTATTTACATTTTAAATATTCCTCATTCTTAAAATATCAAATTTAACCTAAACCTAGTTTTATTTCACAGAAAAAGATTGAGATAGAGGTGTAAGTATAATATATTGGTAGGATAGAAGATAGTGAGAGATAGAAGGTTTATGTTAAATTAATAAAAAATAAAATAAGTGCAGTACACAATTTAAACACGAATACAAAAAAAAAAGAATAAATAAAAGGACAATATTTTTCTCAGTATACTTGTGTAAATTTACTTTGAATATAACTCAGTTTGAGATCAATCAAAATTTGGTAGTATATTATTTTTATAATATACAATTATTTTTGGTGACATGTGGAGAGAGTATGGATGTAAGAAATTTCTAATATAAAGCTTCATGGCATTCCAAACCAAATACTCACTACGATGTAAAGGGTTATTCATACTCCAGGACAGGACCAAGTTTCAATAAGATAAAGCGTTGTCTTGCAATAAACTGTGCTTAGAATTTCTCCGAGAAACTGACTTCTCAGTAGTGTGGGATTTATCTTATCAATGCTGCTTTAATAAAAGGATCCGCCATTGCGTCTTACCATCGCTCTTCATTAACATCTGTTGATAAACAATGTATATTGGAATAAAATAAATAGATAAGAGAAGAGAACAACCGGAAACTATATGGGCGGAGAAAATAAAAAATTGTATGGCGTGGAAGCAAGCAAGTTGAAATAACGTATGATTAAAATCGTAAAAGATATTGACATAATGCGGCAACCCCAAATAATTGGGATAAGAGCATTTGTATGTGGTTTAAGAATTTTTTTGAATAGTGATCTGAATTATTTAATATGTGACTGACTATGATGATACGATACGAGCTTTTGTTAAACTTTGTATGTTACTTAATAATAATATGTTTATGGAAAATATAGAGAAAGGAATAATAAATTCTGCAAAAATTCTAAATTTAAATCAACCATTAGTGACTTAGACTTAAAACTGGCTTTATATTCAGCCAAGTTTAAGGAAATTCTGGGGTACGACCTTTATAAAAGTCCTTAGAATATTGCGAAAATTTTTATTCAAATTTAAAATTTATTTTACTATTACTTTTAACTTTTTCTTCTAAGTGCATAAGATTTTGATCCAAAATGTTGATAAAAATATTTCAAAATATTATTAGTTTCTGTTTAGTAAGGTATTTATATATATAATATATTATATATATAAATATAAATACATTATATATATAAACATAAATATATATAAATATAAATACATTATTTTTATAGTATTTATGTTTATATATATATATATATATATATATATATATACTATATATATAAACATAAATACTATAACTCATTTTATAAAGTATTTACATACAATACGTATTTACAAACATAAGTATTTACAACATACCGCTTATGCCATCAGTAAAAAATCTAGGTCTTCATATTGATGGCACTCTTAGTTGGAATGTCCACATAGTCGAAGTAAGCCGAAAAGTAACGTATTCACTACGTTTGCTTTATCGGTGCAAAAACCTTTTACCTATTCGAACCAAAATTCTGTTAGTGCAGTCACTAATCCTGCCTCTCATTGACTATGCTGATGTATGCTGCTCTAACATCTCTGAAGCTAACTTAAATAAATTGGACCGCCTTCTTAACAGTTGCATTCGCTTTATTTTTAGTCTCCGTAAATTTGATCATATTTCTCAGTACCGTTCTAAGCTTAAATGGCTACCTATCCGCGAAAGAAGGCAGTCTAGAACTCTATGTCAGTTATATTCCATTCTAAATGATCCAAATTCCCCTCGGTACTTGAAATCTAAATTTCAACTCCTGGGGTCATCTCATGATTTGCATCTCCGGTCAGCTTCTAAACTAAGTTTATTTGTACCTTCACACCATACTGGTTTTCTGTCTAACTCTTTCACAGTACACGCTATAAAACTTTGGAACGGTCTCCCTGATTTGCTTCGACGTGCCCCAAATAGGCAGGTATTTAAAAAACATATCCGTAAGTATTTATACACAAAAATAATAATATTTTATCTTCTTTTTGACTTTTAATTTGCGTAGTGACATTTGTGTTACTACTATTTTATTATTATTATTATTTACTTTTTTTAATTCACGGTATCGTCTTACTCTTGCTTTGTATATGTATATATGTGTATGTGTGTGTATATGTATATATATTTATATATTTATGTATGTGTATGTATGTATACGTATGTATATGTACGTATTAACAATTTGTGTATTTTTATATTTATTTATTTATCTATTGATATTACGTTTTTTTTTTTTTGATCATTTGGTATCATGTATTTAATCTTTTTGTTTATTGTTTCTAATTTTTTTTTTATTATATCTCTATTATACCCCTAGCTTGTATTTTTCTGTATATTTTTGTTTATATCGGTTGACTGGTAGAGAATGCTTTAGCATTAAGTCCGCCGTTTGTATGAAATTGTTTTTTTTGTACAATAAAGATTTTAATAATAATATAAATACTTTACTAAACAGAAAAAGCTTAACCTCACTCGTATAGCAACATTCTTTAATTTTTTATTTTCTTTCGTTTAAGAAACATCCTATTGATTGGGCTTCTTCATATTCTTCTACTATAAAGATAAACTAATAATATAAAGTGGGTCAGTTATAGTAAACCAATCTCTTAATGGCATTCAACCGTGACCCCGCTATGAATGATCCAGGCACCATTGTAACCCAGTAACTTAAAAACGTTACATAACCATACAACCACAGTAATTATAAAGTAAATGAAAATGTTGAAGTGAATGAGGTGCTTGGAACGATGGAGTGCTTTCATAAATAATTCAATCGAGCAAGGTCGTTTTATAAACTGTGCTAACAAATTTCGACATAACCGAAAACATAATCTTAGATGTAGGTATATACCTATCATACATATTCCATTTTGATAAGATAAATATTTTGTGAAAAAAAATAATACATTATTTATTTAATTTATTTATTTATTTATGTACCAGATTTACAAACATTATATGAACCGGTTTGTATTAAATTTAATATCGTATCGATAACCTTAACATAAAATAATATTTTATCCTAATATTATATAAAACGCTATATTTCATACTTTTTTTTTTTCATACAAATATCCTATAATATTTTTAAGTAAAGAAATAATAAATACCACGAATAAAATATTGATCTAAAGGAAAAGTAAAAAACAATTGCCAATTCGTTAAAAAAATAATTTCCTCTTCCTATTTGAAACCTCTCAGTCTCTGAAGGTCGTAATGCCCAGATGCTCTCTATCCTCAAATAGCTTGGTTAACGTTACGTGCTTAAATTGAATTTGATATTATTTCTACTTCCACTCAAATGTTGCACAATGGAGAATGAAATGTACATTTTACTCTTCTTTGATGTTATATCCTATTGTAAAATTGCAACAAAATATGGATCTACTATTGAATAATACCACACTGCAAATTATATTGAATAGAATTCAAGTAGTAAATATCAAATTAATATTAAGATAATAATTAATATTAGGGTCTCTGGCCAATTCAAATCTGAAGGTTCACGAGGCGTTAAGCTTCAATGACGTATAACATCTTCTTTCATCACAAACGAGAGGATATCGCGCATGGGTGGTGTGACGTCATGACCTCCAAACCTACTCCCGCTATTAACAGTTATAATTGGATCTTTGTGAAAGTTTCGTTATTCTATTTTGTAAGTTTCAATTTATCACAGCTCAAAGTACTTTTATTCAATAAATGTTTAATTATCAAAGTCTGTGTCTCGAATCTATCTGATTTAATTATAATATCATATTTATTGGTATACGATTACATTAAAATGATTTTCTACTTACTAACATCATAAATACTGGACGTTATACTAATATGATTCTAAATTGAGGTTATCTTATTTAAAGGACACATACATTTGTGGTACATTCATTTATACGTAAGACATTCCTAAATTCTCTTACGAAATAATCAGATTCTTACTGTCGTGAGTACACATTGTATATTTTTAGTTTCAGTTCAGTTCAGTGTCTCGTTTCAATAAGCAACTAAGAACTTAATAAATTAATAATGACTATTTATAGTTATGTATGTACGTTACGAATATAAAAAATAAAAAAAATAAAACAAGTGAACCTGACAAAATTAAAACATAATGTTTAAAATGTTATCAATTTGTATTTATAAGTTTTCCAACAAGCGTAGTTAAAAAGAGCAAAACTGCATTCTTTTAAATCTTTCCTCCATTTATTAGATTAGAGATAACAGAAAAATAAAGTATGAGTTAAAAGCCCCAGTTTTAATTAAGATACATATATGAATTAAAATTATGAGCTTTTCAAGGCTTTAGTCTACTATTTACTAACTGACTTAAATTATCCTTGCTAACAGTGCCCATAACCAACATTACAGTGTACCGTAATAAACATTATTCAAAGGAGTATGTAGAAAGTAAAACCAAAATAAAATATCTGAAATGTATAAGATGTGTAAAACTAAAAAAAAATTTCCTTAACACATCTTATATCTTTCAACCCTAATTACCAGCTGGATTAAAATATTTAGTAATAATCGTAGACAAATCTCTTTTTATAGGTTCAAACTTGTAATATACAATGTCAGCACGCTTTCAGCTGACAAATACACGATAACCCTCAAAGCGAGCAACCTACTCTGCGACCGGGAGCGCGACCAACAGTAACATGGAGGTATCGGGTTTATGGTAGACAAGTCTCTCATTAATAACATTATGGCCACCGCAAGCTTGTCAAGCAGAATTGCGTATCTTTTACACAGAGTATCTAAAAGATACTCGCTGAAGGTCAAGTAAGACTAGTAGGACTACGCACCAACCTCGCAAAGCCTAGACGTAGAAGTGTATTCTAAAAATAATGTCATCAATCAGGCCATACACACAAATAAAGGTTACTTTGATGTAAGGAATGTTGTCAATACGATTTGGAAGTAATTTAATAAGCCCGGCCATAAAAATAGACCCTAAAAACTCCCCGACAAAACCCTCAAGCTTATGGTGGAACGACGCTCGTTAGGGTTTGAGTTCCCCGATGGTGTTGAAGCTTATAGGCTGCGGCTGCACAAGACCTACATTTAAGTCTGTGCGACGCGATATCCATGTAATGTTTTTAAACTATCGCGACTTGTACACATTTTAAACTAATATCGGGTCTACTACGCGATAAAAATTAATTAAGGTGAAATACCTTTTTATTTCCCGACGTTTCGGCCGAATTTCACCAGCCGTGGTCACGGGATGACTGATGTCAGCTCAGCGTCGTCTTCGTGAGGCGCGATGCAACTTTTATGTCTTTAACGGTATCTACAAAGTGGCGAGAGTCCCTAACAAAAGATGCAGTTTTACCCACTAACGGTTGCAGGACTTTCGAGATGTGTTTCGCTAGTTCATAGGTGGGGGAGTCAATTAGTTTCGGCGACTGAACGCTCTTCGGACTGAAAAGACGTTTAAATACTTCTAATGTGAAGAGAGCTTTATGATTTTTTATAACTGAACGTATATGCTTGATCACACAAGTAGTCGGATTATATGATACTGGTTTATAAATCATTTGGTCGGCTAATAAATTACTGATTTTTCCGTCATAATCACAGGAGTTCATTACTACCGTAGCGTTTCCCTTATCGGCTTTAAGCACTAAGATATCCATATTATTACGTAAGTCCGCGAGCGCTTTTCGTTCTTCAGCACTTGATAGAATCAGGTCACAACCACTGGATTGAGTTGCACCAGCCACAAGTCTTCTCCAAAGACCGTCACTACTATCCTCGAATAGTACGTGAAGCGATTGAAATAAAGAAACATAAAAATTTAAATCGAGAAGATGGATATCGACTATCACCAGCATGGAATCCAGTTTGTAGACACCGTTAGTGTCGTTTGTTTAAATACCCTCACTTCCGATAGTAACAATATCAACAACACAAATAATGAGGAACAAGCAAGGGTAGTTACCGAGACTCGCGCCTCACTAAGACGACGCTGAGCTGACATCAGTCATCCCGTGACCACGGCTGGTGAAATTCGGCCGAAACGTCGGGAAGTAAAAAGGTATTTCACCTTAATTAATTTTTATCGCGTAGTAGACCCGATATTAGTTTAAAACGATATCCATGTATTTAGTATCAACTGTAGATACGATAGAGGGCTTAGTTCTACTCTTAAGTGTTTGTACGAGACTCGTCAGTCGTGCAAAGCCAGCTATCAAAACAAAAATAGGAGGATGAGAGCATAGAGTTGTAAAGCCGATATCTTGAGGGAGATCGAAAGGTTCTATGGAGATGATAGACGATGGTCACCAAACCTGTTGGCTTATAGGCAGAAGATCTAAGAGTCAAGTTCAGCAGGAACTATTCCAAATATATCCTAAACATCAGCTTCCATGAAAATACTAGAGGTTTAAAACAGCTCAATAACTACAAGGCTCCGAACGAGGTCGGCATCACACTTAAAGTCTTTCAGAGGCTTTTTAATACCGTCTTGCTTGAGGGCATAACGCTAAAAGCATGGAAAAGAAGCGTGGTCCTGTTTTTGAAAAAAAAGTGATAACACTTTGTTTTTTGTACCCAAGAATTACAAGCTTATTTCGCTTCTGAGCCATATTTACAAGCTTTTTACGAATCATCTCACAAGTGAATGTTATGACAACCAGCCTCTCGTACAAGCCGATTTCTAAGAAAGCTTTAATACCATAGACAACACACACACGTTGCGGCAGATTATACACTATGCTTAGCGTTGGGGACATTGAAAAATCTTCTATTTGGTTGAAACGTGAACGGTGCTTCAGTCTCTCCTGAGATGCCAAATTGACTATTCGAGTATTGCAGCATTGCCCAAAAATCCTTCCATTGCAGCGATGCATGAGGCAGGGAGACGTTATCTCGCCGAAACTGTTTCGTTTCACTGGAAGACACTTTTAAGCTCTTAGAATGTCAAAGACAAACGACAAGCCACCTTAGGTTTGCCAATAATATCGTAGTCATGACAAAATCCATGAAAGATGTCAGTGCCATCCTTGGAGATATCGACGGAGTCTACCAACGGGTGGAACTTAACAGGAACATAGAAAAGAATAATGTTAAATATTCATGTCGTGCCCTTCCACATGTATGTGTTCAACTTCACTCTTGAAGTTTTTGACAAATACGTCTACCCAGGACGAAAAGTCGGACGACCTGCAGAGTGTTGCAAGCAGCCGCTGCATGCAGGCCGTGTTAGACCAATCGTAATGGAGGTCATTGGGGAAGACCTATGTCTGTCTGTGGACGCACAGTGGCTGATATGATGATGATTATAATAAGGATAAGTTTAAAACTAAACAATGAAGTACTGAAAACTGTTTATATAATAAAATCAAAGATTTATTATATATTTCATCATTTAAAATAACGAAAAATCATATTTTTCCTGCTGAAAGAAGATCCCTGACCGAAAATATTTGCGTTATTAACATTAGTTCAAGTCTGTACTATCTTAGGAGTAACTGCATGGTATCCTTCAGAATACAATTATTTTTAATATAATTCTAAAAAAGAATATGTAAAAATTTAAGTAATAATAAGAAAGCTCAGTTTTTGACTGAAAAAAATGACTTTTCAAAGATATTGGATTATTTATCTCCTTTATTATATTCTGGATACCATCCATTTTATTTCGATAAAATCTAATATTTAAAGGAAACCGGTAAATTAAAAAAAAATAAACTTATTATTAAATTAAAATAACATAAATACTATATATTTATGTTATTTTAAATATTTTTTTCCTTGTGTCTTTAAAATATGACGTACGTGAAGCCATAAATAAAATTTAAAAAAAAATACTGTTTTGAAATATTCTCTCCATGAAAATATTATCACAAGTTACGACTGCTAAGAACTAGTGGCGCTATATTTAATGCAATTTCAATAAAAAGGATGTTTTTTTAAAGAAAAGTAGTAATAATCAAGTATAGAAACAAAACTGTACGAAATAAGTGTCGAATGTACAAAATACTTTACTTCTTTATTAAATGTATAGATAAAAACGTTAAAAATACTTAAGAGAATTAGATAAGTTATGGCATGAATACTTATTTAGATGAACAAAATCAATTTTGCAATACCTAAGATTTAAGATTCTTAATGTACATTGTAATACTAATAAACTGGAAGCAAGATATTTAATCCTCAATTGTTAATTAATAAAGTCTGTTTTCGTCCACAGATGTACGAGCTCCATGAAGCTGTAGTGAGTGTGTGTATTTAGTCAAGCAGTAAAGTGGGATTATGAACAGATACGTGCTTTAGCCATGACTATGGCTTTTCTGTTCAGCGCGTTTGGTGTGCTCACCCTCGTCAGTCGCACGGGTGAGTTAATGACCCTTTAGTAAAATATCATTTGTTTCTTTCTCTGCCACCCAGAATAATGAAACATGAAAACTTAATTGAATATTTTTATATAAAATAATAAATATTTATCCATTAATTGCATAAGCGGACTTGGCAATAAAACTAATCCGTTCACAGAGCTTTTTCCACCTTAGTGAGTAAAAAGTATTTTTATTCGGATTAAACCCTCATTCTAAAATCGGATACAAATTATATAACATTGCATAACATGTATATATCTAAAGCCCCTTTTAAATCTAGTTACAACTCAGATATATTTCTAATGCAAAATTAAAAAAAAAATATATGATTCCTAAATTTATTTGTGTCCTTAACAAGTTCCAAAAACACAGTTATTTTTAAAGATGTTAATTTCAAATACTTATTTATTCTTGTCCATCTTTTTTTAATGAAATGTTATTCAAAGTTATATATATAACTTCACATACGATTTTCCAAAGTGTACAAGGTTTTCTTAATATTCTTTAATAAATATGCGCTATTATGAAGATATTTAACTATTGTTTCATGCAGTTATTAGAAAAGAAGAATATTTATAAATACGTATTCTCCTTTGTTAAGATATTTAAATATGCAAAGTAAATGTAAGTAATTTTTGTATCATAAGTCTTAAAATTTTAGCTAAAATATTAACAAAGATTATGAAGAAAAATAAGTAAAAAACAATAGGACAAAGTAAACACACCCACAATCCAGCTCTTCAACTAAACAAGATAGATAATAATTACAAGATATAAAAGTAACTTAATGAAGTGAATCTGCCTGTGTAATGATATCTTTAAAACCATGAACGTTGGATTTCAATCACGACCACTTTAATTAACATTTAATTGACTACAGATTGAATTATATTTTGGCACGGATTTTTGGACAACCAAATATGTAACTAAAAATCAATCATTTCTTTGATACGAGCATCAGCTCGTATCGTGAATGTGTTAGCGTCCTATTGTATCATTTTTATTTCCTCTCATCTAGGAGCTAACTGGACTAGGTAGTATGACCCTGTGTCTGGAGACTATTATGAAAAAATTGTCAGAGCAGCGTTTGTAGCCTGCCTTACCCTCGTCTTTTTTCATGCATAATAATCCCCTAACCTAATACTAACCTCAATTGTTTCTCAAGGATGGCTAGGCAACCTTTCCTTCTGTTACAAACATTTATGAAGGCACTCAATATAAGGAGAACAATGTTGCCATACATTTAATTTTCGATTGTATCTTCATTTCATTACACTTACATATTTAGTTCAAAAATATATAATTTACTTACTTATGCCTAGGATTGGTTGAACCAACCAACCTAGGTTTTGTAATCTTCTCTGCCAACTTAAGTCTTGTAATCTTCTTCAGTTATATGGATTTTATCTTCAATTATAATTAGAACACGCTTTTAAATTGAAAAAGGTGAGGAAATAAAGAGAGTTACTACGGAAATTTCTTAGGGCCAAAGCCATGGGTGATAATCAACTCAGTCCCTAACTATCTAGAGCATTACAGTCAATTCTTAAACTTATCCAAGGTATATATATTAAAACAAATAAAAAATCTTGATATTTTGACCCGGAAAAAGATGTAGTAGACTTCGATAAAAATCCTTTTGAGTACTCAAAAAAACAAGAAAAAGGTAAGCTTTTCTTGAACAACCAATTCATATTCCAATCCAACCCACCAACTTTTAATAAAATAATAAATAAGAAACCATCTATATCAGCACCACGTCCTGATGGCATTCCTTGTGTTTTAATAAAACGGTCAAAGTGTTGCTACAAAATTTGAAGCAGCCCCATTGTGGCTAACCAATTGTTTTTAGTTATAAAAATGGATTACAAAGGTCGCACTTCATTTCTATTTGTAATAGTCGATAGCTTTTTAAATGATCTAAAGAAGTTAGACGATCAACCAATGAGAAATGTAAAAAAAACTTGAAATAAATGAAACGAAAGAAGCTCTATAAACATATAATATAAGTGACAATTTCACGATGTGATACTCTTAGTAACATCTCTCCCAAAAGATAGAAGTGCATTAGAGCTTGAGATACGACTTTTATTACTTTTTTTTTGTCTGTGGCAACACTAGGGCTAACAGCTGATCAAAAGTGATCCGACTTAGTTTTTAAGTAAAATTAATTAATTGTGTATATTTTTAAGCCTAGTCCCAGTAACATTATATTGTTAGTGTTTAAATAGTATTTTAATAATAAGTTCAGTGTATAATTTGCTTATATTACTTAAAAAATAGCAAAGAGCACGAAGCGACAGTTTACCGATAATGTACAAATTTTAAATTTTCAAGTAGATATTTATAATTACGTGTGTATTCATAACAACTGTCAATTGGTATTTGTTACCGCTATTCCCCGTAAATTTGTTTAAAGGCTCATATTATATAATAACTAAATAGGCATAACAATCTTGTTTAGTTGGTTGCAGGTTTCCTTTATATGATGATGATACTTTAAAATGATGACTCGTAGAAGATTTTAACACCATGAGGAAAACAAACTTCAACTGCCATTAAAATAATAAATAAAGAGCAAGGATTTGTGTGCCCAACTGAACAAGGAAAGGGATGCAAATGAGAAGGAACTATTAGAGTTTTTAAAGAATAAAGACAAGTTAAAGTCTCAGTTATCTGAGCTATATATAAAATGTAATGATATCAAGGAGCAGCGTAATACGCTAGACCAAGTAGTGGATTTTGAGGTTTGATGAGTGTAGTGTTGAGTATGAACAAGTACTTCGGCGTACCACTACCCAGGAGCTAGAGCTGAGAGATGCTCATCAACAAATCTCCGAGCTGGAGCTGGAGAAGGCTGCCCACAACACAACCACACTTCACACTCACAGCTTGTTCGAAGAGTCAGTTGATAATTCAGTCAGTTGGTTACTGCTTCAACTCAAAACCCTTGTCACTATAGATTTAACTAATGACACATTAACAGCACAAAGGCTGGTTGGTTGCAGCAATAACAAACTTAAAAGATACATAAATATCAATAAGTATATTAAGATTTTTTTTTATTACATTATTAGGCCTTCCACGCAAATTGATTGCGATGGTTCTAGTTGTTCGTAAATTGCTCATTTTACTTATTGACATTTGTGAAACAGTGATCACAACAAAGAAAAACCTGGCTCAGTTTGTTGTGTGGTTCGTCTCAGACCAAGGCGCGCCTGGAACCCTCGTAATTTTAACTTTAAGTTCAGAGATGTTCTTGCAGAAAGGCTTATTTCGATAAGTATGGTGATAAGTTTCGATAAGTATGGTTATTTCGATTCGTATCAAAATGGGCCCTCCTGACACCTCTATTTGACGTACATAAGTGATCACTGATAAGGATTCAAAGTGGAAAAGATTTAAATAAATAAATAAATGCATAGACAATTCATGATAGGTGCTCAAACAAATAAAGTAGGTTTAGGATCCAATAGGCCAAATAAATAGGATTTAATGAGATTAAAAAAATATGTATAAATTCAATTTTTTATTAGCTCTAACTGTTCCTCTTATTTCTGCAAAATATTTTTTGAAATTTCTTTAGGATTATATTAGAATGTAAGTAAAGCCAGTTACCTATCTTGACAGTTTTTAATTTTCCAAATATTATATTTCCTCCAAATATGTACTGTTATTTTTAATGTTGACGCATGTTCTAGTTCTCTTCACAATAGTTTATGATTACAATCTTATCTATTTATAAATACTTTTTTCTATAGAACTTTTATTTTTAGTAAGTTTTAAAATGAATTCGTAATTAGATAGGTCGCTTTTTACGGCTCTCTTCAGTATTATTGATTTTGTAGAAACGTTATTATTAGTGCCTATTAGTAGTTATTCTGTTTACATACAGACAACCTAAATGACTAAATATTTAATAATTCTTGGAAATTCGTTCAAAGTTTTCACTCCAATGAAATACAATATCAAAGTATTTCTCGTTGTAAAACAACATTATATTACAAGGTATAAAAAATGCTTTTATAAGCGAGTGTAAAAACGATATAAATGCCGCAAGGGCATACATTGCGTTTTAATGGTCGGTTACTTTTTATTCCTCTGGTAATTAAAATATATGATAACATGTTTGTTCTGTATTTGTAAAAAATAAAAGTTACTCTTAAAATATATTTTTTATTAATTATTAATTATTTATTTTTGAAAGATTTAAAAAGGAGCCATTTTTTTCAGCCTTATATAAAATGTGCTATTTATCTGAAAGAATAAGACCTATTTGCGAACAAAAATCTAAAGAAACAAAGTTGGACGATTGAAAAATTTATAGATAAGAGATGGTGAATAATAAATGTACAATATTAACTTTTGTAAATATTTTTTTCCAGTCTAACAATAAATAAATTTTAAAAGCAATATTTGCATTTTTTAAAATTATAAATCTGCATAGTACAAAACAAGTTTGTTTGTATTTAATAAAAATGAATGAAGAATGTGAAAAATACAAAAGAAACATGTCATTATTATAAATGTGTAACATTATTAACAAACTCAGTCTTTAATACACTTATATTATACAATAAAGTATAAGTGTCATTTTAGAAGTAAGTAAACAAAATATCATCTAACAATCTCAAGTAATATGTCTCAAAGCACAACCGCGATATACGAGGACATATAAAATATATTATCACAAGTGAGATAAATCAAATAACCCGCAAGCTACAACTTTTATAATATCCTTCATTTCAAAACATGTTCTTCGACTCCATAAGATGACTTTATAATAACGTATATATTCAGTGATCCACAAATCCACGAAAAATTATATTGAATAGAAATATAAAGTATAAGTGTAATCAAAATATATTAAGTATCATTTATACATAAATAATAATTAATTAAAATGTGTGCACTGCTCAGATCAGCTCAGTGGCGTGCCTTGGGAGAGGCTTATATCCAGCAGTGGACTGCCGTGAGCTGATGATGAGGATAGATCAGCGTTCAATTTAAAATAGTATTAAACCAATAATCATTAGTTAGTCATTTATAATCTCAAATATTATTTCAGAAAGAATTCCTTATATAAAATCTGACCGAAAATAATAATGTTATTAATATTAAAAGACCAAAAAAATAATAATTTAATAATATATAACGCAAACTTTAATATTAAACACGATAATACTCAGTTCAGTAAGTGACTTTTGTCTCCACAAAATTATCGGTCCATTCAAAGCAAGCAGCCATTGTGCCCTGTGATTCATGAAAGCAGTCTATCTATAGCCATGTAATGAATCAAAGTTCAACTTAACTTAGAAGCGAAATTGTATATTGAAGAATCGTAATAAAACTCAGTCTCAGTCCCAGTTTGTAAAAACGAAATAAACCAAATATGATAGTTATTTTCGATATAGTGTTATATTAAAACTCTTGTGCATTTTATTTATTTATCTACTTTAATTAAGTTACCCGTTAACTGTCTGTATAATTATTATTTTTATCAATTAGTTTATACATAAATAGTAATAACATGTTCTTTGTTACCTTTATACTTTCACATGCTGTATTTTTCATTGTTCTAATATCTTAAAAAACTTTTCATTGTATTTTGCAGCTTTATCATAAATAAAATAACTTAACAAATATTGCGCTTAAAATTACCAAAAATCTCTGTTTTCTGAAATGGACAAGATTTATCTTGTGTAAGAATAAATTCATTTATGCTTCAATAAGAGAAGGGTCACATGAAAGAAATGAAATCTTGTACGGCTGGCTTTATAGCCACCATACAAGATTTAAACGTGTCGTAAGAACACGTGCACACTGTGATACTTTTTTTTTGCTTCAATATACGTACCTTTATAGCTAAGTAAAGATCTTATTTGGACTTTTCACCAAAACATTCCTACTTACACATACTTTGACATAGTATTCGTGCTTAAAATGTTATTTATTATTAATATATGTTATAATATGTTGATCTTGGAAAGAAAAAGTACAATTTAAGGTCAAGCGTACAATATTATTTTTGAACATTTTAAAGTATGTTGAATTGTACATAAGCATCAATTAACTTATGAGACATCACACTATTGTTGACATCACACTATTGTTGGTTTGAGTGACACGAGGGACGGCTAAAATCAGAAAAATATTCTCAAGTTATTGATTAACTTTAGTACTTCTGATAAGAAATTAATATACAGAAATAAAACATTTAAGGAATTTCTAATATCAAGAAGAATTGTATGATTCTAAATTATATAAATTCATTTACATAATGGTTATTAAAGGAATATTAATAAAAATAATCAGTTTTAAGCTTTCATGATCTAGTTTTAAATGAGTAAGTTTTCAAATGTGTACCAACAATCTTAATAATGGATGTCTTTCTTTAACAGGTACAGAACACATAAATGGACTAAGTGATGGGGTCCAACAGTCGGAGTACGAGGACCACCCGGACATGGAGCTTGGACTAACGCAGCGCGGACCACACTTTGATGTAGCCTATTCTAGGAATGTCACTGCACTTGTGGGAAAAACTGCTCAGCTGAATTGCAGGGTTCATGACCTTGGTAATAGAACGGTTAGTTGATTTGAATTTCTTTTATACAGTAAATAGCAGCCTAAAAGGTCCCACTTATAGGGGATTATAGAATATTTATTAGGGTTAAGTTTGCCAAGATACTCGTAGTCCAGCCGTTGGACAAGTTACACACCACTTCTGAGACACATGATAAGATAATTTCAAAGATTCTTTTTTAGTGTTGTGTGTCTTTATACAATACGTCATTAAATATTCAAATGATCCTACTACACTAAAACGCTCCTACATTAAATAAAATGTAACATATTTGGATGTAAATAGTTTAGTATTTTGACGAATAAAAGGGAGTGTAAGTTTATAAAAATGTAAAACACCGTAGTAATTGGCATCCTTGGAAGAGCTATTGAATTCATTCCGGCCTTTGAATAAAACATTTCTGTTTCAATTAAAGAGCTACTCAAGCGTTCTGACGTTGGTCTTTGTAAACAGCTGAATGAAACATAAACACCCCTAGCGACGATTTTTGCATCATTTTTTTTTTGTTTAAAAATAAAATATTTTTTTTAATTTTGATATATATATGAAAGATAAATGATTATAAAAGAAAATCGTATTATATACGATAATATAAATTAGAAATGAGACTGTCGATATATGACAGGCTAACTTACCTACTGCAATCATTGCTTCAAACATAATATATAAACATGGTTGAAGAAACCTTGTTTATATATTATGTTTAAGAAAACTTGTTTTAAAGTCTTAGTGTTTTCCAATTAATATTGATTTTAGTAGAATTTTGAGTAGTCTAGGTGTTGTTATACAAATTCAAAACAATTTATAATAATGGTAATGTATTCTCTATTTCACACACAAATATTAAAGTACAACATAAATAAGAAAAACCAATGAAGTATTTCACATCTTGTGTATATGTCAGGCCTGAAGAACAAAAACGTTTAGTGGACATACGTGGAATAATAATTCATAATTAAGAAAAATTTCATAAATTTTAGTTTATTCTGTACTTCATAAGAAGTTATATGTGAGGTACAATAATCAAAATTCATTCGTTTTATAAATACAAAGTGAATTTTATTGTACTCAGGCAGAGAGTAGCACATATATAATACGACTCGAACATGACAAAACGTGATAAAACAAATATGACAAATATATATGACAAACGCGTTCTGGCCGTTCGACAATTACCAGAACGCGTTGCGAACTTTTAAAAACAGTCAAAACGCTTTAAACATAATTAAATATTTAATATAAGTAATGAATAATAGTTAAGAAGACAGATAGAGCTTACAATTATTTATATATATATCAATTATTCTAAGCTCTAGCTATGTTAAGTGTAATATAATGGTTTCACATAATAATTAAATATGGTTACGGTTTTTGTTGTCTTTTAAATTCTCTTTGTTATTAATATGAAAGCTAAATTGGCTTTCAATGATTGATAAGGCTCAATTGTTTATAAAATGTCCTGCTTTTTACCAGATAACAAAGGCTTTGTAATATAAGACGACAATATAATAAATAAAAAGTATTTATCAGGAGTATTGAACCGGAATAATTCTCTGAATTGCAACTGTAAAACTTCTATTATGTGTAATAAAAATAGGTAATCAAAATACTACTAGGATGACTTCAAAGTGTCACAGACTTCAATATTATTTACAATTACAAAATATTGATTTATTAAAACCAGAGTTTCGTAATAGAATTAAAGATGAAAGATTTAACTAAGAGAGATTTTGCGGCGTTGTTGTATCGTTTGTACTAACTATTTCATTGTCTAAATCAAAATATGGCGGAAACTTTGTGATAATAATAAGTTATTAATATACGTGTATTAATAATAATTCATATAATATATTACCACTTCTATTCTAAATCCATTTACAACCATATCGATAGCCGCTTTGATACATTTGTAATTTTAAATATTGCAATCGTCTTTTTCGCTACGCAGGTTACGTGTATTAAATTACTTTAAAACTTGTAGATAAAAGTCAAAAAATAGCAAGATAAGTGAAGTTATTTAATGAGGTCGTGATTACAACCCACAGGTGTCATGGATCAGGCATCGAGATATCCATCTTTTGACTTCAGGAAGGATGACCTACACTTCAGACCAAAGATTTATCAGTGTCCACAACCCACACACTGAGGACTGGACGTTAAAGGTAGTATTAGGTTTAATATTTTTAAATTATCTTCAAGTCGACGTGATTCATATTATACTTAAGTACTCATACTTACTCATAGTTAAATTTTTTTATTTAAGATTTAGAAATTAAAAAAATGAACTTTAAATTATGTATGAGCAGAATACAAACTTGTAATCTCTCGGGAAAGTCCTTATTTAAAAAAAAACAAAAATTAATAACATGATTTTGTTATTTATTTTTTTCATGTTTGGTAATTTCATATTTAATATTTCATATGTTTAAAAACAAAATGCAGTATCATCTGAATACGTGACTTAATTTGTTTGATAAAAGATCTAAGTATAGTTATTTACTAAACATTAATTCAACAGAAAATATGGTTTTAAAATATCGAAGAAATTTATTGATCTTATTTTATTTATTTATTACTTTATGAGACAATTTTTTTTATGTAAATGATGTAAAAAATTGTCATACAATAAAAAATATATGCATTGCGCAATGTGGTAATAGATTCGCTCACAGCTTAGCCAACTCTTAGATAGGCCAGTATGTGGTGGCCAACTTAGGTGAATATGGCCACAGTTGCCAACATTAGGTTAAATATTGTGTAACAGTTGAAACTAATTCCACAGACCTTTGTGAGTGCGACGTTCACTTCTGTTTAACATACAGTAAATTGTTGACGTATTTGATATCTTTGAACGAAGTGTACGTATATATATGATTTCACGCTTATTTTGTAATTTCGTAAGTAATACTTACACATCATCAAGACATGTATATTAAACATAAAACGTAAGAAAAACTCCAGGAGGTAGATGTTAAGAGCCACACAAATTTTATGCCTTCACTAGCAGGTGGAGTCTTTTGGCTTTGATCCAGCTATAGATATATATATTATATAGCCATATCGCATGCAGGCTTAGTAATTTACTGACTAACTTCCTAGCCAATTTCTAGCTGACCACTAACAAACACAAAACATCTACAGATAAGATTTCCGCAGCGGCGTGATTCAGGTATCTACGAGTGCCAAGTTGGTACGACGCCCCCCATTGGACACCGGATGTATCTTTCGGTTGTCGGTAAGTACAATATATATATAATTAAAATAATATTAAATACAATATAACAGCAGTTTCTAACCTGAAAATAAGAGATCTATCTCTAATAGAATAAACTGACTTTTATGCATTTGAGTCTGAAAAGTTCGTAAAGTTTTAACTAAAGCGATATTAAAAAAAAGATATTTATTTTACAGCAGTTTTACTTAGAACACGTTTTATCTTAAATATTTTATGTTTGTCTTATAATTTTAATATAATATTTTGATTAACAGAACCTCTGACCACAATCCTGGGAGGTCCAGAGCTGTTCATAAACATGGGGAGCACGATAAACTTGACGTGCGTAGTCCAACACTCGCCGGAACCACCTCCTGCGATTCGCTGGACCCATAATGATGAAGTAATTTGAATAATATAGTGTTTATTAGAGACGTCGTTTTATTAAACAACATGTTTATAAAAAGGTCGTCCAGTCATACAACTACCTCCTTATACAATTTTAATTAAAGTTTATTTCAATAATTATTATTCGGGATCTGAAATTATTTTAAAATATACACATACAATTTCTTATTAAACAGGTGAACTTACAATATTTTTCTCAACTAGTTTTATTTTTTTGAATTTGTTCTCTACGTTCTAATTAATACGTTGTAAACCGTCTCAATGTATAGTTTTTAATCTATTTTAAAAAATACAGAAAATATTTGCATGCTTTTTTTTTATCTACATAGAAAAAAATTTGAGAGTGCTAATACGAAACCACTGTATTAGATAAGAACATTATATTACTGAAAATGTAACTTTCGCAGCAAGAGATTTATTAAATGGCTTACATTGGCGCATAACCGCTTACATGAGGCAAGGGCAAGTACATACATCTGTTTGCATCGAATAACGCAATCAGAGATTTGGCAAACACCAAAAAAGTTTATCCGGATCTATTCACAACGAACTTGAAGGTTGTTTGAAATCCTGCCAAAATGAAAAGTAAGCAACCTCGTAAATGAACTGCCAGAAAATAAAAGCCGAAATTCATTGTTAGATCATATCCGGTGCAAAGTATGATGAAATTTATTGACATTCCTTTAAATGTATTTATTCAACATGTCATTTCTCGACTGTTTGACTTTCTGCGGCTTTCTTGAGACTTTAAGAAATACAAGATTAGAGATTGTATTTGTGGATTCTCTTTTAAAATAAAATGTTATATGTTATAATCTTAAAATGTTATAAAATCAGACGTTACCTGTGGGCTTCCTTATCGAATGAATCTTATCTAATGATAGAAACAATGCTAGAAGGTTAATAGGAAGGAATATTGATGGTTGGCAGCTTATATGTCATACAATTTCTTTTAGGATATTTTTATATCCTTATATGTGTGTATCTTCTAGTTAGCTTAGCAAATTATATTACCGGTGGTAATCGGACTTGGGATCTGTTAAGACAAATGAAATCAACAAGAAAGTATTATATAGCTTCTATATTTTTTATTATTATATAAATAATTTGTTTTAAGATTACTATATAAAACATGGTTAAAATTACTTCCATCAATCAGTTTGATAACGTAATTTTGTAAGGTATAAAGCAAACATAATTCGTTCAGAAACAACTCATTCTAAACAACAACTGAAACTACTCGTTAGCCGAAATTATTAATCTAGACAGCGCTGTTAAAGCAGCACTGTTAAAGCAGCACCTTAAAATATTAGCTTTCTTTCTTTCTATTAGCTTTTAAAGTTTCGTTGTAATTGAGTAATATCAAGGTTCCTGTTTTCTCCCACGGAAACACTTAGAATTAGAAAAAAACTCAGGTCTATACCAATTTTCAAGAAAACATTTCACAATTTTCGGTGTGGTAAATGAAAATCAAGATTCCTATTTTATCCCAAGGAAGCATTTAATCGGGTTCAAAAGTATTCTATCACCGAAGTCAGCTCATACCCTTTCTGTATACCAAATTTCATCAAAATCCGTTCAGTAGTTTCAGCGTGATTGACGGACAAACATCCAAACTTCCAAACAAAGAAAGTTTCACATTTATAATACAAGGTGTCCAGAAAGGGTATCGGGTATTTGTAAGTTCAATGAAACAAAAATTATTTGTACGCAATAAAAAAGTTTATTGTCAATATTATCATATGAATTGAAGAATTATTTGGAAAAGATGATGTTATGCAAATCATGACCGTTACGTTGCTGGCACTCTTCTAAACGGAAACGAAGATTGGCGATAATACGTTGACACATAGCTATTGATATTGCTGCCATTTCTGACTTGATGTTTTGCTTTAACTGGGTTAGATTCGTCGGATTGTTTTGATAAACCTTACTTTTAAGGTGTCCCCATGCAAAATAGTCAAGCGGGCTAAGGTCGGAGCTTCTTTGAGGCCAGTTGATGTTACCCCTTCGCGAAATGACTTTACTAGGGGATAATTCGTTAACAACTTCCATTGAGTCATTTGAGGTATGACAAGTAGCCCTATCTTGCTGGAACCGCGTTCTTGAGTTAAAACCTGCAAACTCCTGCAACTCTGGGACCAAAAAATTTCGCAACATATCGCAATAACGGTCACTATTCACATTAATTGCTCGGCCTCGTTGATCTTAGTGAAAATAAGGACCAATTATGCCTTTAGCAGACAGAGCGGCCCAAACAAAGACCTTTGGGCTATGCAGGGATCGTTCATGCTTTTGTCTCAGATTCTCCACTGCCCAGTACCGACAATTCTGCTTATTCACATGACCATTCAGGTGAAAATTTGCTTCGTCACTGAACAGTATGTTGTTAAAGTTGTTAAATCGCTGCAGCATTTCGTTCGCAAAATTCAGTCGATTAGCATAGTCCGTATCCTTCAATTCTTGAACCAATTGAATTTTATAGGCTTTTAGATGTAAGTCTTTCTTTAAAATCGAATGTAAAGACGATTTAATGATGTTGAACATAAAAAAATCATCTTTACGTTTGATTGGCTTCGCTGGATTCGCTTGGCTTCGCTTTCGGATGGATAAAGACGGATTTTGACGAACCGATGCCTCAACTTCTTCAATTGTTTCTTTATCGCGAACTGAACGAGGGCGACCAGAGTTTTGAATTTTAACTGTCACACCTGTATTCTCAAACATCCTGATCCATTTCCTAATGCTATCGTCACTTGGCGCGTGGCGTGTACGATATTCCGCACGATAGAGACGTTGAGCAGTCACTATTGAATCACCATTACGATGATACGCTCGTACGCAAAATGGAACATCATTTGGATAACATCATATTTTCCAAATAATTCTCCAATTCATATGCTAATAATAAACAATAAACTTTTTTATTGCCTACAAATAATTTTTGTTTAATTGAACTTACAAATACCCGATATCCTTTCTGGACTTGCATTAGTGTGAAGTGTGATAAGTTTATTTGTTGGAGATGTTCCTTAAAGTAATTTATCCGAATCTAATAATTCCTTAAACGATGTTTAGAAATAGTTTTCATGATGGATCTAGGTTATATTATATTTTTTCAACGTATTAATACCTTGAAATAATAAGAGGGCTTTTTGTGGAGAGCAATATTGGGAGTAAAGTTCACCAAGAAAAGCTCGAGCGAAGGAGTTTCTTACGAGCTCTGTGTTTTGATGTTCTCGCGTACGGCGTCACGGGCAATTACTAGTAGTATATATTATAAATTAAATAAATTATATAGTATAAATATATTTATTATGGTATAGATAAAATAAACATTGCTTAATATGTTGATAGACAATTTCAAACGTTAAGTTTCCAAATGACTAATGTAGTATAGTAAACCGATTATAATAAAGTTATTGAATAATAGCTATTTTACTAAAATATAATAATACCTTACGTTACTTGACATTGCTTTAAGATGTCACATGCACTATAAGCCCAGCCTGACGTAACGGATCGCAAAATAGATAGGAAATTTTCATTATCATTTTCAACAGGAAATAAACTATGACTCTCCTCGAGGTGGGGTGTCGGTGATCACGGAAAAGGGAGAGATGACGACATCTCATCTCCTGGTGCAAAAAACTCGAGCACTTGACTCCGGCCGCTATTCTTGCGCTCCGGCCAATGCTAACCCTAGATCTGTTCTCGTACATGTATTAAGTGGTAAGTTTCTTCACCCAATAGATTACTATTAATAATATATCTACTTAGTCTTATTTAGGCGTAGATTACATGATGTTAAAAAAATTTAATCTTTTTAATAAAGCATATATATATTTATATATGTATATTAGTGCAATGCTTTTTCAATTGAATGTATATCATTCGTTAGAATTTCAAAAATTTCCAAGCTAATCAATGTAACAAAATTTGTTTGAAAGGTTGTGAAAAATCATAAATAGCTATTAAGCATAACTTTCCTCGGTACTTAGCAATCACTGAACTCTTTAAAAAATAGCAGACTAATTCGATTTCAAACAATTCGCATGTATTAATTTAGATAAATATGTATCTTTGCTGAAGAGTACGTCGGTCAATTTTAGTATGATTTCATATATTTTTTATTTCTAAAATTTTTTTGTATACATTATATTTTACTTTCTTTGTTTATATTTCTTTAGTTGAGACTTTGGCATGCCCGTTTATATTATATTGTGACATTTGTTATTAATTGATACTGTTTGATTCCCAATAAAATAAAATTAAAAAAAAAGTATTCGTTTTTTAAACGTTCGCATGTTATTACTGTTTAAGTGCTTGTGGTTTTTTTTACTACAATAACTATGTTAGAATTATAATAATATAACTGTTAGTGAACTGACAACTCCACGGATAATGTTAAATAAATTGGAAAGATTGCGAAACGTTTCCAATGAGGTTCGTTATAGCTTGTTTTTTTCTCAGGAGAGCATCCAGCCGCGATGCAGCACGGTGGTCAGCTTCGTCTGCAGTACCCACTCTCTGCGGCTCTACTTAGTGTAGTCGTAACCCTGATGGGCTGCTAGTACTATAATATACAGATTTATTATTAATATTTTTTAATACTTTCCATTTTGGTTATAATTTAATGAATCTCCCGAGCAACTGAAATATTATGTTTTTTTTTTTGTATTTTATTCAAGCGATGTCTATTTTATAATTATAACATATAAGTATTGTGACCAAAAGTATTTTATGTTCGCCAAATATGTTGTTTAAAATATAATAATATAATAATGTTTGTTTACAAACATGATTGCGATGTAAAATAAAAATCTGTAAAAAAATAATAATAAAAAAATGGGTAAAAACTAAATTCATACATTTTACACACAATAACATTTTGAAATTAACTAAATAGATTTTTTACTTTATAGCACCTGACATGCTATGATAGGAGAAAATCTTTTGTATCAAAGTAAAGAAAAAAATAAATATTTTCTTTAGTAACGTAAGGAATGTACATATTATATAAGTATTGTCTTCTCCAGCTTATTTCCGTACTCTAAGATTTTTATCAACATGCCGCTACCCTTCAATTTCCCGGACTTGATGGGAAACTGAACGTTTTTATATATCTTAGTTATTTTTTCTCCCTACTGAAAAGAGTGTTTATATGTTTACGGCACCCTTTTATTATAGTAGTCTTCTATTTTTCAAAATAAATTAGCTTTACACATATCGCATCTAATAAAATATATTTTATTATCTTACATACGGATATAAAACTTTAATCCGATTTTCATTTTTATAGGTTGAATCTCAATAAAATGAAATCGCCAACAGTACGGCGCTGGCACAGATAATATTTATACTTCAAATAAATATCAAAAAGTTTATCTTTTGGCAGCAATTTAAAAATGAAATAAACCTTCGAAAAATCTTCGCAAAGCAGTCCTCTTAGCTCAATATTGTGTTGAACATTTTTAGTAGTAGTAATATACAAGTTGTGCTGAAAAATGTAGTTTCCAATAACAGTTTTATATGTTAAGAGTCTTAGCTGAAGAGTACCTCCAGTTTCAATACTTTAACTCGATGGGGAAGTGTATCAGTTTTATTATTTATAGATCACGATTACTGAGTTTACTTATTGGTATTCACCAAACACAAACTGACGTTTCTCCATTTCAATAAAAACATTTAATGTCAAAATAGCAGTAACATTCGACCTTTGAATAGTTTGACATAAAATATTGTATTACTGTAACTTCAGCATTTGGGGTATAAGTTACTCACCTAATAACTGATAGAAATGAGACTTTATTAAATATATATTTAACTAAGTTTATTCACGTGAAATCGTTATAATTTCACAGACTGGTTTCGAAGCCGTTTGAGGTTCTTACTCATGAGCTCATCGCGGTCGCACGGTGCGGGCTCCACGAGTTTAGTTCAGGTTCAAACTAATCCGTATAACTTTACGTAGAGTCATCGTGGTTAACGAGAGACTTACATTATTATTTTTTATAATTTGTTGGCGTGTTTGATACAATGAAATAAATATGATGAATGAAATACAACATAAATAAATACAAATAATATTAAGAACAAAACAAAATCATCAAAGTGCTTTTATGTGTTTGTTAAAATAGAAAACACTTGTTATAGTTCTCAAACCGTATTTGATAACAACAAGATATTAAGTATGGCTATGTTAGTTATAACGACATACATTTTTGATTTATATAAAATGTTAAACATTGGTAAATATTCTGATTAATAAGTAATGTTTTCAATGTTATTCTTAAAGATATTTTAATATAAGCACTGATATTAAAATGTTAAAAAACTCGTAATATTAAATTTCCACTACGGAAAATTGCGTTAGCGATGGTACGGTGTTCCCTCGAGTTATTACATGGATGGAGTTTGTATTCCCTCGATATTTCATTGTTGATACTAAACAGGCATTTTGTGCAAATCTTTACCGAAACTAATATTAAATCCCATCACCAAATGAATTAACTCATTACTATATTACAATGTTATGTACTCGTTAACGAGTAAAGTTATTTTTGTATGATTCAATCATTTTATCACCAATAAGAAAATATAGTTTCGAATTATTTTATTTCTAAATATTGCATTTATTTAAATAATCAATATATTTACCCTCACTATATATAAAGTATAAACGTAATATTATGTAATTATTTTTTGTAAACGTATCATTATTACATATACTGGCGAATTGTTTCAGCCTGACTATAGCGTACAATTAAGTTTATTTTTAAATAAAATTGCATTCATTAAAATAATATATTTGTAAGTAGTAAAATAAAAAGCAAATAATTTAAACATTTTTTTTTCGTGTGAAGATATATTCTGCTCTACTTTTAAAGATCTGGTTATATTTATGAATGAATATAATAATAATAAGGTTAATAATATGTAGGCAGAGACAGGGCACGTTGATAGTACCTACGATGTTTATATGACCTTATATAAATAAAGATCAACTTCGGTAATACTACACTTTCTTATTTATTTTATTTTTTGTACAAAATTTTCAACAGTTAAATATTGTAGTTATTTATGATTTTCTGTAGCGCCCTCAACACATCCAAATATATTTTAAAGTCACCGAGAGGGAGAAGAAGCTCTGATATAATTAAAATATAAAGTATTACAACCAATGTCAATAGTTTGTTTTTATATCTTACGAAATAGTAATAGTAGTATTAACAGGATAAGTGTTCATTTGAAAATTATTATTTCTATGTAATTTAGAATTTTAAAACCATTACACTTAATGCCTAATGGTATTAGTGAAACGGTTTTCCACTAGTTCGTAGTAAAACGTCGCTGAGTCCTTCGTCGTTCAAATAAATTCTACCGTTTTTCTGCTCTCCTACCCGGCTTAGCCGATTTGTTTAGGCGTCCATTTGGGATTAAAATACTCTTTGAAATCACTAAAATTGACACGTCCTTTTAGGCAAATTGTAAGGGTTCCAAAAAAGGTACTCTAAATTGAAGTTGAAATTTCACTTCTAGCGTGTTTCAAGCTTTTTATTCTCTGAAAATAAAAATATTCTTATTTTATACATTAAAAAGAATAATTAAATATAATGCTAATTAGCATTGTATTAAATTTTACATTATATTAATATATAATATAATGTAAAATTAAGGAATAAATTTTGGGGCTTACATTATTATTATTTATATGATATATTTTTCGCGTAGATACTTCAGAGCACCGACAGAACAACAACGGTTAAGTTTATTGTATTTTTATATAAAATTCGTGTCAAGAGATTCGAAGAGCCGAGGGTCAGTTGTAAATATCCGTTAGCGTTTAGATTGTAAAATATTACTATATACATATATACCTAAGGATATTTCTTATATTATTTGTTTTTTTTATTGTACGAAGTTCGGTTCTTTATTTCATTTTCTTCATCGGGTCTTGTAAATAAATGTGATTATTTACAAACCATGTTATTTAAGTGAATAAAGTTCTTGGTCGTCGAAATTGTTTTATTTACCAAATATAAATCATGTACACAAATAATATATAGAGACTTATATTAGGGATATTCTCAAAACATAAAAGCATATAACATTTTAAAATAAAACAACTTATTTAACATGTTGTTAATACATTAATAATTAAACGACACCCAAAGGTAAAGTATCATTAGGAATTAATAAATCATTAATCCTCATTCAGGTAAACTGCTTGTTCTTTGTTAGCACCGGCTAGTTATAAAATAATACATTTGTAAATCACACATCGTAGAATAATGTTTATAATACTACTTGAAAGTTTCAACTTTTGAACTTCTGTTCTTATTCCTTTGGGTTTATTTAATGTAAATATAAATTATTTTTTTATCAAAGTCGAAATCTTGAGTATAAAAAAATGGTTGTGCTTCACACTAATTTATAAGAAATCCAAGTTCTTACTAAAAAGTAAATATCTATAACTAACATGTTTCCTTTAAGTCAAATTCGAATTAACTAAATCAAAGAATGTTGTTGATATTTACTCAATCACTCCTGACTCTGAAGATGTTATATTGTATATTATATATTGTATATTATATTGTATATTATATATTGTATATTATATATTGTATATTATATATTGTATGTTATATATATAGTTTGTATTTTTTTTGTACTTAATTCATCATCATCGTTCTTAGAAGTTAAAAAAAAACACCTTACGAATCTGAATCGTATATCTTATGTTTTGAAGATTAATCTATTTAAAACGATTTTAAATGAATACTTATTGGTAAAAAAGTAAAAAACAATAAAACTCAAAAGATTTAATATTACATTTCTGCAATGTTCAATAAAAATACTCATCATGAGATGGGCTTATCATTCCGGTAATTTTCTAGCTGATACGATAAAAATGTAGTATCATTTCATAGTCTTATTTTAAGTTACATTTTATAAAAAACAATGTGATTTGAAGTCAATGTAATGAAAAAGTACAGTTTCTCGAACTATTTTACACAAAAACGAGAGATATAAGAGATACTTCGGTCACATATCAAAAGCAAAAGACGTACAGAAGTTAGTTAATAAGGTGTGGTGTAGCCAACTAATGCTAGAGTCTATTATTCATTTTTTTTCTATTATTTATATAAAATAAATAAAATAACTTATTATATTTACTCGCGTAAGTATTGTGTTTTTTACCTCTTCGTTCTTGTAAAATCTTTATCTTTATAGTTTTATACAAGAAGCAATAGCAGCAACGAGATAAAGTTTTTAAGGCCAGGAATGTCTGCAAAATTGCTAAAAAACTACACAAATTTTACAACTAGCTTCAGGTTATTTTTTATGTTTTATGTTTTATATAAATAAATTTACTCAACAATCGCAATAAACAATCTTATTTAATAAAATATGTATTAGTCGTATTTACATTGTGTTTGTATGAGATGGCGGAGTCAATTTGTTTATTTAAAACGTAAAAGATTTTTAATAGATATTAATATGGCAACTACAGGATGTTGTTAGATTAGCTAATTACGAAACAACTTAAGACAGAAGGTCCCTTCAGTACAGAATCAATAAATTAATAACCGACTTGTATTACATGGATCTTACAACTATTTACAAAAGAAAAACTGCGTTGATAGACTTGGATTTTTTTTACAATTATTATTTTTGATAGGATATAAATTGACGTATGGCTACGTATTCAGTGCAGTTGGAGTAAAATATTTGCTTACTTGAGATGACATGGTGGAGGAGAGGTTAGAAAACAATGCTAACGTAATAAATGAACGGCTCCATAGATAGATGCTAAATTAAAAAATTCAACAATTTTTTTTTTGAGGATTCATACTAAAATTAATTTGAATTCATTTAGTACAATCGTTTTGTTTCTTAAGCCCTTAGTATTTTTAAGAAAATTATTGAAATTAATTTTAAAATTTAGCAACCAATTATTACCTAATAATATAATGGCTTATATTTCGAAATAATTATTTCTAAATATTATAAGTAGTAGTAGTAGTAGTAGTAGTAGTAGAACTAGAGAAGAGGACAATTAGGTAGTAGATAGATTGTGTTAGCAAGGTGACGAGAATAGGGCTGAAACCACTGATCGGTCCAATCAAACGTCTTATACCCTCACAATGGCTTTGTGGCTGAATTAATGCCTTTTTGGTGGTTGGTTTCAGATTAAATTGACTCAATAACCACACACACGCTTTTGTCCCGGAATTACTTGAAAATGTTTTTATTAATCTAGCTTACGATATATACAATTATTATCATTGAATTAATTTGTACGTCTTAGACACTTGCCTTCTATTCACTAGTGGCCGTAGTAACTGAGACGGTATAATAACAGACAATACTGAATTGACGTAGACGCGACTGGACACTGACGACGGTTTAACGGTGTATTTAAACAAACAATAGTACGACGATAGTTGACGCGGAACATTTATAAGAATCCCATTATTGCGATAACTAATCATAATTATTATTTTGTTTTTTTTTAATATGAATACGATTTTATAAATATGTGATGATATTATATTTGTAAATATTAAATAGCGACAGGTACTCTAAATCATGCTCAATAATTATATCAAATTATTATTTGAGATGGTTTTATATTTACTTAACGGATGGTTTGCATCTACGTCAATTAAAAATAATAATCAAATATAAAATGATATATTCGTTAAAGCTATTTTCCTCAAGATTCGTATAAGTACTCGTGATAAATAAGAAACATATTCTATGATCCTTATACATTATATTAATATTCTTTTTATATACAGTTTCACCAGACTTATTGCATTTCTAAGAAATGGATTGTCCTAATCTTTGGAAAATATTTCTGCAACATATAACATCCAAAACGCCAGTTTAACCTTACAACAGGAAGGGTACCTTCTTCGTGCCTGAATTTTCAAACGTTTCACTGTTTACGGCTTTAAGACATTGACAAGTCTTGGTTAGTGTGACCGCACGATTTGTATTGAACTATTTCATATTAATATAAATATGTCGAATTTCATTTTAATTTAAATGCTGATAATGGTAATAGGGTGCACTTTGCTTTGGATTGGGTTGTTTTGGAAATAAATTAGGAGATGACGTACAGTTTATTGTGTTATGAAAGGAATTAAAGATTTTGATATTGTAATCACAACTTTGAATTTTGTGATTATTGTTCGTAGTATATTATAGTTCAGAATATATGGTTTATGTTTAATAAAATCGACTTATTTTTATTAAATTAAAGTCATTTTAAAGTGCATATAATTCTTTTTAACATAATTTGTTATATTCTTACTTTTATTTTAATTATTATACAAAAAAAAATGAAAAAATATTGTCAGTTAAAAATAAAATAGAAGATAAGAGTAGGGTTTAAAAATAAATTATGTGAATCTTACTATCATTGTAATAAATATACTGTTGACGAAAGTCAACAATTCAAACAACATTTCTCCACATTCATATTTTATTCCATATCCTCTTATCAGTAAGACAATGATTGTACAATAGCAGTATTTCCTTAATAATTCTTTAAAAATCACAATTCCTTTATTTCTCCATTTGTCACCGCGGTTAGCGTCCATTGCCAATTGCGCGGGAAAATGAGTCCTTTTTTGTACCATCTTGAATGTCACCAAAAAGGACGTATACCGCATTATTTTTATATTGCCTTTGCTTGTATTGAGTTATTTTCAGCCAGTGTCAAATGGTATATTTACCTATAGATTTACATCTTATGTCTTATGATAACATTACATTATTACAATGGTAAAAAGATACGATACGATACGATACGATATGCTTTATTGTACCACAAACAAATGGAATATATAAAAAACAATAACACATAAAAGATGAATTAGTACAAAAGGCGGCCTTATTGCTAAAGAGCAATCTCTTCCAGACAACCTTTGGGTAGAGGACACGAAATATGAAGGTGGGTATTTAGGTACAGCACAGTACAGGATAATATAATATAATATAGTAAAATAAAATATTATGAAACATATATACATACATATTCATACATACACACATATATACATACACATACATACATATACACATATATATATATACATATATACATACATACACTTACTTATATAAATAAATAATTATATAAATAATGTACACTACATACATTATATACATTACATTTAAGAAAGCTTATGTTATGACTTTGTGAAGGGAAAGTAGGAATTTAGGTAGAAGTCAGGGAGTTAAGATAATGTTCCTTGACTTTTGTTTTAAAAGATGCCTGGGACTGATTCCTTGACTTTTGTTTTAAAAGATGACCCTAACAATACGATGTAAGTTTGATCAACATGGCCAGAACTGTAACCTGCAAAACTTAAGATACCGTCCCGTCACCGTCAATGATGACCTGACTTGTCGGTGTCTAAACGGTGTTTATAACTTTGTTTATAAAAATATTATATCTAAAAATGTTTTTCTTATAAAATATTTAACAAAAGAAACAATAAAACAATACTTATCTGCCGCAATCACAAGATTTTCAGTGATTCAGTCAAAACATCATTTCAATTCTTTCAAAATACAATAACATTGTTTGATGAATATATAGGCAAGGCCTTACAGTAGAGTAAAATACATTTATTATTTGAAATAAGGTAAAACGTCGAAACTTCTGAAAAACGACGCGTTTGAATAAAATATAGACTATTATGTTAAATTACAATTATTTGATTCGAAGCAATAGAGAATTATTTGTAACCTTGTAATAGCTTAGCCTTATATATTGTTTTATATTACCTTTAAAATGATATTTTAATTAAAATTACTTTTACTAAAATTCTTGAATTTTATATGATTCATGACCGCAACTTTAAATGACAAATAGTAAACAAATAAATTTCAGAATCGCAAGAAATATTTGGTATAATAATAACATTTATGATTTTCATTTTATTAATTAAATATTAAGCAAGATATAAGCAAGGCGTCAATTTTTATATACAAGTGGATTAGGAAGCATGGCGTTTGTTATTTGATTTCTTCTATCTACCTACTACTGTTGAACGAGACATCGTCCGCGAGCGCTTTAGATTCGGATAAGTTACTTTGAAGATTACCAACTAATAGACTTTCAAATTCAACTATATAGGCATGAAACAAACTTACAAAATAATAGGCGACGATATCTGATGCCTTTTATTTTGAAAATGTAATATAGCCCTATTACATTATGTAATGTATAAAAGATGTATAAAAAGAAATTTTGCTCAGTGAAGATACAGCTTTGTAACGGTGGAAGATTTTTAAAATCTGTACAGTATTTTTTGCGATAAAACAATACAAAAACACAAATAAAATGTAACCTTTTTATAATATTAGTGTAGAAGTATAGATTAAGAAACGGCTCGTGTCATTTAATAACTTTTGTTTTATTTTCTCGACGACCAAAAAGTCTTATTTTTTTTATAAATTTTACCAAAAAATATTGCAGAAAGCTATCTATATTAGTTTAGAAATATATTACTTAAGAGTACGTACTTATCGTACCGGGAGCTCCTTAAAGTAGGTTGTATTTTCAAACAAAGATTGCCTATGCAGAGTTTCATTTTCACGTAACCTCTCATCCTAGGGGACCATCAGGTCTTGGAAAAAACTTAAAACGTTAAGTTAAGTAAGATAATCACATTTAATTTTTTCATCACCATGTTTCTGCGAGAGTGTATTACATTGAATGAGAGTGAATGACGCGCTGGAGGCAGTCTCCTTGTGGGGCAATGACAGTCTTGTTAAATTCAACACGACCAAAACGCAGACACGCGGCGGTGAATCTTAATATATTACTGAGGTCTAATAAATCAATTACAAAGCTTATCTATAAGTTGTTACGACATCTTTACCCAAATAAAATAATTCTCACTAATTTTTATACTTTTTATATACATACAAATATTAATTAATGTAATTCAGCTGTTGATAAAGAACATGTTTTGAATAATGTAGCAGTTTCGTTATAATTTAACGGCTTTATTATTCTGCTCCCTCAACTCATTATTAACAACGCTCGACTCTTGCTGTGTCATTGAGAGTTCATTATATAATTTTCGTATTATTTATAATTTGATATATTATTTTACGATTATCTATACTGATATTATAAAGAGGTAACATTTTAATTTGGGTTTTTGTATGTTTGTATTGTTCTCACACAAAAACTACTGGACCGATTAAAAAAATTAGAAATACCATTAGAAAGCTACATTTTCACTGAGTGACATAGGCTATATGAAATTTTCAAAAAAATAGTGATCCCTAATATAAATACAATAATGTAACTCAAGGTGTGAAAGAAATTGTCAGGAAAAATATTAAAATCGCGTGCGCTGCTTAAACTATAGATAAGAGAACAAAAAAATATTTAGTAGAATAAAGTCCGCGATGAGATATATCCAAATACTGTAGTTACACCACTATAACTACTTTTACATTTTAAAAGTTGATAAACCGCCGACAGTAATCAAACCATATTATTCATAGCTCTGTATTAATCCTTATTCCATTAAATAATATTATATTAAAAACTTTTCAATGTCTGTTAAATAATTTTAATATTATTAAAATCGAACATTCCATTTAAAATATTAACGAATTTAAAAATGGCAATCTAAAGAAAATAATGCAATACCTTTATTTTATAAGTTCATTTGTTAGAGGTAATCTTCAAAGTAACTAAAATACTAAAAATATCTTGACCAATATTTTTTAGAAAAAAAATTACAGCAATATTATATTACACCATTGAAATAACGATAAAGCTTTTCGTGGAGAGCAATTTTTGAAATAAAGATAGAGAATGGATCAAGAAGTTTCATATGAGTTCTGTATTTTTAAGTCCTCTGTGTTCTTAAGTCCCCTGTGTTCTTAAGTCCCCTGTGTTCTTAAGTCCTCTGCGTTCTTAAGTCCTCTGTGTTCTTAAGTCCTCTGCGTTCTTAAGTCCTCTGCGTTCTTAAGTCCTCTGTGTTCTTAAGTCTCCTGTGTTCTTAAGTCCTCTGTGTTCTTAAGTCCCCTGTGTTCTTAAGTCCTCTGTGTTCTTAAGTCCTCTGTGTTCTTAAGTCCTCTTGTGTTCTTGAGTCCTCTGTGTTCTTGGGTCCCCTGTGTTCTTGGGTCCCCTGTGTTCTTGAGTCCCCTGTGTTCTTGAGTCCTCTGTGTTCTTGAGTCCCCTGTGTTCTTGAGTCCCCTGTGTTCTTGAGTCCCCTGTGTTCTTAAGTCCTCTGTGTTCTTAAGTCTTCTGTGTTCTTAAGTCCTCTGTGTTCTTAAGTCCCCTGTGTTCTTAAGTCCTCGCGAACGAAAGCTACTTGTTTATAAATTGATATATTGTTAAAACCTAAATTATTTTTGTTTTATAAAGTTTTTTAATTTAACTTTTTAATAATAATAAATTAATTAATATATTTCAGCATAAGACATATCTGAAATATTATATAGTAGTTCTATATTTTATACGTATACGTCCCAAATAATAGAGGAATCTAGAAGTTGTCTTGAGAAAACTGATGTGTCTGAGAAATTTCCTTAAAGGCCAGATGTTGCCGAGAAAATGTTGAAGCTACTCTCAAAATACGATCCAAGTAAGCTTTGTGATAACAATCAAGAAGAAGGGGCGTAGTATATTACTATAGAATAGAACAGTTAAACGTATACTCGTCCTTATTTTAAAACGGTGGTTAAACATTTGTGACCGTTTAGTTATTCGATAAAATCAACATAAAAATATGTTTGAAGTGTTTTTGAAGTGCATTTTTAAATTTCTTTGCAATATTAAATTTGTCAATTGAAAATGTTATGAATTACGTGATTTTGTTTTTGCTATTATTTTAACTTCAATTTTTATCGTAAGTTTTAGTAAATATAAATTAATTTATTGAAAACAATCATTCAGCAGGCAGTAATTAATGCAGCAACTTTAAAAACAATCAAATTATACGAGAGCAAAAAAACAACACACACATGTAATTTTTATAATGTTTATTCATTTATGAATAAACTAAATAATATATATATATATATATATATATATATATATATATATTTATTTATTTATATATATACTAAATAAATATATATACCATATCACATTTGACGGTTATTTTATATCTACTTCTACTTTAAAATTATGAAAACAACAATAATCGTAAATTTATGAAAAAAGATTATATTTATTAATAAAAGGAAAGTAAGAACTATAAAAAACAACATGACATTTAAATATAAAAATGTAAAACACAGTGATAAAGTTCGCAGTTCGTGAATTAACACTTTTATTTTATTTTTACTTGCTTACTCACGCAATGAACTGCCAGAAATTTAACACCTATGGTGAAAATATAAAAACATGCAAGTTGTAAAGGGTTATCTCACGTAATCAGGTTTTCCATTTTATTTTTAACCTTATTTACTTTTTTATTAATTCCGAGTGTACTTATTGTGTAGTATGAGAATGAGAAATATTTTTGATATTCCCTCGCGTGCAGCCGAATCAACTCACCCTTACAAAATTTTACAAAAAGAGTGTGTCCAAAAACGTTTAGTGTATAAAATATACAAAATGTATTTTTTTATTAAAGCCTATTATTTTAACTTTAAATTAACACATTTCTCATTTTAATGCAATCACCACTTTCGAAAATATCGATATGAACGAGACAATGAGTCATACATACTTGTTGACTGAGTAAACCGATGAACGTCGATAAATAAAAATACCTTGGCCAGCGACAAGACCAGTCACCGCCAGCAGCACCCGTTCCCGAACGAGGGCCGTCCCTACCCACAAAAATATCAAATAATAACCAAATATTCAAAATTAAAGTTAATGTCAAAAAGATTTGGATGTTGAAGTTCATTGACATATTTCTTAATAACCTTAAATTTGTTGTTATTTATAAATACCGTATATCTATCTGCATTTTAGTTTATATAAAAAAAGTTCGTAGAATGTATCGAATTGTCTATTTATTTAAACAGCGTCCTGAACCGGGCTTAATGAGTTTTTCAATATTAGTATACATAGTTCGAATTTTAAAATAAACAACATTATAATATCAAAAAGCTAATACAATAGCTTTATTGTATTTAGCTTATATTGATGTTTTTTTGTAAAAAATAATTAAAACTACCTAATTTCAATTTCAGTCATTTAAAATAACAATTATTTACAAATCAATTTATATAACCTAACTACGCCGGCATTACGTGAATGTGTCACAAGTTACATGCGAATTGCATTCAGGGTTTGAAGACTATTCTTTTATGTATTATGATATTAAAACTGTAACTGAACATTGTATCGCAATATTTCTTTGCTTTGCAAAAAGTCCTTTAAAATCAATTAATAATGAAATATGTTTATTAAATTTGTTTTGTATACGTTCTTTTATCTAGAAATGAATAATATATAAATGAATGTCTGAAACTTCTTATCCAAAACCATCCTCGTTACTGAAACACTAAGGTTTGATATTTGCTTTATTTTATAGTAAAAATGTATTTGCATTATTTTATACATTGCACCATAATGTTACGTAGCTTGCAATATGAATACTTAATATTCATACTCGAATGAATATCGGATATCGTATCTTATTGAACGTGGATATATTAGTGGGGATACAAATGTAGCAAACGTCGCACTCAAACAGATGTTAAAAAGATACTTTGTTAATTTTTTTTTATTACAAAGATGTGATAAATGTAGGGAATAAAAAGTGAACTTGAAGGTGAATTAAGAATAAGAGGTTAATCAGAGTTGGGAACATTTTTTCAACAATAACTGAGTACTGTTTTGTACATTCTTTATTGTAGATAGAATAAGAAAATAGAATATATATATATAGAGAAAAAAAAAACAACAAATATAAGGACAAGTGGCAGCTTTGTCGATCAATACACAAAGTTATGTATGAACATAATTTTATTACAGATAGGTGTTAAAGATATTTCTCTTCAGAGTAACAAACAATAAGTACACAAATCTTATAGATGCCCCGAAAAAAACGATTAAATGTAGAAAATTAGATTCAACAAGGTGACGACACGATAGCTCAATTGGCAGAGCAACAGGAAGGTATCCTAGTAGTTCTAGTCACGCCCGTGTTAATTCATCATTCATACAACATTTATTTAAAAGAGAGAATGGAGTTTTCGATTTCAATGTCATAAGAATCGGTCATAATTTAGGAGGTTTCTTTTAGTAAAGATAAAATTCCGTCAAGAATACAATACGGCTTACCTTAATACCCAGCAGTAAATGTTAAAAGGTCTATATATATATATATATATATATATATATATATATATATATTTATATCAATAAAAATGTTGCAGGTTAAGAAAAACTTGCTTACATATTAAATTTGAAAGAGTAAATATTAACATCGAAATCATTAAACCATAAATTTAATGAGAATAAAAAAAAAAGAAACAAGCGTTGCTGAAAATAAATATTAACATTTAAAGGAATTTTATAATAATAAACTTAAATAAAATGAAACGAAGTAATAAATATATGTGTTTTTATACAGTTTTAAGTTTTTCTACTAGACTAGGCTATTATGATATTATTGCTTCGATACGTAACTTATGGTATATCGTTTCTCTCCGGATCTGTCATGCAGTATAACACAGGGATTGTATACCGTGCTATTGTATTTATTTATTTATTCATTTTAAAGGGTTAACAAACAATTAAATCATACTTATAGATATAACAGATAATACGTTATCTCTTACTGAAAATAAAATACATAAAAATTAAAATTCGACATTAAACTAAGTTAGAGACGGTTAAAAACTAAGTTTAGAAAATATAAAACTATTAATTAGAATATTTTGTTCTAAAAAAAATGTTAGTGTGTATAAAATAACGAGCTATTTCTAAAACACAGTCTTGCGCATTTCAAATGTATGTTGCTAAGAAGGAATGGTGTATCAATAAGATAGTTAATAATTTTGAAAAAAATAACTGATCTCTTAAATTTCTATGAGCAGCCATTGACGGAATAGAATTTATAATATTATTAGAATAACAAAATGTATAGTTCAACTGCCTTACTTATGCCAACTGTGTAACAAACCAATCTCACTTTTTTCTTAACTTCGAAAATGATAACTATATTCTTAAACGAAATTCTTCAATAGCAATAAAAAGATGATATTTACTTGTACTAATGTAATTAATGTAATTACTCAATCGCTCTATCTGTAGTTGCATTTTAATTGTAACATTTTAATTGTAATATTTTAATTGGGCTGCATGTTTGTGCTAATTATGTAGTCACAAACTTTAAGTTATTTCAAATCATAAAATGAACTTTTTTTTTATTTTCCATTTTAATTTAATATCAGCGACTACAGTAATCCTCTTCGTTTCTCGAATGACATGAACGGTTAAATGGATTTTATCTTCATTCAAGTGCTCTTAGACTATATTTTCATACGTGATTTTAATTAATACTCATCAAACCGTTACAATAATTAAATATATATTCTATTGTTTACATATTTTTGCCTGAATTTGCCAAGTTTATAAGAAAAAAACAGTCTTTTCGAATTCTTTAAATGTTATAATTCTACCCTCCGGAAACATTTTTTTTTCATTGGTAAAGGCACCCTACATCTATTTATGTATTACTGACAATGTTTATTACTTTTTTATAACGATCAGTGAAGTCGTTGAGACGCATTATGACTATACACATATTTATTAAATTAAATACAAAACTAAGATTTATTATTATTATTTATTAAATAATTAAATAGTTTATGATCAAGCAAGTTTTGTCGAAATGTTTCAAAAATTATTATTATAACTGCGCTGCACAAGCCGCAAGTTCTCACAAGCTAGATCTAAAAGGGTGGTTCAGAAATAAGCCATAGTTGTTTGATTTTTGGTGTTTCTTGTCATTTTTAGTTTTTTTTAACGTAGGACCAAGATCATGTTGGACTACATTCCACCTGACGGGAAGTAGTAATGTAGTCATAGATGGTAAGGCGAATAACTTAGTAGTTGCCTATTCACTCTTCGCTTGAGGACACCCACATTGTACTCGGACGGAAATACGGACGCAGGCCAGTTATTCCTGTCCTTTACTGTACGAATTAAAAAAGACGAAGCAAAGCGTTTCGTTCGGACTGGAGAAACATTCAAAACGAAAGGATGGATGCTTGCCGTGCGTTGGAACGTCCGGTGATGGAAGGGGGATGGGGGAATCAGGTCATGTAATGCCAAAGCACACTCATCAAAATGTATCCTATAGAATACTGTCTAGACTAGACTCGCGACTCTACGTCTGTGTTCGAGGCTATAGAGTTTAGCGTCAACCAGCTCAGGATCGCCAATTAGCTCTTAACAGCTCACCTATTAATAGAGTCCAGGTTAGCAAAATGACATTTTGCGACACCGGCCATTATATGCCCGCAGCACTCCACACCCGACCAGATCTGTGCTTTATATAGTTACTAGCAATTGTCCCGGTGTGAAGTACTGTCATATCTTCGCAATAGCGCCAAAACTTGCTTGCGACTGCTCTTTTCTAAAGTGGAGGTTTGAGGAAATTTCTATCCCTAGCATCTGAAGTCGGTCACTGTATTCCAAGATACATTCTAGAAAGTAGGAGCCAAGGTGAAAGAGCTCCTTTTGGCGTTGAATAAACACGTCTGCGTTTTGGTGGCGTTGAATTTAACAAGATTGTCATTTTTTCTTCTACTTTTAAAATCAATGATTTTGGATACTAATTAATAATATTTAACTATCTTATCTTATCCTATATGTTTCTGACGTCGATAAATTATATAAAATTAGTGATATTTATATTTATGATGCACATAGATATATAATTTAGTTCAAAAGCTTCAGCTCTCTAATTTATTCGAATTGGTTAAATATAATTTACATAAGATTATCTAAGTAATGAATGAATGAGAAGTGGTCATTGAATATGTTATAGTACTCAAGTACCTATTACCTCCAACTTTATAAGTGTTTGTTTCGTAATTCAACGTTCGCTATTTTTGCTCTTGACAGGCTTGTGAAAATGTTTGATCTTTTTTATTTCCTTCGTTTAACAAGATTGCTTTGCTTATGATAAATTTATTTGAAAAATATATTTTTTTAAGTGTGGGAAATTCGTTCCTGAGTTCTTTATTAGTTAATAAATATATCAATATTAATAATTTCATACATTTTGTTATCATCTGTCCTTCAAATTTTAGGGCGAAACAGTATATTTGAAAAAAATTATAAGATTTTTGAGATTTTTGTTCTCCAGTGGCAGACTATTCTAAAGCTGGATAGTCTAAACAGTTAACGATTGGTTAAAGATTTCTATTTTATGAACGACGGCTGCATATGGTCAAATTTATCAAAGACCTAAGAGATTTCCGTTCTTGGGTCTTGGGCCTGAAAATTGTCCTTTAAAAAGATAGATAATATAAATCACTAAATAATAATTATTAAAAAAATAATAATAGAGACAATAAAAATAAAGAAAGGACAAAAGAAAGTTTGAATTAAGTTGCAAGTGTGCTAGTTCATAATAACCACGCATTGCTGTCTGTCTCGTAGGCTGATAACCAAATTAGTTCTTCAGTAAAACACTCAGTATTAAATATCAGTAATGGTATAGCAAAGCAGAACTATAAACTTCTGACCCGGATCCTTCAAAAGTTTCTGACATACCCACTGACACTGACAATCGACTGCAAAACTGTACGACCTAGTTACAACAAACAAATGTTGGGATGGACCACCTGTTTGTACGACATTTGTTTCTTAGTTCTTTTATCCTTTTCATAAAATGGAACAACATTTAAAAAAATAAAAATAAAAAATCACTTGCTAAAGTTTTGGAAAAATAATGAATATCCGCATCTATGAGCGGAGTGCACACTCGTCGATGCACCGCGCTATCTTAGATGATGCTTTATAGGATACTTGATTTTCTAAAACGCTGTGTTAATTTTTTTCTATAAACAATGCAATCAAAATGGTTCCGCCATGATTCCTATATTCAAATACTTATGGATAGAATGGTGGTGGGTTATAGATCTTACATTTCTTGCTTCGTTGGAACTTAAACAACTTTTGTATCTGAATTCCGCCAGTTGTTTGTTTAGGATTTAAGAGTTATTTCTCTGATTAAACAACAGTAATATGTAGTTTTACTTAGAAGGGTTTTGTTAATATATTTAACAAGTAAAAAGAAATTACCAGACTCGTAGAAATGCCTTGTTCTTCAATGTTAGTGAAGAAAAGGAGAATAAAATTCAGATTTTAACCATACTGAGTACTGTCCAGGTACGTCTGACTCTGTCAGATGTCCAATCGACTGCCATTCAACATTGCCATTGGGGTCGTTGTCTTTGTGGTTTGTTTCAAAAAATTCAGTGTCAGAAGCATGTGTTCATCTTTTATCAGGTAAAAAATATAAAAAAGGAATATCCTAAGTTAATATAAACAATCAATAAAACAATAAACTAAAATCGATATGAAAATAACCGCTTAAGGAGGTTAAATATTTCAAATAATATTTAAATATAAATGTTTAAATATAAATAGAAATTCTTATTTTTTAAATAAACAAAAAATAAATTAATATGGGCAGAGATTCAAACCGATTTCCGCTGGAACTGTATATCATACCGTAGCAAATCAGAGGTTCAATTTGTATATTAATGAGGGTTACTCAAAGGCCAGCAGAAAAATTTATAGGTATTTTAACCATTTCAATTGGGAGTTAATACATTATTCTCAGACATCTCTTCACGTATTGGATAGTTTAAGATTTTGATTTATAAAACTGGTGCATTTAGTAATTAAATGGAATTTGATCTCATTTGAATTTGAATATATGCAATGCTTACATATATATTTTTTAATATTATGATTAAATCGTATAAGTGTTCGTAAAGTGCTTCCTATACACATTGTTATATTTTTAAAACGGATTGTTGAACATCGTCCTCGTCGTGTCTAATGGATTGCAAGCGCTTGCTGAGTAGTATTTGCCTCTCTACTCGATAGTCCAAGCTATAAGCTTTATGTGATGAAATTAGGTTCTTTTAAATGAGAGCTCTATTAAAACTTTCCGTTTATTACTACTGTAAAAACATATGATTACAGGCTAATATCTTAACAAAAATATCGTGTTAAATAAACGTGGACTATATTTATACAAACTGTTTATATTGCACAATATTTTGAAAATTAATTCAACTATTTTGAAAATAAACAAAAATTGTTCTAAAAATATTATTAAAATATGGACTGTTCTTGCACATCTGATGTTTTAGCACAAAAATGTGACATCATTTCTTAAAGTGAATTTTATTCTTAGACTTTAGTCTTAAAAGCCTCTTAGTACCGCTTGAACTCTCCCTACCAGTGAAGGGTTTAGAATATGTTGATGTTAGTTAAAAGACGACCTAAAAGATTATTGTTTCAGGTATTAAATTCGATTTTAATATTTCAGTTAGAGTTAATGTTCTTTGTATCGTTTTCATATAAGAGTTGCAGAAAAAACAAACCCTTGAGTCATTCCGGCATTTATTGTCAATGGCTCGGACAAACATCCGTCGAAAACTACACAAAGGGATCTCTGGTTCTGGCAATCCGTAACCAAGACAATAAGACCAGAAAATATACCGGTATCTATGGCTATGCAGACAGACAGCACAGTTGTGGAAAAATACCTGCCGAGTACTCGGGCCAGTAAGGATCAAGTACAGGTTGAAAGAGAAGCCATGGTACAGAGTGTGAGTGACAAGCTGGAGGGAGTCTCCGTTTGGGGCAGTGCCAATCTTGTTAAATTCAACGTCACCAAAACGCAGACGTGTTTATTCACCGCCAAAAGGAGCCCTTTCACCTTGGCTCCTACTTTCCAGAATGTATCTTTGGAATACAGTGGCCGACTTCAGTTGCTAGGGATAGAGATTTCCTCGAACCTCAACTTTGGTCGGTTCATTGAGTCTAGAGCAAGAGCAGCCGCCAGCAAGCTTGGCGTCCTTGCAAAGGTCCGGCAGTACTTTACACCGGGACAACTTCTTACATTATATAAAGCACAGATCCGGTCGTGTGTGGAGTACTGTATCCATTTAATGGCTGGTGCCGCAAAATGTCACAATTTAGAGGCGAGCAAAGACGCTAATTGGCGACCCTGAACTAGTGAAGCGTCAACTTAGTTTAAGTGAAAAAAAAATAGTAGGTTTTATTTTAGTTTTGTGACTTTTTTTAATGTTTTTTACCACGATTTCTTATAATTTTTTTTGAGCATTAGAATTTACCAATTCTCAATCGCAATAAAACTTCAATTTAAAGATGGTTTGTTACACTTTTAGTTATCCACTGCCATTTTCCCGCATCCGAAACAAATTTATTCGTGGTAGGGGTAGAATTCGTTAAAGCGTCAATATTGTGAAAAAGTCAAAGCTATCCTCAATATAAATCCCAGTTGCAAAGCTTTGAAGAAAAATAAATTAACGAATATAGACGTTTTAATTCTATTCATATTTAATATGTAAGTAAATGTTTTTTTAAATTTCGATCTTTTCTATAAAATAAGTAATAGATATCAATATTTTCATATTCTGAATGTTTTTATTTTGGTTCCACACATTCCGCATAATTAATTTATTATATTTTTCCTCTAATTAGCATATTTGAATAAAAATTATATTCTTTTCATAAAAAGTATTTAGATCATATTGATTTGCGTATCGATGATAGTCGATTATTTTAAGATAAAAAATATTTATTAAATGATTTATAGGTCTAGCTCACTAGTAACAACGAATATAGCGCTAAAAGCAACATTTCCACACAGTTAGAACTCGCTCGCCCTGGCACCGCCGGATTTCCTTTGCAGGAAATTGGCAAGCAGCATTTCGTTTCACTTCACTGGCTACATTGCGGTCTTTTTAGCTTAGCTTTTTTTGAACTGGACTGGTTCTATTTTTATTGGCTCATGAGATGATGCCCTACAATCAGCGACTAAGGAACATATATATTAATAAAAATAGGAACACTTTTACTTGAATGACATAACACATATTAATTAATTGATTTATTTTTAAAACTTACGAACTTACGAAAAGCGTACGGCAAAGGAGAATTAAGTTCCTTTTAGTTCATATGTATCATCCATTGTAAGGGTTTATGATCAGTAATTACTTTAAATGCTCTGCCTAATAAATAGGGGCGGATATCACCTCACCTCACCATGTAAACAACTCTTTCTTTACAGTGATTTACTAATTAATTTCACTTGTATTTTGTTGTAGAGGCATAAACTATCGATCTATCATTACCTAAAGGGTCATTTGGTAGTAAAGTTACATTTACATTCCTTTTCAAAAGTAATAGTAAAAAACACATACGCATTAATACAAGCACTTACTTAAATTAAAATATCTTAAGCACAATCATTGTATCTATCTATAATCTTAGTTATCTTTAAGGGAAGTAGCGAGTCATTCCCATCACAAGTGTCTTCGACAACTAACCGGGAAGACTCGTTGAAAAAATTGTTATATGTATTATAGAAATAAATGATTTTTATTTATTATTTATTTAATTAATAAAGGTAAAATCTTTATGTGTTACTTTAGAACCTGTTCTATAGCAATGTGTGTTTTTTTTAATTTGGAGGATGTGTTTTTCATCATGTATAGTTCGTAGTTATTTTCCGTAAATTTTTGAAACCTCTCAATACATGCTCCATATTAACTACAAATATGAATTTATTTGTTTGAAATTCTGCGAAAAGGAATATCAATATTCGAAACCCATTAAACGCACTTCATAACTACATTTATTAACTGAATTAATCGACATCGCTAATGTAATTCTGTTGCCAGTATCTAATTTCATTTGTATTTATGAAAATTATAACCAGTTATTATAGTAAGTGCTTAATCTGCTTAATAAATTGTCAAACATATTTACGAAATGTAGAAAGTAATATGAAACAGAGACATTCAAAACATCAATTATCTGTATAACTTAAGACTCGCCTTCCGAAACTTAGGAAGTATTTACATCTGTGGAAATTATGTGGTGTTGTTAAAAATTTAAAAGCTTTTTAAATTTGACGAAATGAAAATATAATATGTATAAATATATATATATATGTGTATATATATATATATATATATATATGTTTTATATATGTTTTAACATTTACAAATATAAAACCCTCAGTCATTAGTTTTTACTCTACAGTTAAGATATAGTATTATGTTAACTTCATTGAAAGACAATACAATTATATGATTAAAACTAAATTGAGTCTAAATATAATATGTGAAAATATTATTTGACGAGTTTGTGAATGAGTGTGTGGAGATTAGTTCGTATCATTAATCGCTCGTCGTTCGAGTTATATTAAGATATGATTATATTAAAAAAAAATACTACTAGTTCAAATTCTACTACTAGTAAAAGTACTCAACTTGTAACACATAAGTTTCGTATGATCCCTTTCTATTAATATATTCTTCTATTATATTATATTCTTATATTATATATATATTATATATATCCTATATTATATATATTCTTATATTATATTCCTTTTTCTATCATAAATGCCTCACAAACTCAGTCTGCAGGTCCTGAACATCTTTTCATTGAACTTACACTATCTCACTCCAAAGTTCTTCTTGGTGTCTATTACAGCCCTAATCTTAATATTGACTACTTCTCCTCTTTTGAAAACCTTTTGGAACAACTTTGTCCTTCTTATACCCATACAATAATTGTATACGCCTTCTAAACTAATTGGAGGTAGTTGCAGAACGGAAATGCGAGCAATCAACCTAGAACTACCAATGAAAATGACCTGTGTCTTCGACGGATTTATCTTAAGGCCAAAACATTTACTCCAATTAGAGATACGCGCCAGATCTTGATTCACTTGAAAAATAGTATTTCCAAGGTCATCAAGATTTGACTGACGGTAAATCTGAAGATCGTCTGCATACAAGTGGTAGAAAGAATTTATTTGAGAGCAAATAGTGCTTATGAACACTGTCTGACTGACTCCAGTATATTTCTTTTCCTTCATGCAATTGGTTGCCTGGAAGAGATTGCTTTTTAGCGATAAGGCCGCCAAAATTGTACCATTTTGTTTTCACTGTTATTTTTTTTGTTTTATGTTTTTGTTATTTTATACTCAGGGTGTACAATAAAGAATATTTATTATTATTATTAATATATTTCTATAATATATACCTACTACTACTATCATCTTAATTTAAAAGTTTCTTGAACATTTTCAAAAAAGATCAACAAAAGTTTATAATTTAGTGGAATAATCATGAAGCTATAAAATGTATTATTATCAATAACTTTAACAAGTTTGATTGTTTTATATTGAAAAAATATCTACAATTGAATCTAACGAAATGGTACTTCGTTTTTGTTTTATCTTAATAGGAAAAAATATGTTATTTTTACACTCCAAGACACTATTATGGTAACTTGAATAAGTTTTTTTAAGAAACATATAAATATTAAATCAGTTTTAATAATCCAAATTCGTAAGTTGTGCTTTATTAAAATCTTTCTTAAAACTTTGCAAAACAAAACCCTTTTCAATTCTAAACCTCAACATTTGCCAAATTAATATTTTATATCTATCATTTTATAATTAGTGTGCAATGAAATTTTATTACGCTCTATCAATTTCACCACAAGAATTGATCATTCAATCAATCGAGTTACATAATAATATCGAAACGGTGAAATTACACTTAAATTGCAACATTATTTAATACATGTTCATCTGAATTAAATAGAGTTATAATCATATGTTTATTCAAATTAACATAAAATAATTCAAAATACCCAATAAAATAATATTTTCTTATACTATAGAAAGGCAACTGAACGTAGAAATCGTCTGTAGGTAAGTGATCACCGCCGCCCACGGTCTTTTACGTTGCCGTACTGAGGCCATGTAAATTGCACCATCGCAGAGGCTCCTACGTTGCATGTGCATATAACTGAGGTCTCCTGGAGAACAACTCTTATTGAATGTACCTAGGTCTGGAACAGTGCTTTAAAATCTTCTCCATGTTATCATCATTTCTTTCTTGAACCTTTTTCTTGTTTAAATGTAAGACTTTTATTTTTTATTTAAAATCATTAATGAAAAAAAATAGAACTCTCTACCAGTGACCCGACAAAGTAAACAGAATGAGGAAGTTTTAATATAAAAAAAGATGAAAATTTATTGGATAGCGAATAATATTGAATTATTTTAAATATTATTCTTATTAATTTAGTTATTTAAAATTTCTTAAAAAAAAAACACTGTCCGTGAGTAGCGCCCGTTTACAAGCATAACGAAGCATCATCATGAGTTTATAACGCTTTGCATACTTTGCTATCGACTTCTAAGGGAATGGTGTGAAGCAACCAGTTGACCAAGACAAGACCAAGACCAAAGTAACTAACAGCGTCGAACAAATAGCGCAGGAGAATAGTTTATCACTAAAATATAATTCATTTTTAGGCCACACCGTCGTTAATGTAAAGTAGGATGTGTAATTTAAATTTATTTAATAACAAATTTAAGGCTTTATAAGGAAGTTTATTGTAAAAACCTATATTATTGCATGTAAGGAATTTCCCATTTTGTTTAGTCTAGCCTAGCTAGTTTATTTTTGATTCGGATTTAAATTTTGTGTGAATCACCAATTTTCCTGAATTTTCTAGTATTCTTATGAGCATACTATAAATTTTCATATATATATTGATTATATATACAGATCATTTTAATTTCTTTGAATTCATTTTAAATGTTCAAGCCAATTTCATTTGTATTATAATAAATTCTTTTGTAGAAAAAAATAAAGAGTTGTCTGAAATAAGATCATTGTATATTTTGTCTAAAATAATTAGCTAACACTATACCAAAAGTGATAAAAATACTAAAAATACTCTGCTTTTCTTAAATATATAAGAAGTAGTTGCTTCAAAAGTATAGATATAAACGCTGATGTCCCGCAAGGTTCTGCACTTTCTCCACCGCTGTTCCTTCTGAATTTTAATGATATGCTTTATATCGATAACATTAATTGCTATGCAGACGATAGCACCGGAGACGCGTTTTACACAGGCTATGCAGACATTCCAAGTTTAGTTGTGGAAAAAAGTCGCAACAACTTGTGTCTCAAATCTAGAGTACCTTATGTAGAGTCTACGATTGGGGTCAGGACAATTTGGTCCGATTCAACAACTCCAAGACACAAGTATGTGCGTTCATCGCTAAGAATACCCCATTCATTGTGGCCCCTCAATTCCAGGATACTCAGATAATTTCACTTAGAAGACAAGACCGAGCTGGCATCTAAAAAACTCTGTGTCCAAAACAGAGCAAAACGGTACTTCACGCCGGGGCAAAGACGGCTTTTATATAAATCGCAAGTTCGCCCCCATATGATGTACTGTTCTCATCCCTGGATGGGAACGCCAGCATAGCAGCTTAAACCTTTTAACGCGGTCCAAAGAAGAGTTGTGAGACTTGTCGACAATCTTATACTTACGAGCTTTCTAAGGAGAGATTTTGTCTCCTTGTGCGTGTTCTACCGTTTGTGTAATGGGTTTTGTTCCTAGGAATTGTTTGACATGATCCTTACGGCCATTTTTCATAATAATACCGCTCGCTCTCAACAGGGACGTTACGCTCACACTTTGCGGTCCAAATGGTCCCGTACAGTTTGGTTTTGGAGGAGTTTCTTCCCACGGACCCTCCGATTGTTGAATGAACTCCCTGTCGAGGTTTACCCAGAGGTCTACAATAGTGGATTCTTTAAGGAGGGATAAAATATGTTTTAAAAGGGCCGGCAAAGAACATGTGATGCCCCTGGTATTTCAAGTGTCCATAGGCCGCGGTAACCACCTTGCAGGTGGGCCGCGTGCTTTTTTGCCATCATCGTGGTATAAAAAAAATCTTCAGTACTATTGTAAAATAACTTTTAATATTAATCACTCACAATTTCTTCGAGGTCTACTTGGCCTTGTAATCCAGATGATCGCAAAACTGACCATCGCCTGAAATGTCGAGGCCTCATATTCTTATGCTTGGTGAGGTATATTGGTCCTCACTTTCTCTATGATGGATTCAACAACTTTATTTCCGAACACATCAATGTTTTGGAGTCATTACCCATAAACAACAAAGGAAGGGAAAGCCTGCAGAAATTACCAAGAGCAGATTTTGGGAGCACATATAAATTTTCTATACTGGGCGGCTTGCCAACTTGCCAGCTGTTCACAAATTTTGAAGATTTACTTAACTATAGCTAACAATTTTCCGTTTAAAGAAGTCTGGAGCCATGTTTATATTTTTCTTAACATCTCTAAAGTTGGGATCTATAGTGACTAGTGCAGCTGCAGCTTAGAAGTGATATGCCTGTCGATTTGAAGGTATCAGGTACTTTTATATACGCTTTGAAGCCAAGGCCGTTCTTTGCCTCTATTTGGCACTACAGAGTATGGTATTAATATATCCCTACCTTGTAGTACCACAGATTGACTGATCAATAGGATAGTACTATCTATGTCGAATCATCCCGTATACTGGTTGCAGTTGCCAAAAAATTGCTATAACTACAAATAAAATTATTACTATAACTCCAAATAATATGTAGGTATTATTTATCTGTAGGTTTATTTTTTAATTATTTAAAAATTTTCAGAGATAAAAATATTTTATGCGTAAATTATACAAATGCATCTGCTACAGACTTATTTACATGTAATTCACGATATAATGTAACATTACGCAATTTTGTATCGTATGTGACCACTGATACTGCTGGAATTCAGTATTAAGCCGCTTTACATTACTCATTAACCGATAGCGAATTCGGAAAATACAGTCAAAATAATTTTGTACTTTAACTCCAAAAAATAATATACTTTGAATATGTCAACGTTACGTTAAAAAAATATTTTGTACTTTGAGTGGATAATAAAAGCAAAAGAAATCATAGGTAATCTTGAAATTGATTATGAAAGTAAAGAAATATAAGATTTTTCCTCTGATAACTATCTCATTATTACAACTTATATATTATTCTAGGTATCACCTAAAATTTTATTTTAAGAAGTAGATTTCTCGAGAATACTTTTGTCGTCTTGTGAATGGCCCAAGCATTCGAAACGTTGGTTCAAATTTAAATGTAAAATATTAATTTAATTATAGGCGAGTAAGATTCATTAAGATGCTTTATTTTAATGCTTTATTTAAATGCCAATTTTACTCAACTATCTTCATATTTATCTTTAAGCATCTTCTAATAATTGTGCGTTTTGTCAAATTCAGTCAATGCTTAAACTACCTTCGATATACTTGCATCGACTTCAAATATAGGAGTAGTTACATCATAAAAAAAGTTAAAACGAATTTTTATTTTTTGGCAATCTTCTTAAATTCAACGCCACCAAAACGCAGACGTGTCTATACACCGTCAAAAGGAGTTCTAGCATCTTGGCTCCTACTTTCGAGAATGCATCTTTAGAATGCAGTGACTAACTTCAGTTGCTCGGGATAGAGATCTTCTCGAACCTCAACTTTGGTCGATTCATTGGGTCTAGAGCAAGAGTAGCCGCAAGCAAGCTTGACGTTTCTGCGAGGATCCGATAGTACTTCACACCGGGATATTTGCTAGCACAGATCCGGTCGTGTGTGGAGTGCTGCGGCCATGTATTGGCCGGTGCTGCAAAAGCTGTCATATTGCAACTCTGGACTCAATTGAGAGCTAAGAGGATAGTTGGTGACCCTGAACTGGTTGACGCTAAACTCCATAGCCTGGAACACAGACGTAGTCGCAAGTCTCTTAGTATTCTACTCGTATAGGATACATTTTGGAGAGTGTGCTTTGGAATTACATGACCTGATTCCCCCATCCTCCTTCCATCACCGGAAGTTCCGACGCACGGCGAGCATCCATTCTTTCGTGGTTGACATTCCACCTGTCCGAACCAAACGCTTTTTTAAATGTTCGATTTTAAAAAGACCAAGCAAAGCGAAGAACTGGAATAGCTTGCCTGCGTCGGTATTTCCGTCTGAGTACAATGTGGGTGTCTTCAAGCGAAGAGTGAATAGGCTACTATTAGGTAGATGCGTCTTACCACTTACGACTACATTAACACTTACCATCAGATGGAATGTAGTCAATTATCAACTTAATTATTGTGTAAAAAAAAGCCTTGCTTTATTAGAAGAGTTTCCAAAACTCATACATTCTATAAAAAATCGGTTACAAAACGTCTCCCGCAATATTTTTGAGACTTTAAGTAGTATTTGAAGATAAATAACATTGATAACGTTTAAATTTTTACTGAACTTATTTAAAACCTATCACAGTTATTGGACACCATTTTGAATTAAGGTTATACTTTATAAATTTTATTCTAAAGTTACTAAATTTATGAATTAGACTTGCACAACCTTGTTTTTAAGCCTGTTTCATCTGATGACATTGTTAAAACATTTAGAACCTTAAATCAGAAAAGAACCGATGATATTTGGGGAATGTTAAATTAGTTATTTAATAATAACTTAGTAGTAAAGTAGTTCCTTTGTTTAAAAAAGGTGAAAGACTTGAACCTAGAAATAATAGACCTATCTCTGTTTTACTGACCGTAAGTAAGATCTTTGAAAAAAATATTTAAAACCAAATGACAGAACAATATGGTTTCAGCATAGGTAAATGAATAACTGATGCGGATGCCACCTTTCTTAAACACATTTAGGACGCATGGGAAAAGTCGGAGAATGCAATCGGTATGTTTTGGGATTTACTGCCTTGTTATATACGATAAAGTTGATTGTTGTGTTGAATATGGAAACTTCATGTATTGTTCATATTCTCAATGATTTTTTTTATTTTGTTTACACTTGAACTAAGTTAACGCTTGACTATATTCCACCTGATGGGAAGTAGAAATGTAGTCGTAAGTGGTAAAGCGCATTAACTTAGTAAAAACCTATTCACTCTTGCCTTGAAGACACCCACATTGTACTCGGACGAAAAAACCGACGCAGGCAAGCTGTTCCACTCCTTCATTGTCCGATTTAAAAAAATAATAGTAGAAATGAGGCGTATGATAAATTGATAATTTCTGATATTTTTGACTTACATTAATTTTATTATGCATTCAGAAAATAGAACTAATTAATATAGGCATTGTGACCTCATGTCTTGGTTCTGATCGAACATACCTAACAACACTGTCATTTCAATTCCGAAAATGAGATAAATACGAAAAGTAACGAGTGATTTCTGGTATTCTGGTTGTTGTTAGCCAGCATTCCGTAAGCGCTGGAAAATGAGACAGCCAATTCTCTTTAATAGGACTTCAGTAATTTTTGGTTACAAGTAACGTGTTTGGTAACAGTAATTTTTAGTTACAAGTTATTTATGTATATTTGTGTGCAATACTTTAAATGATTTATCAGATATATCCACATTAAATTATTGAGGATCTCTGAAATACAGACTATTGATCTGTATATTTCACTTGAATCATTATCGTTTGTAATATTTCTTAGCAACATTTATTATATAAAGACTCCATAGTGCATTTATTAGTTACTTAAAATATCAATAATTTATTTTATATATTTTAATAACAGGTATTTTAATATTGTGTAGTATGAGTGAACGACATTAAGGCAATATGTATATGAGTGGATGTAAAAGTGAGTGAAAGTAATATATGTGGGACTTTTCAAACAAACTAAATAAGTTTTAATACTTTGGTAAGCTAATGCCATATAGAATTACTTAATATTAATTAATATTTAATAATTAATTTTAACTAACAACAATTATAATAAAATTACTTTAACAAAAATAAATTCAAAATATTAAAATGTCCAACCACAGCCAGGAATCTAGTCACAAATTTAAATGGGACAACAGCTCGTCAGATCATTTTCTGAGTCAATACCGTGAGACGGGACTCCTTATTTTTTACGAAGGAAAATTTTTCCATGGGCAGTCCAACAGTACACGATTCCATTTTTAAGTAAATTATTTAAAGTAATAGTAAATTATTTTTAAGTTAATTCCGTAAGACACTCTGATATGAAGATGGTTCGAGAGGGCCATTAATTTGGATATGTCCAGTATTTATTTTTTTCTTCTTAATTCGATTGAGGTTCTTTAGTGACGTTAACGATTTTAAAATAACAGTAGCGAGATCTAACAGGTTTGTTTTCGCATCTTATTGTTATTACATCGCGAAAGTGGTATTCATTCAGATCGATATTTAAAACTTCACCAATTATTTTAAAATTAAAAAAAAACCTCCTTTTTTCTTGATAGGAATGTTTTTCTTATTTCCAAGCCGCTCTGTTTTTGTAAACCTTCAAGATTTTTCACATGTAATTCTAGTTTTTGTATGTGTATGCGGTGAGATTTTCTCTTTGTTTCCATTTTATTCAATCATAGAAAAATATTCTGGCAGTTATTTAAAGTTTCTTTCAAAATAATGTATGTTCTTATGTAATATAATTATTGTCTTTATATTCTTATCAGTTGAATTACAACGTTCATTTATTATTACCATCTATTTTAAAGAGATATCTCTCACTTTCATCTAATGATAAAGTAAATTAAAAAGTAAGTCGTGATTAGGACTATTATTAATGATTTTGAATAATAATAATAAATGTAAATGTGTTTCATTAAAATATTCATTAATATTTTTTCCACTTTCGCTTTTGTAAATAAAAAATCTATCTGGCGGTGACCTAAACCTTAACAATAATTATTTTTTAAAAATGTATTTATTTATTACAATATATGTAAAACACAACCGGAGATCTGGTGCCTGCCATATAACCATAATTCAAACAATACCTACTAGCACAAAGCAGCCAATTAGAACTACAAGTACCACATGTATACGTGTCGGTCAGCCACGCAATCTGCTGTAGTAGCCGGTGGCGGTCACGGAACTTATGATGTCAGCTTCGCAAGTTACCTACTAATATTCTATAACATTATACTATTATTGAACATTTTTCCTCTTAAAGAACCAATGTGACAGTTGCCCAAAAACTTTAATGACCAGACACCATATGCTACCAGAGGACAGGATGGTATTTGAACTATTTAGGTGTAATTATTCGTTTTATTAAGTACTTAGTCCATGGCCGTACCTCATGGAAACCAAGCAACTAGTTGTTCTAATACTCGATAAATGTAATTTTACAGTGCTACAGACAGAAAATAAAGTTATGTATATCTCTTTAGTAAAGCCTTACTTTTGGATGAATGTGAAACCGGAGCTTTTCAGCTTAGGATATTGTGATCTCAAAAGTCAACTAGCACTAGCCTGATGCGATTTTCACTTGCATTCCCAGTCTATGACACCACTTAATGGAGTCCATTAAAAAAATTGAGAAACCCATCTCCTTCTGAATAAGTTTTGGTATTTAATCTATTCTTTACTTTTACATTGGGATCTCCTGGAATACCATGCAAAAGGAAAAGTAGGATCTTTTGTCACTGTCTCATAAACAAGGAATCAAACGCTTTAAAACACTCACGAGATTGGCGGTGTAGTAAGTTAGCTCTAAATACCTTGAATTCTTCTGCTAACTGCAATAGCGTTGAATTGAATGAAGATGATATGACGTTTCCAAATTATAAGATGTAGTATAAATAAATAATATTATAATAGAGCATCTATAACTCAATTACTGAAACCGACACGAAGATAATAAAATTCTTGCTCGTGATTAATATAGAACGCTGACTTCATTTGATTAAACGTTGCATCCAACTGTGGATATAGACGCTAAATACACTTCATAAAGTAAATTCTTTACACTAGAAATACTAAAGAATTAAAATGCTATAGAAATTTTCCAGCTTGATTTAAATTACAATATTATCTGTAATAATTAGGTTTGTTTGTTGATATTCATGCTAAAAAGAATAATATTCAAACAAAACAACGAAATTATGACATTTATAAAAATCATCATTCCGTTGTTTACTTTTTAACAATCAATATATGTGATACTTTTACACCTTATACATTGCATAAACTTACACAACTCATAGTAAAAAGTAAACAATTTACATACAGGGTACTGTTTGTATATTGTTTTGTACCATGACGTCTAGTAAATAAAATATCTGACTTAAGAGCACGCACTAAAGGCCGCTAGTGGTAAATCGATAGGCCCAGTTCCTACATTCATCGAACATGGACACATTTGAATGATGTTTTAATTGTCCTAATAATATTTTTAAACATACTCAGGCTTTAGTAACCGAATTATAATGAGCTATTAAAAAACAAATCGTTTATGTAATTCTAAATCGATACATATTTCATTGGCTTTCTCGATGAACCATGACACTTTAATACTACCATTACTCTCCACGTTTATTCAATAACGAAATAGATTTGAATAATCGTACTTAATATGCAAATTATATTACACACGTTAAAGTTATCATAATGAAAATATATTCCACTCGGTTACACATTAGTTAACAGAATGTTGCAAGCTACTTAATGACTTCATTAAACAACATTAGCGAGGGAAATGTTATTATATTTAACTAAACAGTGTTTCGAAACATGTTTTAAATTTAAAATCATTATAGTTGCTATTTATAGAGAAAATTAAAATAAATAACTGTTTTTCAATTTTATCAATCACTAACAATTCATTGAATATTATTTTTGCATAAAGAAAATGTCACATTTATATTTTGTCAAACTTTGTAAATTAAGAATAACCAATAACCTTATTATGATAAATAGAGAACAGAATAATAATATATTATTAATTTTCTAATAATTAACCTCAATGTATCGTGTGGTGAATATTTCACAGTAGCTTAGAAGTTATCTAACTACAGTGCTGAAATTATTTTCTAGTTGTTTCATAATATTATTGTCGTGGATTTTTAAATTTAAAAAAATATATTATTCAGCGGAAACCAATAATCTTCTTCAATAATTAGGACTTTAACAAATTTTGATAAATTTATGTATTGATTATTATTTTCAATATTAAGTGTCATGAGTCACGATAAATGTATATTTTATGTTACAGATAATTCAGAAGTTTCACGATAGTTTATATATTTTTGTTTAATTTTCTATATTCATTTTGATTTATTTTGGTTATTAAAGATTATTTATAAACAACATTTTGTTATAAACCTTGTTTTTCGCTTAAGATGGCATAGAGCCGGTGTTTAGTTATTTGGTAAAAAGAAACGTTAAAGGAATACAGAATGCTTTACCACAATTCTTAAAAAATATTGGATGCTCACCATCAATTATTATTATTATTTCAATGAGGTTATTATTACTTTTTGTAAAAAACTTATAGTTTTGTGAATATCGAAAACTAAAAGTTGTTAACCATCACAGAAAGTTGAAGACCATCTTAATAACGTCAGAAGTAAAGTATATGGTGTCCTCTAAATTGTTTGGAGTAAAAAATAATATCCCATTCATATAAGAACCATAAATAATCAATTCTTAATTCAAAAGAATTCAACTTAAACATGATTCATTTATTGGGACGATGGAAATATCTTATGTCTTTTTTTTAAGATCCTTACCAATGTTGCGTACTTAGCTGTAAAGATTTACATTGAAAAGATGCCACAATTACATAAATCATTTATCATACCTAATGATGTTTAATGACTTCAAGATGTTTGTGTACTTTCTTATATATGAAATTTCACTCATTGACTACTCTCACACACGCTTATTGAATACTGTCACACACACTCATTGAATACTGTCACATACAATCATTGAATACTGTCACACACACTCATTGAATACTGTCACACACACTAATTGAATACTGTCACATACACTCATTGAATACTGTCACACACACTAATTGAATACTGTCACACACACTCATTGAATACTGTCACACACACTCATTGAATACTGTCACACCCACTCATTGAATACTGTCACACACACTCATTGAATACTGTCACATACACTCATTGAATACTGTCACACACACTAATTGAATACTGTCACATACACTCATTGAATACTGTCACACACACTAATTGAATACTGTCACACACACTCATTGAATACTGTCACACACACTCATTGAATACTGTCACACCCACTCATTGAATACTGTCACACACACTCATTGAATACTGTCACATACACTCATTGAATACTGTCACATACACTCATTGAATACTGTCACACACACTCATTGAATACTGTCACACACACTCATTGAATACTGTCACACACACTCATTGAATACTGTCACACACACTCATTTAATACTGTCACACCCACTCATTGAATACTGTCACATACACTCATTGAATACTGTCACACACACTCATTGAATACTGTCACATACACTCATTGAATACTGTCACATACACTCATTGAATACTGTCACATACACTCATTGAATACTGTCACATACACTCATTGAATACTGTCACACACACTCATTGAATACTGTCACACACACTCATTGAATACTGTCACACACACTCATTTAATACTGTCACACCCACTCATTGAATACTGTCACATACACTCATTGAATACTGTCCCACACACTCATTGAATACTGTCACACACACTAATTGAATACTGTCACACACACTCATTTAATACTGTCACACACACTCATTGAATACTGTCACATACACTCATTGAATACTGTCACACACACTCATTGAATACTGTCACACACTCTTTAAAAATTTTTGTTAAATTTGTTTTTATAGCATAGACTATTGTAAAGTAATTCAGTTACTTATATACCAATACTAAGCCTCTAACGTATTTTTAATTAAAATCATTGCCCTAATGCTATTTTCTTTTTCCATTATTCAAAACTAGTTTTTATATAATTTTAAAATATTTGAACTTTTCACACAATTATAATTCTAATATTTACTATAGTATGAACTATAGTTAATTAATGAACATTCTAAATATTTAACATCGCGGCGATATATATATTACTTTATGAAAAGTAATTAAAGTAAATATTCAATCTTAATAAATAAAAGAGTAGTTTATTTTAATAAATGCTATGTATATGTAGAAAAGAAATGCACTCAACAATTTTAATTTATAATTATTAAAGCAAAGAGAATCCTTATGATTCTCTGACCTCTATATTTATTCATTATAAAACATAAATAACAATAGTATAAAAGCTTACTACCGTACATTGTAGTATGGATAGATAGCTGGAACACGTCCGCTATTTCAAGAATGCAGGCCGCATTTCCTCTCTGAATATTTGTGCTAATTCTTATATATTTATTTTATTCCACATATTTATTTTTGGTTATTTGCTCTTTATTTTTGCAAAATATATATAATTATTTCGTCAATATAGTTTAATAAAATTTGTAATACGTATAGTAATTCAAAAATCTAATAAAAATAATAAAGGTTTTTAACAAGAAATTTACGAAAAAGTTTAAAATTAATATTATATATCTATATAATATATAAATGAATGGAAAGCGGTACAAAAAGGGCAGATTCAATTCAATTAATCAAGGGATTAATGAAAGGTCTGACATATTAAAAGTAGTATTTTTAAGCTGTGTCCGCCTCACGTTTTATTTTAAAGAATGAATTCGGACACTGAGAAGAAGCTTATTGCAACAAATAAGATAACAGTAGAAATATTAAAAACAGTAGTATTAAAAACAAAACAACGGTAAAAATAAATATAAACTAATGTATGTGAGAAATGAGAAATGAATAAATCGTATGAACACATTTGGGGTTCTCTTTCATGAGCTCGAAGCACGCTGGACTCGCGGCGCGGAAAGTAGTCGGGACAATTCTAGTACAATTGACGGTAAAGCAAGCAGGTTCTTTTAATAACACATTTATAATAGGAAAGGATAAAGATATTGTTGAAATGCACAGAAATATGTTGAATCACTGTTTAAGCGCGACTGACTTTGAGGAAAAATTCGAATCAAGATCGTCTTCTCAAATTGTTAATTCTCATCTGGAGAGGCTATAGATATATATATAATAGACTATTCCACCACGCTCAAAACATACCATCTTACCATTTAGATCTTGTCAATACTTTTAAACTTAATTTTGTTCATATTAGTGTTGCCAGTTTACAAATCCTGGTTAAAACCATCTCTCGTTTCTAATTCTTCTTCATTCACTTTCTGGCTTCATCCTTTTTAAAAATGACCACTTTGATAAAGCTGGCAGTGGAGTTTGAATTTATCTTCGCGCCCATTTCTAATATAAAAACAAACTTCAATCAGCTTCTCTTCATGATTAGGCCGTTTTTTTATTGAACTGAAAATTGACAAAAGAACATTTTTTGATCCAAAAATCAGTGAGTATAATGATGGGAGGTGACTTAGAATGAATGTGTATATGAAAATAGCAAAGATATTTCACACTATTAGACACTAAAATAATATCTGCGTAAAGACGCGGAATCAAACAAGTATATCATAAACATGATTCTCACTTCACCGCTCAAAACGTATTTATTTATGTCATAATAAGACATAAAGCAATATTACTTTCATGTTTTACAACTGTCAAAATACACTTCATGGTACGAGGTAGTAATGTTTCCTATAGCAAAAGAAATTATTATTATTGATTACGGCAAAAACTTCTTATCGAAACATTATTAAAGTTAATATTAGTTGTAGGATGTCCTGTTAACGAAATAGAAAAAAAATATATAGTGAAAGATTTCAGTACAGAGTGAGATGAATGTCAGTGTGAATTTCCAGTCAAAAGCATTTCAGTGCGTGGAAACAAATCGATTTAGAAGTATTTTAAGAAAACTATTTATGAAATGTAGAAAATCTCGGAGGTCTCAATGTTTAAATATATATTTTGAAAAATATTGCAGTGAAATTAAAAAAATTACATTTGTAATAGAATATTCAACTGAGAGTGTTTTTAATTAATTGTTTTTTTTATTATTATAATTATAAAAATGGGTTCCAAAGTCAACACACAGAAGACAATTTCATTCTCTTTGTTTTTAGTAAAATGGTAGAACGACAAACATACATTTTATTTTCTTTAATTAAAGGATCACCCGCGGCACGTTGAAATGTTTTTTGTTCTTTGTAAGTAATAAGTTTAAAGTACCGGTAACGGTAATAGTAAACTCTAACAAAAATTAATTTACTAAAAGTATTTATGATCAATGTTGAAAGCTGTTTCAAATTTATCAGATTGTAATTGTAACGATACGAATGAATAGACTGACATTACGACTAAAACAATGAATTAAAACATATATATATATTTACTAGACTATATTATTTTAGAATTCCTAATTAATAGGTATTTAAACAAGATATTGTCAAGCTTTCATTTGAGGCATCATGTCAATTGTAGGAAACAAAGTAAATCATCAATGTTGTGACTTTTATAAATACGATGTTCACCTTAAACATATGAAATCTCAAAAATTGTATAAATTATTATTTGAAAAGACATTAAAAAAATTAAAACTGATCTTAAATAAGTTTTAGTATTGTTGAAGAAATATAAATGTATTAACACGACCATGAGACGCGGGTTTGAATCCTTGACAATATTATTTAATTTTTCATTCTATATTTATATTAAATTTCGATTATTTTAATATGGCTATACATAGTTATAGATATATTTAAAAAAATATATCATCTGTGGAAACTTCTCAATGTTAATATATACTGCAGAGTGGGACAGATATATGTCACCTAGTTGTACACACCTATTTGCCAAATTCACTGGTAGAGTCTGGTAGCGATACGGTAGCTCAATTGATAGAGCGACGGGACGATTTCCCAGTGGTCGTGGGCTAGAATCTCTGTTCAATCAGTTTGTTTTTAATTCTAAATTTAAATAAAATTGACTTTATTTTTTTTTTACAAAATTTTATTACTAATTTATTATGAAATCTGGAGTAATTCATCACCAAAGTATTCATTGTATACTAACATTATATAATACCAACAAAAGTGACTTTTACTTAAACAAGTCAAAAAATATCCAAACACCATTTAGTTAAATTAAATAAAAACAATCATTATTCGTTATTCACAATTGTTTGCTAAAGTAATGTACACGTTCAAAGTAAAAAGTAAGTCTCAAATGGAGGTTTTCAAGACAGTTTTATTTTTAAATAACATTTTGAATATATTTGGGTTATCATGCACTTCAACGAGTCACGGTCGATCAAAAAGGTGTTATTATATTATAAGGATTGCATTTGTTTTAATGTCTTTATTTTTATTGAACATATTGAGCATTTATTATAAAATTATTTTAAATAAACATTCCTCGAAATATATTTTAAGTTTAGAAGAGTCGCTTGAATGTTTCTTTTTATTTGGTTATATTCAATATGTGGTGGGTGTCTTTGTCGTCAACAAACATGGGAGAGAGTGTCATATGAAGTACGTGCGTCTTTACGAATACATTGATAACATTCTCGGTATAACTTCTTACAAAAACATTACAAGAAGCATTAATGCCACATGTGCATTCTTCATTTCTATTACATTTTTAACTTGCGTTACTAATTATATAATTTGGGCTTTATGCTTCGGGTGGGTCAATGAACTCATATATATCATTGATTACACATATCTATTCCTTAAATTGTTTAGTGATCTTGACTTTATTTCAAATTGCACTCAAGTAAAATATCGTCTTACTACGATTGGAAGAAAATTGCAAGATTTTTACTATCTTGTGAAAAATTTAGCTCAAGAAGACTTAATACCGTTTATGTTAAAAAAGAAAATCAACAAGAAAAAGAGACAGATTGATTATTTGAATAATATAAATGTCAGACCTCTTCGACACGTCATCATGCAGTTGAACAGGTGCTACTTGGCTCTGCTGGACCAGTGCGACTATATTAACACTATATTTGGATGTAGGGTAAGCAACATTTATAAAGTCCAAATGTTACCGATATTATATTACTGTTACATTTTATATTTATTATTGCAGATTTTACTCAGTAGTATACATTTTCTTATGGATATGGTAATTTTGATGAGTTTTATGATAAGACTAATTATTGGAAAATTGGTAAGATCATGTACCATTTTTTTTTTCAATTTTTAGATAAGCCTGAATATTATTTATTGTTTCCCAAATAAAAAGATCCCAGTATAGATCCTGTGAAGAAATTAAGCTTTTTGTATATAATGAGATTTTTGTTGAGGAAATTAGACAACGTTTGAATCGTTTCCAAGTCATGTTACAAATACAACAATAATTTCTTTTTATAACATATTCCTAAGATACTAAATCACGACTATCCACATCTGACTGCTATTTCTGCTGTCATGAGAATAACCTCATGTTATATGATTATTGTTTACGGGCTACGTCGCTGTGAACAAAATTACAGAGAGGCTGAAAGAATTCTAACTTTAATCGACCACATCCATTTAAATAAAATTATAGGTAAATATGAATTATTGAATATGAAATTATATTACGATTATTTTAATTTATTATAATATTGAATATATTTTGATATACACTTTTAGATAAAAAAGTCCAGGAGTCCCTAAAGGATCTGAGGGATTTAATTATAACGAGGCCCATTAGTTTCCACGCAGCCAACTTCTTCAAAGTGGAATACCCTACTTTTGTATCAGTTACATCCATCATTGTAACTTATACTATTCTATTGGTGCAATATTTAAAGGACTAGTAATTGTAACTCATATTAATTTTAATTTATATATATCTTTTACTTATGGTATACTAAAGTATCAAATTACAGATTACGTAAGTGAATTTTCCCCTAAAAAAAAACATGTACACAATCTGTAAATATTTCAGTTATTTTTTACTACAAGTGAAAATAAAATATTAAGTGATCCTTATTCGAATAATAACACAATCATATTTTCATTGTAGATTTAACAAAATTATTTATTTCGTTTCCTTCCCTTCCTTCATTACTTTTAACATTTTGAACATTTTTTTCATTTTTTCATTTAAACCAGTTTGTGACAATATTATCGTATAAATTAGATTTTTAAAACAAATATTAACAAATTTCACAATATTAACTTAAATAACTAACTACCGTATATTTTCGTATACATATAATTAGATATTGCAAATTATAAGAATAATTAATAAATGTATTCTTAAATATTTGAAGTCCTAAACGCAATGACTTGACTGGCAACTGCAAAATGTTATTTTTATATTTCGCAGTAATTAAATATAAGCTACTTAATAACAATTTTTAATATATAAATAAGTATAACTAAGTACACTTTTAAAATTTAAAAAAAAATATGTGTTTCACCTTTCAGTGACTAAATATTTCTGTAATGGTTTTGAAATAGTCATTGGAATTTCACGAACTTTTAACAGGCTTTCTGCACTTTGCACACCACCTTTGTAACAACGACGAGAATTACAATATGCCAGTGTAATCACTGGTCATCAGCCTGTCCCAGTCTTTTTTAATAAATGATATATCACTAAAGTCATTCTCCCTCATAATCTTATATTGTACGGTTGACATTCTGCATTTGGAATAGCTCTTTAATTGTCTTTGACGTGATAACGTTTTCTAAATCGATGAACACTTATTGTCACGTTCTGTCTGAGCCGATCGTGCCAGCAAGAGCGCGAAACATTATGATAGAGAGGCACGATCGGCCTAGGTGTTGGTCTTGCCCCTCTTCCTGGCATGGCATTTATTTATCTTCTAGTCCATTAACCGCTGTGTCCGATGAACATGTGAACTATTTTATTAACTGTTTTATAAAGTAAATTGAAAAGTTATTGTGCCTTCCATAGTTTATTTTGATGACAAATAATCATCCTATCTTCAACAGAATAACGCAAATTGGAGGATCGTAAATATCACACAAACGTATATTAATATATAACGTATTATTAATAAATGATTATTAGCAAATTATTACTTGTTATTTATTGAAGTGTTTAATTTAAGTAGAAAAAAATAATTAAGGAGTGCAAATAAATGTTAAATTATAGAAAGAATTTTAATTTTCAATTAACTCCATCAATTGTATCACACAAAATAATTCTTATTCAGTAATAAGTCAATTCAATTTATAAATGTTCGATATACCCTTATTATTTTATAACAGGCTTTTATTAGCTTGGTACGAATCTCCTTTTGTAACGGAAACTTTGAACATGATTTTGACTGAGTTTGAAATGTCGAATCAATTTGAATTTTTGCATACTTATGAAATAACGATGACAACACAATATGAAAATAATAATAGTAATAAAACACGCTTTTATGAAAAATATCACTAAAAATTAAACATAAATAATAGTTAAAACAACTCTAAAACACGCTTTTGTAAAAAATAATAATAAAAGGTATTTTTTTTAATTTGCATTAAAAATAATTATTTACATTTATAATAATAATTTAAAAAAGCATATAAAATATTTCAAGATACAATAGCGAGAGATACAGTGTCAAAAAAATACTTAATATATATACTCGTATGTATTAAGAATACTTAGACAGCAGCGGCTTTTTAAATAATATGTTTAGTAATCCATTTCGTGGAACAAAAAAAACAAAAGAAAAAATAACTGCTTTTTTTTGTTCCACGAAATGACGTACATAAATAAATAGATAATTGTGTAATACGAATAAAAAAAAATAAAATGTAACAAACAGTAAAATAACCCACCACCACCAAAAACAATTTGACAAACAAAAATATTACAAGAATGTAAGAATATCCTTGGTAAGTACAAAATTCAAAGAAACGTAATAGAAAACAGGATTTATTTGATACAACCAAAATGATTTATAGGTAATACTAAAAAGTTGCAATGTAATATTTTTAGAATTCATTTCAGAAACAACCACATTACCTAATAATAATTATATCAGATTTATTATATGTACTTGGCTTAAAATGTGATTGTAACGATAATAATCGACAATATTACATTTCCAAAGAGGAACAACGTTGACATTAAGTACCATTATTTAGTAATTATATCAGTGAAAGATAAACTTTTTTATTAAAATAAAAAAAAAAACAATATTATCTGTGATGTCCAAAAAGCGAGGCTATCTCATTTTTTGCAAGTGTAGTGTAAAACAGATTTTCTTTTCAGTGGCCACAGTGCCATAAAGATTTTGCCTCTATACTTTTCCATATCTGGAAATTCTATCCCGAAAGCATTGAGAGGGGTGAAAATCTTTTATATAAAAGTTCTATACCGTTGAAGTTCACTAATTTTCTTTGAAAAAAGGGATTTTATGTGTTTACTACAAATTAATGAATACGTTTAAAGATAAAAAGCTGAAACAAAACCTTTAAAATATCAGAGGTTCAAATAAAATAGAGTTTTTGATGTAATAGACAAGAATAACTATATGACTATAAGTACTCCACATATACGTGACGAGAAACTTGAATAGAAAATGTGACTTCATGTAAAAATAAAATAACTAGCGTCGGACTCACTTATAAAGGGTTCCAATTTGATTTCGTTAAAGCCGTCACCGCTTAGACCGCGCCCGTACGCTTCTAATTCCACGTGGGCAAAGCCGCGAGCGGCAAGCTTTTATAAATTAACCTACTTACCCTTTCATTTAAATTGAAAGTTACTAATTAAGATTTATTAAAAATATTGCCATTCGTCTTGCTATTTGTTCTCCTGGACCACTTTATAGTGAATTAGTTGGTCATTATAAATTTTTATCTACTTCTAACGAATTCCTAATAGTATTAGTACTAAATAATATTTTAATGTTGACGGATATATCTAGCATTAGTTTTTATTAAGTAGATGTTATTTGTATAGTTACTCGAAATGATTTAAATTGCTCACGTGTTACCTAATACCTCTGCCAGTACCATATAAGAATGATTGTTAATGCTCTGACAATTAACAAGTGTCTAACGTAAAAAAATAAATATAAATAAAAATATGCAGTATGATTGTCACCAAACTTTCTGACTAAACTAAGTACAAAAATATTAATCACTAAAGAATTCTCATTTATTGGTTTTTCTTACACTAAAGAGTCTTCTACAAATAAAATTGCACCAGCATTTATGAATCTAGTGAATAACGACAACCGTTGGTCGTAATGATGTCAAGTAAAAAGTTTTAAACGACTGCTTTGAAATACGAAGCGGGTTTATTAAGAATTTTCTAAGTTAGGAAAGTTATTTCAAAGAATCATATCCTTAAATTGGTTTTGAAAGAATCCTTTATTATCTAATATGAACTCTACTTGTAGAATATTCCGCACAAGTTGGTTTATTGTTATCTCTTCCGAGGTATTATTAGCAATGTTGGTAAGTTGGACAGTAAGGCATTATATAATTACGATTATTTTTAATGTTGAAGGCTAGAATCCTTTAAGCCTTTGTAAATGTGAGAGCGTCATAGAACCAAGAGTGCCGCGGTTCGTTAAAGTATTATTTTCCACCACCACGCTTTACTTGAGTTCTTATTTGTCTTATGACTACGACTCTAATCTATATGTATATATATAATCTAAATGTATATACAGGAGATTTTTATGTGCGAAATTATGACAATATCTCTGGATCACTAGAGACTTGAACTTGAAACTTGATCCTTTTGCCGAGTAGATGTCAGCTAAAAACGGATTTTATGAAATTCCACCCCTATTTGAAGGAAAACCCATTTTTTTAACAATAGGTCTTAAAGACTTTTTCAAATTATTCTTACTGACGTGTTAAAAATTACCAAGAACAAACGCATTTTACTAAATTCCACCCACTCACAAAGGAATAATAAAAATTCCAAAAAATTGGTATCTTCAAATAGCTATAGCTCACTTACACCGACAATGACTTAAGGTTTTATAAAATTTAATTTTAGTAGCTAAAAAATATGAACGACACAGCTTTTCGCATCACTATGGAGATACTGTGTCGTACGATATGTCTGCGATATTTTACATGGTGAGATCCCCAGTAGAGCTACACCTGGATTGACGTGAGCAGTAACGCCGGGGTTTGGGATATGTTTCTGATATTTCCCGTGCCTGAAGCAGGTATTTTACGTCACGTGAAGTAGGCGGGGGACAGTTACAAGTTAATATTTTTCAAATTTAAACGTTTAAAAAAGGAAAATTTTGCATCTACCTTATTCACTGAAAGACGAGCCCGTGAGAAGAAACTTCTTAGCACTCCATGGATTCCACCGTGCGGGTGCCGGACCCATTGCGTTGCAGGGAGAGGAGTGCAAACTACACCTGGGACTTGCGATCCAGGTGTAGGTTTAAGGGGCCTCAAAATATAAATCTTATATGATTGAAATATGGAAAAAGCAAAATGAAGATTTGCGGATAAATGTGGAGCTGAAGTTACTAAATTGATATGAGCAATTCATAGACCCTCACCACGTAGTATCGATACTCTAGTCTGTTCTACATAGGTGGCATACCTTTGAAGGTATAATTTACTTTATTATTTTATTTATTTGTAAACAATCCAGGGAAGCAAGCACGAGAGAATAAATAGAAAACAATATAAAATCAAATCTTAAATATTTTCTTTTGTTTGTATTAAATATAAATAATCTATGATAATAATTATGACTAATGTAGTAGTATTTTATTAAAATCATACTTTTAAGTTATTTTATGCTTTTTACTGTCGTTGTTTTTGTAGTTTTTGAAGTCGGTTAAATTTTTTTTCTTAAAAATATTTTATTTATCATAAATAAATCCTCCCCCTGTTCGAAGTTGTTATAGCAACATTACTAAAGCTGACTTTAATAATCGGATATTGTCATAAAATGTTATATTAATTAATATTAAAATAAATCATTCTCTCGATACTTTGTTATACTTACGAAACTGAATTACTGAAACCGAAATTAAGTTATTAACGTTCCTGCCGGTGATTTAAATACAACGCTGAGTTCATTTGATTAAATATCTCAGATAACTGTGGAAATAGACGCTAAATATACTACTTCATTAAGTAAATACTTTACACTAAAAATAAGAAAATGGAAATGCGTCAGCAATTTTACTTACTAATTTAACTTAATTTATATTACAATTTTATCTGTTTATTATGTTTTTTTTAAAGCAGACTATGTTATAGCAGACTATACTTACTAAATATATTTATTACTTATTATCCCATCCTGCATGTAAATCATATTTTCTTTATTTTCCAATAAATCATTTATTATGTAATATCTATCTCCCAAAACATATAGTATGTATGTAGAGGCTGTGTTTGTACTCCATATATTTACGATGAAATATAAAAATAAGCTATCTTAAAACCTTTAGACTAATTCCCAACATTTAATTTAAAAAATATTTTATATCTGCTCAAACCCGGTATCTATGGGTAAGCAGACGACAGCACAGTGGTGGAAAGATACCTGCCGAGTACTCGGGCCAGTAGAGATCAAGTACAGGCTGAAAGAGAAGCCATGGTGCAAAGTTTGAATGACAAGCTAGAGGCAGTCTCCGTATGGGGCAATGCCAACCTTGTTAAATTCAACGCCACCAAAACGCAGACTTGTTTATTCACCGCTAAAAGGAGCCCTTTCACCTTGGCTCCTACTTTCCGGAATGTATCTTTGGAATACAGTGACCGACTTCAGTTGCTGGGGATAGAGATTTCCTCGAACCTCAACTTTGGTCGGTTCATTGAGTCTAGAGCAAGAGCAGCCGCCAGCAAGCTTGGCGTCCTTGCAAAGGTCCGGCAGTACTTCACACCGGGACAACTTCTTACATTATATAAAGCACAGATCCGGTCGTGTGTGGAGTACTGTGGCCATTCAATGGCTGGTGCCCCAAAATGTCATCTTGCTGCTCTGGACACAATTGAGAGGCGTGCAAAAAGGCTAATTGGCGACCCTGAACTGGTGGAAGCCAATCTTCATAGCCTCGAACATAGACGTAGAGTTGCTAGCCTCTCAGTATTTTATAGGATACATTTTGGTGAGTGTGCGAAGGAATTACATGAACTAATTCCCCCATCCCCCTTCCATCACCGGACGTTCCGACGCACAGCGAGCATCCATCCTTTTGTAGTAGACGCGCCGCATGTCCGAACGAAGCGCTACGCTTCATCTTTTTTAAATCGGACAGCGAAGGAGTGGAACAGCTTGCCTGCGTCGGTATTTCCGTCCAAGTACAATGTGGGTGTCTTCAAGGCAAGAGTGAATAGGCTTTTACTAAGTTGATGCGCTTTACCACCTACGACTACATTTCCACTTCCCATCAGGTGGAATGTAGTCAAGCGTCAACTTAGTTTAAGTGTCAAAAAAAAAAAAAAAAACAGCGAAATGATAAAATTTGTATTCTATTTAGACAACCTAAAAATGTTCTTTGCTTATTTTTATCAACCCTAATTATTGTTCTTTGCTTATTTTTATCAACCCAAAGTCGTAAATGTCGTATTTACGACTTTGGGTTGATAAAAATAAGCAAAGAACAATAAAACTTAGACCCTATTCACAGTATAGGTACTCTTGGTGTTTGGTTTTGTCACATGATATTGAGTCTGGTAAACTATTCTACTCTTGAGCACACAAAATGACCTTTAATGGCATCTATCAATGTTCCTAATCGCTATTATTAGCGAGCCAGGGAACATTTAATTAATGTTCTGTTTATGTTTGTATGAATAATAGCACGAGACAATCATTATTCATAATAAATCAATATTGTTCATCTTTTTAATTACAAATCATATCAAGATACGTAACTAGCCACATATATTCAATAACGTGCTATCGGTATTATAATACAAATATATTTCACTCGACCGAGTGGAAGTTAATGATTGGTTACCAAAATGGTACAAGCGCCTAATGAGGTCACTGTTTCAACATAAACGAACGTAACAACCTCTAACTAAACAGTTTCAGACAAGTTTTAATATCATTACTGTACCTATTTTACGCAACTAAATAAAAATAGATATTTTTTTATAATATTATCATTCTATTACACTTCTTTGAATTCTTTTATTTTCCCTTACAATGTTACAATCGCTCGGTCAAACTTTATAGCGAATACCAATAACTGTAGACTGAGCGTGTCAGAAATATTTGTTAACGACGTTTAAATAAAACGTAAAAAGCTTAATAATAGATCTGTGTGAAAGACATCCACGATACAATATTTAAATATAAAAGCTAGGTTTTTTAACAATTTTACAATAAAATTTTTGAAAATGTCTATAAATATGTGTAGCCACGTGGAGATAATTTACATTTTAAGTAAGTTAAAATTGAATCAATTACTTCAAAACCGTGACCTTTCATACCTCTCTCAATTAAACATCCGTATCGCTATCCGCTTCGATGAACTTACCATTCTATATATACTCGTCTGATTTCCCGTCAACTGGTAAAGCGAGGGAACGGTCGATCATCTACGAGTATATACTTTGGTGTGTTAAGCAAGATAAGCAACGTCTCTAAAACTTTTAAATAATTTAAAGCAACAAATATTTCGCGAGTTTGTCAAATGATTTCGACTTTGCTGTTTAATATAGTGACGGAATAGTTATGACCGTGTTATAACCATTTAATAGTCAGAAATTATTCTCAGCATAAACCAAATAAACTATTAATTACTATGAAGTTATATTTAGTTTATGCTAAGAAGAATAACTGTGGAATAGTCATTGAATAATATTTTTTTTCATAATTAACAGCATCAGAGTAGTATAGTATAGTAATAATTTTGTGAATACAAATAGGATTATTCCAGACCTTAAATAAGCTAAACATGTTTATAAACGTTGACAAAGTCCAACAACGTGGACAGTAAAGGAATTAGACTAAAAAGTAATGAGGGTATAAACAAGTTACTTTGACTTTACTATACTAGATAGATTTCCAAGATAAGGGCGACTTGCCAAGGAGCTTATATCATATGTTAGATAGAGGAAGGGCTGGAGTGAACGCAATGCAGTACATTTGAATGCTTTTTTACAAAATTTATTGGTCTTGCTTAATCATATACATGCAAAAATTTTCGAGGTGTTAAAGTTGTTCCTTTTGTAAATCCAATTATTGAATTAATTCTTCGCTTCGATCGCTTGTTTGCTTGTTTACGGTGACAACGAAACATGATGGTCAAGACAGTTCAAGATTTTTTTTCAACAGACCTTGGTGGCGAGTTGGCGACATTGGGAACTTGACAAATTTTACCTAATTATACACTCTGTGTTTTGGTTTGGACTGATATTTTCAAAACAATAAAAACTTATTTAACTCAGAACACTTATAAGTTATAGTGTAAGTCCTATACTTAAGTTAAGAAAGAAATTAATTCCAACATGTACAACGTATAAAAATAATTATCCGAAATTAAAATGCACATATTATTACTTTACACTTTTTAGTTTTTTAGCAAAGTTAAACAACAGTTAATAACAGCTTAAAGTTTGAAAGTTACAAACCAAAACGGGGCAAAGCGGTGGGGAATTAAGGCCGGCAGTAGAAAATATGTATTCTGGTACTTTTGAATATTTAAGTACCGTTACAAGTTATAATAATAAAGCCATGCTAGATAAGTTAGATATAAATTAGATCAATCTAGTTAGATAAAACATAAAAGATCGTATTCCGCAGTCCGACGCAAATACGAATCAAATGGAATAGTTTGTGATAATTAAATTACAGCTGATTGATGAGGGTCTCTGTCAGAAAATGTTCGTAGCCATTGCCATCACCCCTCTGAGGTCATTCGGTATTATATTCATTGCGGGGTCGGATGACGAATTTATTATAATTATTTCACGTTTTAAAAATTATATGTAAGTTTTCAAATATAATTCCTATTTCATTTTGATATATTTTTTTTTAATAGACTACATTCAATTTTAAAGAATTTTGAAGTATAAATAGGTATAAAAATATTATTCAGGTGTAATAGTATATCTACTCCTGATGTTGAGGAATATTTTTAAATTTAGAAGAATAAACGTAAAGACTTATTATCTCTAACTGCATTTCCTTACTATGAATTACTAGCTATGTTGCTCTTTGATCAAACATGTTCTGTCTCTTTCCGGTAGCTTCATAAAGAAATGAAATGAAAAAGAAGGCTATTGATTAATAAATATATCTAAATAACAAACCTAATTCTTCCTTCCGTCCTCATTATTAATGAATAGTTCGAAATCGTTCATAAACATCGCTCTCGCTACGACAATATTTGCACAGCACTCCCAATATAAAATAAAATAACAATGTATTACAAATGACCAGCACTGTGTCTGTTAAAGAGTAAAATGAGATTCGTTATATTATTTCTGATATAATTTATAATTAAAATAATTCCTACTGTCATTATACTGTAAAAACATTTTGTTAAAGCCATATATTAAGTATGAACCAGACCAACTGTTGAACTTTGAACATCCCATGAAAATAACATTTTGAAGTAAATTTAATCACAAAATCGATGACTCCAAATGTATTACAATATATATTGTGGATAGTTGTGGAGAACCTGGATTAAGTATAAAGTTTATGTATACTTGTGTGTCCCGCTGTTCCATATAAAATTACTTACTAAATTATAAACTAAGAACTAAAAAGTAAGGAACCAAAAGTAATGAATATAGCAAAAACTAAATAATGTTGAGGATGTCTTTGTATGTGTGTATGTGTGTGAGAGAGAGAGTGAGAGTCCCTGCATTCGTGTGTTATTTTAATTATTTTACTTTACTTGTGACTAAGTTGTTGGTTGACTACATTTCACCTGATGGTAAGTGAAATGTAGTCGTAGGTGGTAAGGCGCATCAATCATCATCATCAACCTATTTACTCTTCGCTTGGAAACACCCACATCGTACTCGGACGGAAATACCGACTCAGGCAGGCAGGTATCATTTAAGTTTTCATCATCCTACCTTCGTTCCCTACCACCAGTCGCTCAGTCCCATCATACCTTAACGACATTAGCCACTCTGTCAGAGTTCTTTGACACTCATGAAGTTACATATTAATATCAAGTATCTTATTTATCTTGTTATAGATGAGAGCAGACCGTATAATAATCTGATGGCTAGCAAAATCAGTTTTTATCTTAACAACGCTAAAACTATTAGCATTCCTTCTTTTATTCATTCAGCTATCGGGAAGTTTCTTGGAGATGTGATTTCGTAAAACCGCCTGTGTGAAGTAAAGTTTTCATTTTGATTGTTTTTTTTTAAAAAGAAACAGTCGAAAAATATATTTGTTATTATTAAAATAAACTTAAGATGACAAAAGTTACAATATATCTGCCTCTGTATTTTAAAAAACAAATTACTCCTTAAAAAAAAATTGACAAATAATAATCAGTCCACTATAAACTAAAAAATAAGACAATTCTTAAGCTATTTAATATTTCCCATTCAAATATACAAAGCATACGTGGCAAGGAATTGGAAGTGGAACTGTTTGTTAATGAATATAACATTAGTTTATTGAGCATTACAGAGCATTGGTTGTCAAAGAACAACAATATTAGAGTGAAAGTTATTCACGGTGGTTCACTGATCTTAGTTCGCAATGCTGTAGTCTTAAAGTCTCGATCAGACATAGTGGCGCTCTCTGTCGAGGGAACTATTGAACTATCCCGCATTGAGCTCAATGACTATATTACTTTAAACGTGTACCGACCCCTCGCTGGTGACATGGAGGACATTTTAACTAAACTTTGACACACAAAAAAACACGGTGACAGTGTGCGGTGATTTTAATGTAGATATATTACATGTATCTTCCTAGAGGAAGTTACATGTAATATATTTACAAATTACAAATTTAATAAACGTACACTAGAAGTGTACGTTTATTAAATTTGTTTAAATCTTTTGAATTGTTGAACGTCTTTTCGGAACCTACTCGCATTTCTAATGTTTCTGCAACTTGTATTGATAATGTGTTCTGTAACATTTATGAAGAGATGATGATGACCAATTTAAGTTCAGATCACTGTGGGCAAAAAATGTTCTCTCTTCATTAATCATGAAATTGAAAGGCCTTAAAAATTTACTTACACGCCGATAACAAAAAATTAAATCCTTTAATATACTTTTAATAATAATGTTGCGTAAAAAGTAGTTAAAGGAAACTAACAGGCGATAGTACAAATAATATATGTAATGAAGTTGTAGATTTATTAAATCTTAAATATAGTGACTGGGAAACCGTGAGAGAAAAGTAGAGTATGTAGAATTTATATGGTGAGAGGAAATGGTGTTATAATCCGTTGTTCTTGAATAAAGTTAGGAATTTCTCTAACATATTTAAGAACGTTTGCTTACAAGCCAAGTCGATATACATAAGAGGTAAATTGCCAATGAACCTATAAAGTTAAAAATTGGTGATCAAACATTGCTGTGCCAACTTAACCACTATGGCGTGGGTAATTTTAATATCCAGGCACATACTACGAGAGCTATTCAAAGATCATTGCGAATACATGAATTTAACTCTATCCCCATTCCACTATAAAATCGACTCTATCGTTTACAACATACGGTTACAAATATATACAACAAATAAGACGAATTCGCTTTGAATTTACACAGATCTTTTAGAAAGATTTACTATTTGATATATTTTACCTGCCACATGACCATTTATCTTCGATTATTTTTTGTTTAGTTTTTACTCAAATTTCCTAAAGACACTGCATCTTTCCAATTGATTTTGGTGAAATTTAACGAATACTAGATTCTATTATGTTTTCACTGACTCCTTTTTTCAAAAATATGCAGATATTTTATCTAAACTAAAACAATTAAATGATTTATTCTATGAGAAAAATTATTGAATCACAATCACAGTTATAAGTAATTTTAAAGATTTTAGATGATGCAATGACTAAAAAAAAAGTTGGAGTGAAATAAGGAATGTTTAGTTATTTGGTCTTATTGTAATTATTTCAATTGTAGTATTCATATTATTTTAAAATACAATTAAGTGAGGTTACAATTACCAATCATTATTCTAACCTAAAATTAAGCAATTCTGAAAACCATTTATTGTAAATTTAATTTAATTTCTAGTAATTCTGAACTACGGCGATATTAGATCGCACTCCCAATGATTTAAAACTATTTTAACTTTGTTTCCATACTTTGACAGTGTCCCCAATACTCTCTGGGAACATTCCATAAACTTAATCACTTTTTGGATGAGCAGTATTTTTTTTTCGAGCTCGAGTGCTACAGAATTATATTATTTTGTGACTGCAAATATATCTTATTTTTCTGAGAGCTGGGCCGCAAAGATAATTAGACACAACATTTTGCTAATCTGTCCAGCTTTACTATGCTACATTCTGCAATTAATTTTTATTAAAAACGTATAAAAAGGTAGCTCTTTTGGGATATTCAACCCATGGCATATTGTCCATTCGTATATTATAGGATGTAATGAATAAATGATTGATGAATGATAAATAAATGATTTTAAACATCATATTATATATAAACATTATATGACTATATGTCACGTTACAGTCATGTTGTACAAGGGAAACTAAACACTTTTACAAGGAATCTGATTCATTAGTACCTAAACAAATACTGGACAAAGTAACATTCTCTAAGGGTTCTCATTTGCAAAACTAAAAACTAACTAAAACGTTATCTAAACTTATTTATAAAATGAATTCATTAAATATTTAGTTTACTATTTATATGTGTACATTTTCCTAACATGAACAATGAGCGGCTGTTTTTGGTCGCTTGAAACATAACATACTGGCATCACGTGTCACTACCGCATTAGACGCTAACATTACGTGCTGTTTATATTAGCGCTTGATTTATGTTGACGGGTCACGCCCGGGGCTTTGCTTATAGTGTACGTAAAATATTTATAATGTTTTTACGAAATTTACATTCAGCGCTTAACATAACATGTTCATTGAATTTATTAGGCTTTATGTAAGTTACAAATAACAAGATACTTTATGATTATTGAGATGTTTAAAGCCATTACATTGAAATATTGTATATTTTCTTAATTTTTCCTGGTATTAGTGCATGTTTATTACCCGACTCATTATTTTTAAATTAACACATTAATACTAACGTAAAAATCTATGTGACACTTGTTCAAAGTTCAAAATTCACAAGAGTGAGCTTAATAAATGAATATATAAAATATAAATTAAATTAATTACAGAAAAACTAATTCCACTCCAACGAAGTCTCCATATATCTTTTAATGACATTCTTAGGTTTTGACCGACATTCTCTTATCAACAATTTCGTAACGTAACTATATTATTAACATAAGAAATTTAAAATAAACATTTTATTTTTCAAATATTAATATCGATTTTGGCATCTTTTCAATATCGTTTTCAATATCTGTAGTTTTTTTTTTTTTTAACTTTCGTGAACCATGACTATTATATTTATATTTACCCGGCTGTTGTAGTTTCGAACCCATTCGGGGTCCTTAATCATGAGCTCTGGGCCCGACGCGAAGGTGGCGGCGGTGGTGGGGGGGAAGATGTAGTGATGTCTTCAGAGGTCTCTTGCAGGTCTTCGTCACTTCTCGTTGTAACCCGTTGTGTACGCACTGAACTCACCGTCACTTTTAAAATCTTCTGAATAGACCTTGCTCTTCATTGTATTGATAACCGGATGGGGTAGCTATGGGGTCGCCTATTGCTCCCGTGATAGCAAATATTTCCATGGAGTGGTGCTTTGAGAAAAACTTTATATTTAACCATCCTCTCAGACCTCGATACTGGTGGCGGTATGTAGATGACGTTTTCGCAATTGTATCCAAAGACCAGCTTCAAAACTTAGAGTATTACCTTAACGGGACACATAAAAAGTTGAAGTTCTACCTACCTTCTGCTACCTTCGCGTCGGGTCCAGAGAGCTGCGGCACGCAGTTCTGCAGCAGTCAGCCACGCTCAGAGCTCATGATTAAGGACCCCGAATGGGTTCGAAACTAGTCGGGCAAATTCCGATTTAATTTCTGCGTGAATACAGTCGGTTAAATATAAATATAATCTGCAAATTTTGTTCTCTCTGCTACTTTGTTTTTTTTTTGTAATTTTGTACACAGTGAGTACACACACACACACACAAATAAATATTCTTTACAGTACAAGTGTACAGTAAAGAATATTTATTTATTTAACCAATGTCCTTATTTACCAGTGTACTGTAAAGTAAAAACCTTGGTTTGGGTTTTCATAAGAAGCCTAATAGATGTTGCCGCCGTTGTTTCGATGAAGACGAATACGAGACGAACAACGAATATTAAATTAATTGAGGCAGGTAGCGACACGGTAGTTCAATTGTTAAAGCGACGGTACTTTTTCCTCAGAGGTGTTTTACAATTCCTGCCGATATCGCATTATTTTTTATTCTTCATTAATTACAAATTTATATAAGCTCAACATGGCCTACATTTAAGTTCAATATGGCCTAGGTTTGTTCAATCAGAATGAATGTTTCTTTCTTATTATTTTCTTAAGTCTACTTTCTCAATGTACGTATGAAACCTAAAGAATTGTCTCAGAAGTTTTAGAAAATTCATTTCATAATAATCACCTTAATAATCATTCATCGTCATAAACTATATTTTATTTCCATTTCTTTTCTTCATGGTATAAGTCATGCCTCCCTGCTTCGATTGTTTACTCAGTGTTTATCAATTTTATTTATTAACCAGTAGATACTTCGCTTATCTCTGTATTTGTCTTAAATTTTATGGTTTTGAACATCTAAATTTGTTTGTTTCCCAAATAAACTTATATAATTAAATAATTAAACCGTTAAAACAACGTTTCCCTAACTGCTACTTAACCCCAAACTGTAGAATGTAGGGTTTAGTGGTATTACGATGTAGGTAACGTAAGTTTAATTAAACATTAAACGTTTTAACGTTAACATTTCATACATTATTTTTTCTTTTCTAAGCAAAAGTATTATAAATGTCTTATTTTTTTATAAATGTCCCAATCAGATAGTAAACAGTAGTTTTATTTGACAGCTTGTCTATTTAAAATTGAATATATTATACTAGCTGTAGCCCACGACTCCGTCCGTAGGGACTTCAAAACACAGAGCTTGTAAGAACCTACTTTGTTCGAGTTTTTTTTAATCAACTGTATTTCCGAAATTGCTCTTCACGAAAATCCATATGAATATAAATTATATATTTATTACAAGGGAATAATATATTATAACCTAGATCCACCGTGAAAGTTTCTAAATTTAGGTTAAGAAATTATAAGATTCGGATAAGAAACTTTGAAAATTACCTTCAACAAACGAACTTATAAATTATAAACTATAGACTGAGATGAAAATATGAGATTTGTCATAGTTGAATAAAAAAATATGATATGTTTTTATTACATTTCACAGAATTACATCTACTTTAATGTAAATTGAAGTTATACTCTAGTCTCAGCAACACGTGCTCGTTTATTTTATTAAATTATAGATATTTGATGATTGGATTCTTACTGAATCCCATCATCAAATTCCTTTATACCGCCATCGTATGGAACTAACTGATAATTTACATCACACGGTGTGCATATTCGATAAAAATCGGTTCAGTAGTTTAGAAATCCATAGCGGACAAATACAGTGACATGTAATTTATGTATACTAAGTACGAGTATATATTTTACTAATAAACATAAACCTAAATACCGTTGCTTATTCAGAATTAACTTCTTTGACTTAATATAATCCATTATTTTTTCTCCAAAGTTCTTCACTGACAATCTTATTGATAATTTGGAACTTAAATTTATCATGGCGCCTGGCTCATTCTTAGTTATGCTTTGTTAGGAGGCTGAATTACAGTACAATCGCAGCCATTACCCTTAGTAGGTAAAAGTGGTATGTTTAACCAAAATAAATATTCATATAAATTAAATATATATTAAATTCCGTTCATTTATAAAACTTCGTAAACATTTCACATTTAGAAATACGTGTTCGTGTAGTTAAAGCTACCGAAAATATAAATGCTATGAAATATGTTATTGTAAAATTAGATAGTCAATTATGATAACCGCAAAAATATTTTAAGTTGTATTTTGTTTGATTTATCCAAGATGCAAGGCAAGAGTACTTGAGAGCCACGGGTACTTATACGTGCCCGACTTCTTGTAACACTTCACTCGAAAGATCACGTATACGTGTCATGAATTCGTTGCGTCATAATTATAAGCTTTCTTAAGAATTTATATTCTTCTGAAAATAATAATATCATTACAAAGCAAAAGAACCGAGGCCTGTGTGAAACCACTCACTAACTCACTCGATTGAAAATAAATGAAAAATAAAAAACATTGTAATGTAAATAAAACTAAAGAACTTTTTAACAAATTTTTCGAGATTTTATGTTAATTTTAAAAAGTATATTGTGACGGTACAGTTACATAATATTGATCAAAACCAATCTATCTACAGTTCGAGATATTTAGTATTTTTATGTAAAATCTATTGAGTTTGTTGTTATGTATAAAGACACTACAATATTTTTGTATGTTGTATTAAAATGACAACATAAAAAGTATGAGCACGCTATAAACTATTTACAAATAAATTCACAAAGATTTTTTTAAAAATAAGCTGCTAGCGATATTAGTTCATTTTCGAATTTTAAGCATGTTTGTAAATGGAAAAGTGGAAATATTATAAAGAATGCATACGGATTTTTATAAATATAAAATACAACACTTTTAATTCATGAAACGGGACGATGATTAATGAAACATTATTCCTAGAAACTTAAAAAATCAACAGACATTCAATTGTTTTAGTTTTTATTTCATCGTATCGTCTACTCAGTGTTATAACATTAACTTATATAAACATTAACAAAAGACTTTTAGAAACATCAGTGTCCGACAACAGAGCCGCGCGCCGATACGATCTAATCCTCCAGATTTTCGGAGATTTCGTTCGGTTCCGGCAGCTTGGGACCCGAAGGGTCTCGTAAGGTAAATGGAATAGTTTATTGTGAAATTTAATTTCATCGGAAATGTAAAAATATCTTTAGTTGTAGTTAATGGAGTAAATAGTAATATATTTTGTTTTACCGTAAGTCCGTTTTCGATAGACTGTTGGTTTCCTGATAAGTCCATATTCTATCATGGGAGATCCTAGAAACTCATTTTAAAATTCACTCCTTTAGCAGGTTAAGAGGTTGATTGTCGATTCTATTAGAATTTCGAAGAATGAAATGCTATTTCTCTAAAAATGTACTTTATAAATACCCTTGAACCAATGATAGTACTTCAAATTATGTCTTAGTTTGAAGAGGGTTACTAAGAACGATTTTTTTGAAATTTCACCTCTTGGAGCGTAAAAGGGGATAAAAACGAATGTATGAACCTTATTTGTTTTTGAAGCTGTTATCATGAATGTCTATATTTAGGTAGACCTTTGTAAATTTAAAATACTATAATATTTTTTCTTTTATGAAGATGGCTTAAGAGGGTTATATAAGGGTGAAAACGAATATTCAATACTTCTTTATTTATGAAGCTTATGTGTTTACGAAAATCGATATTTGAGTAGATCTTTAAAACAAAACACATGGGGCGGGTTGAGAGTGTAATGACAGTATGTACGCTATATATGAAACTATATTGTTTATGAAGCTATATTCACTAAAATCGATGTCAAATTAGATTTTGACAAGACAGTTGATTTCGTGGTCCGTATCTTCTGCTACGAAGCCAAGGACTGTTTGTTCGATCAAACAATTGTGTAAAAAAACTCTAATGTTTGTCCTGTGTCTGTCAAAGTACGATATAACATCTTATGTCTTGCCATACATATGTATTAGTATACATTGCGTGACTCGTTGTATGTTTATTATTTGATCTCTGCGTGGTAACTGACGAAGTCGGTGTCAACAACTAGTATTGTATATTTGCTGTTGCCAACATAACACACACCTTTTGAATTTGAGATTTCTGGCCCAAACCAATTTTTGTAATAAATTGAACATTTTCAAGTGTACAGTACTATATGTGTTGGCTTCGGTTATAAACAAACACCAAACCAAATCGCATCAATCTTTTAAGTACATTTGTTCTCTTATAATAATCTTATACCAATCTAATAAGGTGGTATTATCAGTTGAATTTTTTTGTCGTGATCTTGTAAAAATTGCTCCTTGGCCGTCTCACTTATTTCATTTTTGTTTAAGATTCTTGTGCTAGTGGCGATCTATGACGCAATCAATATTAAGTAGATTACACGCCATAGCGTTTATCGTAGTAAACTATTGCGAGCTTAGCATTATACAGGGCTGTGTGATAGGAGGTAGTACAGTGTCTGTTTCCACTAATCTCTTCTTAAATATAATCCATTGATTCTGAATTCAAATGCTTTTAACGTATACAATTTTAGCGAAAAGCTTCGTACACATTGCTCTTATGAAACAAAAATATGTATTTTTTTAATTGTAGAGCTTAAACTTATTGGATTGATTTAATATCGGAATCACAATACTAAGTAAGAGAGTAACAAATTGGAAACGTGATGTAAATTCTATATACAATATCTATTGTTATTATAAAATCACAAGGCAATTCAGTTGGTACAAATTTTAGTACAAATTTGTTTCATTTTACATTTTACATTGACATTTTTTCATTTAAATTATAATAAATACTATATTCAAACCTTTTATCCAATAACAATACGTATGTAACTACATCATTTAATTCCAGAGACGTATCTGTCAGACCTGATTACCAATAACTTCAGCAATGCCTTTGGGAAATGAAGATTTGAAAATGAATAATAAGATAAGCGGAGAAATGAGATAAGAAGAGAATGGAAAAAGCGTTTTTATTCCGATCTCTTATAAGAGGATGGTACTGACCTGTGCGAGTCAACTACTGACGCTAGTTAGTACACGGGGTACGAGCTGCAATAATAAGCTTCAACAACAGATTGAATTACCACCTATAATGGTTAAATAATTGTCTTTATGTATCCTACATGTTATTTATACGAATGTTTAAATAGAACCACAATTAATGCGAGTTAATTACATAAAATCCAAGACATAATGTAACATTACATAACATTGTATTGTCTGTGATCACTGATGGCGCTGTAATCAGTAATCAACTCAGTTATTAGCTGATATACATTACTCGTTAACCGATACTTAATACGATAAATAGAGTCCAAATCGTTTTGTATTATATTATAGAAAAAAATATCATCAAATTAAACTAAGACTTCAAATTCAAAGAAAACGAATTTCCTTTGTCGATACTCAGCGATATCATTATTGGCACTTATGATGTTAATTGTACCAAATTAAAAAATATATTCAATTAGTTTATTCAGACTAGATTCAGTCATTTGCTAAAAGATAAAGATATCTCTTTAGATGTGAACGTCCAAGCTAAGGTAACCTTAGTTTAGATATAACTTACTTTAACAGGACTATAGTTTAGACAGGTTAGTAGCTATCTTATACTAAGAGACATCTTATACGGTTTGCTGATGATTGCTAATAATTAAAAAAACAAGACAACAAAGGCTGTAATAATTACTAAACAAAGCAAATTCTTTCATGTCTATCTTTTAAACTCAGACATGAGAAAAATTATGTATTCTTATTTAGTATAACTTTTTTATAGATCATATCAATTAAAAAGTTTCACTACTGCTATTTACCTACTTTCAGATTGTTTACAAAAGTTTATTGACCATCTATTGTAGGCTAAAGAGTTCATTACATTAAATGTTAAAAAAGGTAATTCATCTATTATAATATACATAATATATAGATACGTATATAAAAAAACAAGTAGGTATAAAATGAATACTATATTTTAAATCGATTTACCTCTAAACTACAAATTATTTTACAAGAATTAATAAGAAGGAAATAATAATAATAAAGAAATAAAAACACTTGTCAGTTCCTTCAGTCCATGTTTTAGATTCGTTGTTTCTGTTTGAGCGTAAATATTTAATTATGGCTTATTAATATTCATTATGACAACTGGCTGTAAAAAAAATATATGTGAAATTATTCTTACGTTATTCTTATTTTAAACTGAATATAACTTCATTCATAGTATAACTATAGAATAACCTCTTGAATAATGGATTTTCATAAGTAACAGGGTTAGAGAATAGTGCGAGTGTGGTGAGTTACCGTGTACCTGGAATTTAATTTGGAACCCTGAACACCCATTTGAAAAAAAAATGTGACCATTTGCGTTTCAGAAGTGTTTTACAAAGTATAAGTACTTTTTTTTCATACAATCGACTTTTACTGTATCTGTCGTTTGTAAATATTCACATGTTCTTTTCATTTTATTTAACTCTTGCTATTCTAACATTGGTTATATTCAGTATTAGTCAGTACAACAGAAAAAGAACTATAGGGTTTTATGACAGATTACTAATATATACTATAGGGTTCTATGACAGATTACTAATATATACTATAGGGTTTTATGACAGATTACTAATATATACTATAGGGTTCTATGACAGATTACTAATATATACTATAGGGTTCTATGACAGATTACTAATATATACTATAGGGTTTTATGACAGATTACTAATATATACTATAGGGTTCTATGACAGATTACTAATATATACTATAGGGTTTTATGACAGATTACTAATATGTACTATAGGGTTCTATGACAGATTACTAATATATACTATAGGGTTCTATGACAGATTACTAATATATACTATAGGGTTTTATGACAATATTTGTTAGTTTACATGTGATTAAATAACCAGTAGTGGTTAAATATGGAATAATGAAATGAAAAATAGAGGAATAAAAGATAAAATAGTCCATACATATAATTAATTTAAAATAATAATGAACAATTGCAAATAAATTATAAAAAAAACTATATTATTTTAAAAATAATATGACACAAAACTCAAAACAACAGTTTATTTTATTTTGTGTCTGTTTAATATTTGTCTGTTTGTTAGTTTACGTACCACGAAAAACATAATGAAAAGATTTTTATAAAATTTGGTATGGTTATGACTTATGGATTAACTCAAAACCGCTGTCAGCGTCAAGGAGACTTATTACACTTCCGTCATGAGTCTGCAAAATTTGTACAATGTGTATAATGAAACCAAGTTACTGATGATATACTAAATGTTAGACACGGTGTAAGTTACTCTATGTATAATTAAAAAAATATATGTTGCTTATTAAAATATATTATCCGATGTGACCTCATCTGTATGAGATACAGATATTACAGTTTATAAATACACGGTGGGTAAACAACTACTGTGTAAGTCAAGTAATCCGGTTTATTGATAAAACATAACGCAGTTATATCTGACGTGAATGTGTCACACAAACGTGATGACACGGGGAGGAGCTCTGTGTAATACAACGTTATAGAACTGAGAATATCATATGATCGCGGGAGATATTTTGAAATAAATATCTAGATTTTTTTAATTTTTTTGAGTAAATAGTTTATTCTCATTTCTCATTTAATTATTTAATTTTATTGTTAATATTATTTAGTTATTCTATAATATTTATATTTCAAGTTTATATTCACAACTAAATTTGATTTCATTTACACAGAGACTAAATCTCCGACAAACGTTCATATGTTTAAAGTAATATGTCGCTGCACTTCATTAAACTTTGTGATTGTGTGGTTTTTCATTTTTATTTTCAAAAGTAATTTCTAATAGCCAAGTCACGTTTTCTCAATATAGTGAGCTTTAATGTGTCTATAATTTTTCATTATCTACAAAATTTAATTGTATTTTATTTAATGCAGTGACGGTTCAAACGACAGACTTGTTACATTGAAAGTGTCATACACACAAACGAAGATATATAATGTAGTACAATGTAAAGTGCACTTAAGATGTTCAGTTCTAATAAGATTACCTGCTCTCAGTCAACAGCTTTTAACACACGCTAGTGGGTATTATTATATGCTTCCTTATTTAGAATCCCATCTCTATCGACGACTCCTCCAGTTAAATAATACATTAACAAAATTAAAATACAAAATTAACTAGTACAAAGACATAAAATCGCACGTTCAATGAATAATATTAGGGATACTTTCTCTTTTCATGTTTCCTACCATGAAATAATAACAACACGGGCACGACTAGAACCTACGAACTCTAGGATACCGTCCCGTCGCTCTGTCAACTGAGCTTCCATGCCTCTACCCCCCTTGTTGAAACTAGTTCTATATATAATATAAGTACATTATAGACGCTCCTAAATCGAAATATATGTTTGAAACTTATGAACTTTACTTTACTTTTCTTTTTATTGTAATTATTAGTTTTTTAATATTTACTTATGTCTATATGTATCTTAAGTTTTTTTTTTATTTTTTTTTACATATTTTCTTTTTTTTCTATATACAAATGATGTTTAGGCACGGCTAAAGAATTTTCATAAATACTATGCCTAGCAATGCCTATTCTATTGAACCAAAGAGCTAGCATTGTTTTCACCAGATTAAGCAAGGAGACATGGTGTTAGATTTTTATTTTTTTTGGGATGAATCTAATTTCCAAGAAAAACTAATGCTAGCCCTGTTTCACAAACGTAACCCTGATATCATAATCATAATTGTGTATCTAAACACATTCATAATTTCTTGTTACAGCTCCGACTCTAATCACCGTTGCTCTGATATAGAAGAGAACCATTGTATCATTATATGTTACATTTGACACTAATGCTCTTCCCCCTACTTTACACCGGGAACCAGTAACAGGCCTGACCAATACCATAGGGGTCAATGAGAACGGGTATATAAACGGCAAGAACCATTTTAACTATATTATTCATTGAGCACTGTCTGATGAGCCTACTTGCTTTCTTTGAACATGTAAGTCAGTCAGTCCTCTTTTTCACCATATTGTGGTAGTTTCAAATATGCGTCAATAAAATATTGGAACTACCTTCTCCCTCCCTTTACGTGGTCCAAATATTAAAATATATAATAAAGCAATAAGCGATGATGGTGTTTCAAAAGTTTAGTTGCAGCAACAAAAATAACTCCAATAACAATTTTTGTAATTTTTGTGTTTTCATATTTTCTTAAATAATGTTGACCTTTGATTAATTGAGACAGGTTCTAATCAAATGGGAACATGTTAAGCGTATAATAATAAAAACTCTTTAAAACTTTTTATAAACGGATTAATTGGTAAGTTCCGCTTGTATAATACTTATGTATCTTTGTGAAATAGACCCTTAATAACGTTTGAGATTATAAAGGACACAGCAGTTGTTCTATTTACTTTGCTATGCTGTTTTTGGACTATAAAATTGTTTTAACACAATTTTCTATTTATTATTATTGTATTATTTTTAAATACCAGCTTTAGATATACGATGTCCAACAAATAAGAAGAAATGTATTAACTGTTAAGTAGAGATTTGTTATATAGAGAACATATACGTAACCGCATTTCCCCCTAGTTAGAGCGCGCTGGCCTCCACATCGTTGGAAGACCGTCTCTCACCGGAAATAGGAAAGCAGCATTTCCTTTCGATTGACCGCAAAGTTTAGACTTTCAATAGTTTTAGCTATATTTAGTCTGAAATTTGTGTGTGTGTTTGTGACTTTTGGAACGATTAGTCACCGTATTATAAATATTTTCAGTCTTAAAAAATATTTACTAATCGATAATAATAATAATAGATTAAAAATTGTTACGTCATAAACGGAGAACCACTCAGCTTTTCCGAAAGTGTATGATACCAGTACTTGTTTTCAGTGGCCACTGTGACATTACGATTTGGCTTTCTTATTATTATTATATAAACATTATCTAAACCAAAACACTCCCTGTTTTAAAGTTTACTCAAGTTCCCGGGGCCATCCATGTGATGATGGCCATCAGTGAAATCCCAAATTTCTCCGGTCAATTAAAGTTGAGATATCGGAATGGACCAAGTTCATCCGGTCTAATGAAAGTCGTGATATCGAAGTGGTCCAAGTTCCAAGTTTTTTTTTAACAGAACTTGGTGTCTGGTTCGTTGAGATATACTATTGCGGCAACCATGCGGTCGGGCACGGGAACCTGGACGTGCTGCCACGCTATTTAATAAAAACTAATACCTATTATTACACGTTTCGTGCAGAGTAATTTTAAAAATAAAGATGACGAAATAAATCTCGAGCCCAGGAGTATCTTATGAGCTCTTTGTTTTTAAGTCCTCTCGCATAAAGTCACGGACAACAGCTAGTAATAGATATAATTAAATAATATAAGATAGTACATCATTGCTGTGTAGTTAAGTGAACATATAGAGTTAATGTAATATTCTCAGTTTGTTAATTAATGCATAATTATTTGTGACAGACCGACACACACAGACATCATAAGCCAATAAATAAATGATAGATTATACAGTACCGGTGTCTTTTGTATCGTCGTGTGTCGTCTTGTGTCGTCAGGTGTAGTCGTGTGTCGTCGTGTGTCGGCAGACATTACATAAAACATTCAGTTCACTCTACGCTTACATTAAGTTGTAACTGAAATTTTGTTAATTATCTGCGGTTTGTTAAAGAAATGAGAATACCTCAGAAATATAAATATATTTTAAATATGTTTTAAATATTTAAAATATTATATGCAATCGTAGTATCTAGTTTAATTATTTTATTATTTTGTTTGAATATATATGGCCAGGAAATGAATAAACAAACTCACAATAATTTATATTTTATTACTAGAGTTTAAAGAAAATCATTTTTTCGTTATTTTTTTTAATGCACATATGTATTTCTTACACTATCTATGTAATATTTTGCAAAAAAATTATAGTATATGTAACAATGGCAGAAGCAATTGACATTATAATGCCGTACTCGACTTTGTAGAAATTTAATACGTGAAAAGAAATTGGTTTTAATTGGACCAAGCATTTAAGTTCTTTGAGCGCATCTTGTACTTTTGGAGCTGTAAGTTAAACATATTATACAACAATTTAAATACGAACCTTACTTTCACATCGTTTGTTACTAATAAAATATCATCCAATGAAACATTTCTTTTATTTTCTCATACAAAATACACAATCGTTTCACCAAAAATTCAGCAGAAAATAAGCTAATTAACTTGCACTTTATTAAAATTAATGAATGATATAACTACGGCTTATAGTCAATACTCACATAATTTCTTATTTATTAGCAAGTTTGCGGTCCAGAATGTGATCCGCTCAGTTTGTCTATAACTCTGCTCACAGCAATACACCCAGCAGTTGAAGACTGTGCAGAAGGCGACTACTCCTGCTGCAGTTGCCATAATAGACAGCCAACTATATTCTATAACCTATAAATTTAATATTTTACTATTAAAAGGAATTAAATTAACTCGCTAATATAATAAAATGTGTCCTTCACGTTACCTAAAGCGAACTGATAATTATTTATATACATAATAAACCAATAAGTTATCTGAAATAATGAACCTAAGAAATAATAAACATAATAATTAAACTGACCGAAATGTCTCTCGATATTAACCTCTATAACATAGTTTTAAGAGATTTGCAAAATTCACTTACTCTTTGTAATATTAGTATAAATAATGAAAGTTTAAAACTTACCAGAGATCCAAATATAAGACGTATCATTAAATTTAATATCATAACCATGTCGATTACGAAAAGTAAATTATGTAATAAGACCTGTGAATATATGTAACATTACAATCAAACAAACAGACTAATGTTTATTATGTTATATACTACTTACCCGGAACCCATACATAGTATTTATGTAATTACACTGTTTAATTAAAAGTAAATAGCATCTGTTAAGGGCCATAATAGTATAGTGATTGTTAGTGACATAGTTGGGGGTATCTAGACGATGTGGTTCAGTGGTGACAAATACTTCAGTGGCAACATCTCTGAAGACACCTGACATGTAATCAGTGTGGTCATATAAATCCTTCAATATATCTGCTATTATTTTGAGACGATATTTCACTTGAGTAGCGTGAGTTATCATATCTAGAGAAAGTAATGCTTTGAAAAAGTAAAACACGTATTCTAGCGCGTTCATAGCTGAGATGATACCGCCGAGGCTTATGAAAAAAGATGTGGATATAAAAACGAAAACTACGACGGAAATCACCGACACAAACAGACATGTGTCTCTTAGGCTTCTTTTGATTTGTTTGTAACATGTCCGTCCCAGAGATTTGTCGATGTACTGATAAGCTGAGATGTAATCTATAAAAGATTGTCTTCCATACTTGTGAACGAAATAAACATCGACTAGGTATTGAAAGTTGCCTACCAAATGGAACATTTTAACCAATACTGTAAATGTTCCATCAGTCGGCCCGATACAAATTCTCATGTAACTACAAACTACATTGCCCAAAGTTGCCAAAATAAGAAGAAAAAATATCAGACTAATCTTCCAAAACAATGGAGAAATATTTATTTTTCCCTTATCACGGTAAACAGAAGATAACCCAAATATATTCAAGATGGAGTACAGAGGAAAAAATGTTGAGAAAACATCCAGTGGTGGAGCACCTTTTTCCATATTTAGAGTCTTATTTTTTCACCAATTAAACAATATTATTTGAATCAGTTGTATATATATCTAACTCTTTCACTAAACTATCATACTACCGTGAAAACATTTGAAAATGTTAATATATTTCTCTAGTCATTACATATAGGCTGCAAGGAAATGAATTACTACAATTTATTAACCTATTATTCCATATCTTGATGTCCCTTCAATTAGACTAATGAAATAAAAACGCCAACACAACATTTACATGGGCTAGCAATATTGGATAAAGCGTTAGTAAATTTGTAACATTTTTCAGATACTAGTATTATAGGTTAGTTATTAGTTTACGTAAAAACCAATAAAACTGAACTTTTTTTATTAAAAATAGGCACAGGCAACGCATGGCGAATAGATCTCTAGTTGTTACCCATTTAGTTTTCTTTATTTGATCATTTAAAGTAATTCATATAACACATAATGGTATAAATTGACTACAGCGATAAAATAAAATTTAGTTAATTGTTATGGCAAAATACAATTGAAATGAGTGTATCTATAGTATAAGTATACTAGCTCTTCCGCCAAATACATGCCTGTAGCTAAGGAAAATATGAGATACATGGACCCAGACCTGGCATTTAAATATCAAAGGTTCAATATAAGACTATAAGATTTTTTTTGCTCAAGTAACGCCCCCTCACTTACCTTTGAGGAATTCCGTAAAATCTATTTTTAGCTGACATCAACTCGACAAAAAGTTTTTGCCAAATTTCGAGTCTCTAGGCCTTGTAGTCCGCCACGCTCAGAGCTCATGATTAAGAACCCCGAATGGGTTCGAAACTAATCTGGCACATTCTGATTTAATTCAACGTGAATACAGCCGGGTAAATATAAATATAATAGTCATGGTTCACGAAAATTTAAATATAAAAATTACAATCAATTTGTACTTTGCAATATAATAGAATAAGTTACGACGATAGATGCAATTGTTACTAGAGTGGGGTAAACTAGTTTGATAAAGTTGTCTGCGTAGAATTTAACAGGTGTAGTAATTATTAAGTTCCTCAAATCCATCAGAGAGGTTCTAAAAAATAGTTAATACTCATAAAACCAAAGGAGTTTATTCCAGTAACTAATGTGAAGAGGAGTGGATGTGAATGGTTCCTTACCCAACGTTTTACTTATTAGTAAATGGTCGATTATAATTAGAAGTCTTTCGGCTTGTCTGTAGGTTTGTTCAAAAGGACATACTCCGTAAAAAGTCACGAAATAACTTGCGATACTCTTCATAGCGGTAGTAATTACATTCAAATACATTGAATCATGAATAATTAGCTAAAAAAAGATTACAACTAACATTTTAAACAAGTTTAATTGTTATAATATTATTTCTATGGTATATTACACTTTTTAAAATACTATAAAACATTTATAAAGACAGAAAATGATTCTTAATGGTTTAAATTGTTATATAGAAAGATATAAAATTATATAATTTAATAAATATTATATTTTCCTCATACTCCGGTGCCACAAACAGTATCTTTCGGTCTCGAGAGTTACAATGAAAAAAACGGTTCCTCTGATAATTTTCGTCTATCTCCCCCAAGAGAACCAACAAAAATGTGAACGAAGTTATAAAATTCCCTATAGAGCCGTTTGAATAATGAAAAATAAAAAACTAAACTAAATTGAACTATTTAATATTGAATGTGTTTAATTTTTTAATTATTTCAATAATTTAGAACCAGCGATGAATATTAATAACAACAGCTGTCTTAACATAACTTATATTATCAATTATTGGAGCTTTAACGAAGAACTTCGATAAATTATAATGTAATATCTTATTTTTATTATTTCTAGTTTATTTTTGATATTTTTCATGTATTCTTTTTTTGATGTGTGCATGTTTATCTTCTGTGTTTTTAGTATTATTATTTTAAATTACATAATTTTGCCATGATGACAATATCGTCGGCAAAACGAAGATGAGAAATATACTCTCCATTGACGTTGATGCCTCGTTCAACCTGTGTTGATCTGAGGGTGAAACGTAAGTACTTGGCCCTTGTTTTAGAGCAGCAAAGGTCTCAACAAATAAGGTTTCCGGCAGGGCAACATCCGCAGACGGCATCTTACGTCTCAGTCTCATCAGATCTAAGGTTTCCAACAAGTTCCAGCAAGTCGAATCGGTTCTTTAGTTCCAATTGGAATTGTTCAGACCCAAAGTGTAGTTGGGGTGATGTCGGTCTTAGAGTAGACTTTATCAAGCAGGACCTTTCGGTCTTAAGACATAATATATCAAAGTGCCTCAAACAAGGCAGTGATCACTACCGTTTTAAATCCTGTTGATCACTGAGACATCTAAAAATATATACCTTTTGTCCACCATGATAAAATCTATCTCATTCTCAGTCACAGTATCTGGGTGTTGCCAGGTCCATCTTCTCTGCGGCTTCTTGAAAAAAGAGTTCATCAAGAAAAGCCCCTCCATCTCGAGGATGTTGACCAGCTTTTGCCCCCTGTGATTTCTGCGCCCCAGTTCGTGCGGTCCGATTTTCGGTACTTTATCTTTGAAGTCCTCCTTCACAAAATTGTAGAAAGTGGAAGTTGTGCAATATATGAGCTTTAAAGATATCCTCATACATGGCAAATTTATATATAATATCTATATTTGAGGAAACTGCAGGCGTAGTGGGTGACAAGCCCATTGTCGCTTTTTGTATCCCCTCTCAAATGTAGAAACGATTTTCCTTTAGTCTCCTCTTGCAACATCCCCAGGAAGTAAAAGAGTGGTGCTATTCTTTTCTTGTCCGAACACCACACGGGCAATTGCGGACGGGCACGTTACGTTACGAAGTGCTTTACTCTCCCATAAGAAAAAATCATTTTAAAAAAAAATCATTTTTCTTTTAAATAAGTATAAAAGAATGATATAGAATTTAATAATATACCTATTGAAACATAAATTAAAACATTAACACAAATGTATGTAATTATAGAATAGATAGTTTCTAAATGCATTGGTATAGCAATCATATATGGTTAAAGAGTGAAGCGATCTATTAGAAGATGGTTTTATAATATTTGAAATAATGATTTTACTACTTTTGATACGCAGTAAGTTAAAAATTACAGCCAAACATATAATTGATCGTAGAAAAAATATCTGTCAAGTATCACTTAGCAGTGCTGGCCCTCAAGTTGATTCTAAGTTGCAACAGTCAAAGCTGGCGTCCTTAATTAGGTGAGGAAGATATGACAGCTAAGAATTATAACGGAAATACTCTGTGACCAAGTCATAAGTACTACTACTGAACATTAAGTGCCAATACTACTAAGTACTAGTCTTTATCAATATCAGATGATGTGAAGTTATAATGAAAAAGAACGATGGGTTCACTATTAGGAAAGCTCTGGTCATTTCATTTTGCGAAGAAAGGCAGAGCTAGGCTTATAAGCTACTGTTACAAAAAATATGGAACATCCACATACAAAACTCAAGCTCTAACAAAGAAATGGAGACCCCATCAAGGGCAAGGACTAAGAAGTGCAATATTGTTAAACTAGGCTAGACTATCAAATGACTAAACACTTTGTTCTTAATCTTACCAATGTTCCTCTAATCAAATCGATTATTTAATTTATTAGCCTTATACTGTATATTAAAAAAAATAAATAGCTGCATAAAATCTGCACAAAAATATAGTACGTATCATAAGTAATATTAGTTATTTATTAATATATTTTATAACCATCCAACCAACCATCACTCACCCTTCATCCAAACGTGATGTTAATGTATTCGCATTGTTCTATCAATCATATACAAACAATAATATTAAATCGATAGCAACTCTAAAAATAAAAGGAGAACTTTTTAATTGATCATGATCCCGTGAAGTGAACGATAAACCTATTATTTTTAAAATGCAATTCAAAGAGAGAAAGAGAGAGATTAAGAGAAAACCTCTAAATTAGGTTTATTTTGGACTTGAATCTTATTTGTCTTCATTGTTTGAACTGACACTGACGAGTAAGTATAGTAATCTATTGATTGTTTTAATATCGGCAAGTGGTATGAGGTTATAATTATAGCCCCTTCTTCGAGTCATTATTGCTCATAACAAAATTACATATTTTTGTCTACATTATACATAATAATAAATTAAATTTTCTGTTTGTGTTTAAGTGCAACTTTGTTTCGATGATGACTAGATTTTTCGAAAACAGATATAGAATAAAGAACTAAACCCCACCTATGGGACCTCGATTCGACCTATGTGATCTGTATTATAACCCTACCTATCGACCTATGGGATATTGTTATTGAAAAAAAAACACAAACATGTGATTAGACTATTAAAAAGAAGAAATGAATTTATTTATTGACTTTGAAAATAAAAATTGTCATGGTCTATCACTTTGATTTGACTTTGAGTCGGGTGAAGTGAACAAAGTAAGTCGTTGGCAATAACTTGTAAGTAATATTCCAACAATCATTGTCATTGAAATTATTATTACGTCTTAACTTGCAAATATAACTACAATTAGTTTGAGCATTTTGTTTAATGTATGCAATATCTTATACGATGTTATATCTATATAACAACGAAAAGGCCGGTCGTTATGTATGGATCTGATTGCAGGGCGTTGAAGGCGATTAATGAAAAGCGTTTCCATGCAACGCAGATGCGAATGCTAAGATGGACGTTTGGGATAACACGAAAGAGATAAGCTTAGATAAACGAAAGAGATAAACTTACAAGACTTGTTATGTAATATTTTAAGTATAACTTATTATAAATTGTGTATTTAAGAACTGTTATATGATAAGAATACTAGATTCTAAAATGATAATAAAATAAATTAGAACAAGAATCTAAAACAGGGACATTAAAAGATTTATCATATATCGGAATCAATACACTAACACACGCACACACACACAATACACTAACACACACACGCACACAAACACGCACACAATACACTAACACACATACACACACAATACACTAACACACACACACAATATACTAACACACATACACACACAATATACTAACACACATACACACACAATATACTAACACACACACACAATATACTAACACACATACACACACAATATACTAACACACATACACACACAATATACTAACACACATACACACACAATATACTAACACACATACACACACAATACACTAACACACACACACAATATACTAACACACATACACACACAATATACTAACACACAATACTCTAACACACACACACACTCACACAATACACTAACACACACACACACACACACACGCACACAATACACTAACACACATGACACACAATATACTAACACACATACACACACAATACACTAACACACACACACACACAATACACTAACACACACACACACACACAATACACTAACACACACACACACAATACACTAACGCAGTGATGATAACGATAACAATTCATCAAATGACTAGTCTGATATTAAAATCTCATTATTTAAATATTGTTTGTTATTTTGTTACTCATTTTCAATTTACTTGAGTGTTTGGACTTTCTATCTTCTCTAACCACTATAAAAGTAATTTTACTTATAGGATGCATTCTTAAGTAAAATTATTGTAATATTGCTATAAGAGTTCATAGTGGGCTCTCGGGTAGTTAATTGAGTGTGACTGTTGCTTATTTTTTAGTAAAATTGTTTATCGAGAAACTCGAGAAGGAGCGCTGCATCTGAAGTCAAATTCACACTAAGGTCCCCGTTTAAAATCAGTCATTTCATAATATATATTCATTCATATATAAGAATTTGAGAATTTGTGACACTTCAGTATTGTATCCGACTTAATTTATGTGTATGAATTCAATAATTTAATTTCATAGATTTTTTGCGGTATTGAAATCTTTTTTCATTTTATTCTGCCGAAACTTGCGACTCGTTTCTACATCCGTTTTTAGCATTTTTTTTTACGTTTTTCTTCACTTAACATTGAGTACATTAAAAATCAAAAAGAATGCAGCCTGCAAAGTAATATATATTAGTTAAATATATACTTAATTAAGTTCCTTCTAATACAGACCTTGCCCTTACTACGCGGCTGCCTCCTCTCACCACGCCACGTATCATCTACCACCTACAAGTGACCGTTACGTTTGTTCGCGACAGAAAAATCTTAATAACCCGTCTATATGGAAGTTTCCCTAATAAAAGGAATCAATTAAGATCATCGCGGAGACCGTGCAATAATAGCGCCCCCACATCTGATCCATCGAGTTGTGTATGACGCGTCCCAAAAAATAAACCTGTCGTGAACAGTATACGAGAATACCATGGCGTCGTAACCACTCACTCTAGCGTCATTCTATTATTGAGGTCATTCATTATTGACACTGAGTGGGAGTTCATAGGGTCGATCATTTAGATCTAAGATTCTCACTAATATATATCAAATCTATTTTCCTTAAAATAATGTAATACTTTTTATATTAAAAACGAGTAAATGACTTATGACAATCTTAGAGTTGAGAATGAAGTAATGAGCAGGTCTAGGGCTCCAGGTAATGGAAGCAAGTCAGTAAAATGAAGAAGTCAACAGTAAGGGTCTTTAATAATACGAATACACAAAGCGACCACTACCGATAATTATTTGTATTTTCCCACATCATAAGTTGAAGTTTTAGTCCAGTTAAACTTGTTTTTTTGATTTATAACTTTGTTCCCTTCACCAAACTCACACAAACTTATCATTTTTTTTATCAACAGTTAACACAACTGTAAACATTCCATGGCAAAGAATGTAATTATTTTTTTTTTATCTTTAATCCTCGGACGTTGCAAGAGTTCGTGGGCGGCGGTGATCACAGGTGTAAACCTGTGATCCGCACACTCGTTTGCCCTCTTATAACATAAAAAAAAAAATATTACTACAAAAAAATTGTATTGATTCTTAATTGAAAATGCGTTCAGGTAGAACCTACGAATCTACGAAGTTTAATGTTTCTTATAGATAATAAACTCTTTTATGACCTTCATCTCGTTGGCCTATTTACGGGACTTTCCGTGCGTAATGGCCGGAATCAATATGTCACGTTAAAACAATGCCACGCTATTATGAATTCTAAAATTCATACCACATTATTGCAGAAATTCATGTGGTTCAAATGTGGTTTAAATGTGGTTTAAAGCCTCACTTTGGAGCTGTACAGAATAATAAAAGTATTAATTTCTTAGATCATTGACATTTAAGTAACTGAATTATGTCTAACTGGATTGGAGAGAAGATTCATGATATATGTAATATTCACAATAAAGTCAAATATTCATGATATATGTAATGTTCACAATAAAGTCAAACTAAGAATATTTTATTAAAATTTACGTATGACCTGTTACTTAATAACTTTTTAAAATTCACCATCGGGGCCAAACCAAGTCCAGCTTTTATTTTCCATATTTTTAAAAGCACAACGCTTATTTTAGATTATCAAACATTAGCTCGGTTACAGGGCACAGGACACAATACAACTTTCAAGCCAAAGCTTATGAATTTTAATAATAATATTATTTTACTACCAAGATATTTCTATAAGACAAAAAAGTATTATAGTAATCAAATAGGAGTTTAAATCGTATTGTCAATACGCTCTCGACTGGTGCTTTAACGTGTAAGAGCCTCATTGCAATTTCCGGGTTCGATTGCGCGAAATTGCTGCCATTTCTGATATTCACCATTTATGTTTAATTATCTTCTGTTTCGAAATATATTGTTGAACGTAAATTATTGCATCTATACTACAATAACAACTTTTAACGACGATAATACAAAAACAAATGACGTTAGATCACAATTTTAGTTGTTTAGGTTTTTGCAGAGGTACTCGCGTGCTTACGCATGCTATTTACACAACCCTACTAATATTATAAATGCGAATGTAAGTTTGTTTGTTACGATTTCACGCGAAAACTAATTAACGACTCAAATGCGAACGAAGCCGCAGGTAAAAGCTAGTAAATAATAAAATTGATTGATTATTCAAATTGTATTTAGCAATAATATTTTATACGTGCTAACTTATCGTATATTAATTACATTTAGACGATTAAGTGTTACGTGACTACTTTAAATAATCAAACAAACACTATAATAAACAACTAGTTATCAAGTCGTGGCGTTACTTGTGTTTGTTACTAAGCACAAAAGTTGAAGTTGAGTTATACTTGTTTTTAGATAACTTAATAACGAACCTTTACTTTTAATAGCTAACAAATATTACGACTGTTAAGTAACGTTTAACTAACGCTTCATCCATAATTGCTAGTAATTTTAAGAGTTATTAAATGTACTGAAAAAATATATTAATAAAAAGTGTTAGCGCTCCACCACCCAACGCTTCTAGCAGCTTTTTGATGCGATTTCGAGAAAATGAACAATATATTTTTTTTTATATCTACATGTCCGATTTCATTGCACTCGAGTGTAATATCTCAGGATCTGGAAAGTTACGAGCATATATTCTTAAATTGTAACGTAAATTTAAATAATTTTAATTATTTTACCACTTTTATATTATTATTACCTATAAATGAATTACTACATGGAAAAAAAACATCATATACTCACAACACATGTAATAATCAATAATCAGATACAAATTCGTACATAAAGTCTATAAATATTTGAGGACAGTATGTTCTTGCTAATGCCACGTACAATGAGTCTTTGGGTAAGATTTTAATGTTTTCCAACCATGTTTGATAAGCGTAAGAGTCTTGGGGATAACCAGGATACAAGTATTGATCACGTTGCTTATAACTTATGGGACGAAACAGTTTACCATTGTAAAAATTGTAACCTGAAAACAAACATTAACAATTTACAAATGAACGATCTAAATTTACGAGTATTATCCAGTTTTACAAGCACCACTCGGGTCTTGGTTACCTTGGCCAGAGCTTCATATTTAAATAGACAATAGAGAGTGAGTGTAAGCGGTGCTGCTGATTCCTTGTAAGTTAGTAAAAATGTGCACATTTTGTCTTTTTGTTGTTTTTAGCTTATAGTTTTAATTAATTAATTTAATTAATTAATATAATCTTCTCGATGATACTTCGCTATTTTAAATTTATACAGATAAATACGGACGTTATACATGTGAACGATAGATTATCCTTGCCAAATGCTATTTTCGTTTATTATAGGAAACCTACCGATGCTCTATAACTTGAGTTATCGTATCGCTACTCACCTCGATGAATTTAACTGCACTTTAAAAGATCGCCAACAAATCCAGATGGTGGGGATGGTATCGTGGCGACAAATACAATAGCTGAAGTGCGATTTATAAAGCGCAGACCTTGGATTAGGCGTGAAGTACTGCTTCTCACCCGATTCTTTGATCCCAACTTGGCCTGAATAAGATTCCGTTAACGCCATTCCGAAATTTTCCTAAAGGAAATCTCAATAGAGGACGACATCCGCATAAAAATGAATGTAGGGTATATCACTAATAAGCAGAACAGTGTTTGGGATCGGCTGTGGCGAAAATAATATTTCGTATCAACCCGCGATCTTTTAGGTGTCCCACGAGGTGGCGGTGGATAATGCTCTCCACTATTTTTGGGAGAAGGAAGGTCGGTAGTGAGATGACTCTAAGTCATCGCCTATCTTAGTGATCGGATAGAAAAGGGCCGACTTTCATGCACGAGGGGAGTGGGGGTTGCTTCACGCCTTCTGTGTGTGTTCGTCTTCTGTGTGGTACATTCTTATTACCGTCATAGACAGCAGTGAGATTCGATCAATTCTAGTTTGTTTTTACATGTCAAGAAGAGTGTGACTCAACAATCAAGACCATGGAAAAAAATACATTTTTAAAATTGAGAACCTGGTTTGATATTTATTTTTATTCCAATTTCATAGATTTGAATTTCATTATATATTATTTATTTAGTTTCAGAACGTTAAGCAAAAAAATATTATTTTATATCTGACCTGAAAAATATTTTTAATGTTGATTTTTAGTTTAAAATATCTTTGTTTTATTTAGTACTTTCTTAGTTTTTCACGATTCCACATATAAATAAACCTATTAACTACACTCGGGTGCAATAAAATTGCACAAATAATATTTTTTATAAAATGTTCACAACATTTTTAAAAAAATATTATTTATTTAAAATAATACATAAGTATATTATGTATATTAATTTGAGATTAAACGTCATGTAATACCGTTAATCAATTCCTATTCAATGATATTAGATGAGTCGAAATAAGGACTGGACTAGCGGTTAGATGCACTGATCATTGTACCAACATGCAATCAAAAATAGTAAGATATACATATATATATCGAACATCCTAAAAACAATACTTGTAAAATAAAACAAGTCTCGCGACGCTCTTTTCCTTAACTTAAACTTTTTAAGTTGTTACGTAATTAACAAACCTAACAATATCCTAAAGTGACCATGTAAATATCTATTAAAAATCTTAATAATAAGCCTAACAACTTAAGAAAGTAGGCCCTTAAATGGGGAATGAATCAATTAATATCCTACAACTTTTAATAGAAGACGGAGAAGACGTTAAGACAGCTATAAGAACTATTTTTTTTACAAGTATTGTTTTTTATGGGGTCTCATTTCTTTATATAGATAGTCCTACTTTTTTCCTCTCCAGTATCCTTCTACATTAACCTATGCACGCGCCGCGCTATCGCACGTATCCTTATAACTTATATTAGTATTTGATATATGTTTTAATCAGATTTGTATATTTCCCGAAGTATCTTATATTAAGGCTACTCCCTTTAGCACTGACTCTGTCGTAGCCCTAGCGGTGCCCGCCGCCATAAGTGTGAAGATCAATTCTATCTTATGTCGCGTATATCACCTTAAGTGAAGTTGTATTGACCTTCGAAGATGGTAAAACAATTTTCATACTTTCATATTCCCTTCTACGAGAAGTAATTCTTTCTAAGAGAGTAAATGTCAATTCTTACCACCGCAGGTGTCATTATTTATATTCTTGACATTCGACGCAGTACAAAGCTCCTCAAAGGTATCTTTAACTGCTTCCTTCAAATTCACAATACCATGATTTGCTTTTGTTTGAAAGTTGCTGAAAAATATCTGAATTGTGTATACCAAAAAGGTAGTTAGTAGGCAATTTATGACGGTTGCACAGTATTGAAACAGACAGGCCTTTGCAGTTTAATTCGCATAAAATTGACTTTACTATAATTAGATTAACACTAGATTAAATATAAATTACCTGAGTATCATGCCAGCAGCTGCTCGACCAATAACATTATTGGATAACTTTAACATAGACAGGCTAAGACCCTCGTCTTTAATAAGCCAGTTATCGCCCAGTCTCTTTAAACGTTTCGCCACAATTATGTCCCAGTCTAAGACCGTTCCCCCAAACCTATAAAGTGTTATTATCTTCAATAAATCAGCCAGCGTCTTGTATTTTCTCTTCTCTCTGCTAACGATTGTAGGTAAGTCATCAATTGGTGTTCCGTCCGCAAAATTGTTGATATTAACTCTCGAGAGTCTGACATTTTTCAGTTTTAGAATTTTTTTGATAATTGGGTCGGATAGTGCAATTGTATTCAAAAAAATAATGTATACTTTCTGTGAAGGATGTATTTTTGCGACGGCTTCGACAGAACACGCGTCGCGAAAACTTATGGCTTTGCGGCAAGTCGTCTGATAAAAGTAAATGGAGTTCGGGGCATAGATGTCATTTGTGAAGGAGTCGTTTGTCTGATAACAAGATATGTCGTCGGCGTACATATACTTTCTTATAATATCAAAGAAATCCGTAAAATATACTTCCCTGAAGTACGCGAACAAGAAACTGGACGATACGTAACTTGATAAGAATATTAAAAAGGCGACAAATAATACATATTTCCTCGAACGTCGTCTCATTTTTCATTACTTCAATATTTTGCTAAAAAATGTCGGAGTCGACATTACATTTAAAATATATTTAAATAGGTTGATATTGTATAGTGTAAAAACTTCATAGTCCGAATAATATAATACCAAAGAGGTAAAATATATTTGTCCTCCGAGGAAAGTATATATTTAATATATTTTGTGTAATGTCTAAATACTTGATTTTTCTGGGATTTCATCTCTATATATATTGAAGATGATCGACAGTTGTACAAATTACATGATTTTTTTTATTTTTTTTTACTCTTTGAATAAGTTTCAAAAACTACATTATAAAGAGTCCCAGCGCTGTACCGAGTACATTACTAGTACATAGAGTGCTACGTGGAGTCAGGGAACGTCATCTGGTCACATTATATCTACGAGAGATTTTTATGATAAAATCATTGAACTATTAATTGCAGTTTTTAATAAAAGTTCTACATTTATATTTATTTTTCAAATCAGGTGTCGTAGTAAATGTTCGGTTCAATGAAGGTCTTAGCTGAATATATTCTTTGTTACCCAGGAATTATTATTTAACTGTTGACTGAAATAAAATACAATTTCAATTCAACGTGCTTTATTAAGACAAAGAAAATTACATTTTGAAATCGTTAACCTATAGTGTTATATTTAGAGTTCATATTTGTTCATGAGGTCCGCTATCTCACTCTCAGTCAAGTTGTCGACGTCCCTGCACTGTGTCAACATGTTGTTAATTACTGAAAAATAAAACCACTTCATTATTTCACACACCACTTACAATAAATCAAATCAAAAATCTTTATTGAGAGTAAGTTTTCCAAAAACATTTTTTCATTATCAAAGCTACCACCAGCTCGGAAAATTAATTGCCACTGACCTGAGAGTAGCTGGCGAAAGAAACTCAGCGGGCTTGTCATATGACTTATTTTTTAATTATCATCAATTATATAATTACATTATATAGAAATACTCTAAATAAATGTTGAAACAGCCCGGCAGCGCTCGCGTCATGCCCGCGGCGAATGAATCCTTCGTTGTTTTTTTGTGCTCTCGACGCACACTTATATATTTATACTATGATTTTTTCAAAATGAAAAACTACTTCCAACACACGTGAAGATATTTTATTTATTGTAATAAATTATGTGTAACAATAAAATATTGTTTAGGAAATAGACGCGGCCGCAGCTCGCTCACATTTCCAGGTGGAGTGCGTCACGACGGCTCTGTGGTCTAGAGTCTAGAGTGTGTCACGACGGCTCTGTGGTCTAGAGTCTAGAGTGCGTCACGACGGCTCTGTGGTCTAGAGTTTAGAGTGCGTCACGACGGCTCTGTGGTCTAGGGTCTAGAGTGTGTCACGACGGCTCTGTGGTCTAGAGTCTAGAGTGCGTCACGACGGCTCTGTGGTCTAGAGTCTAGAGTGTGTCACGACGGCTCTGTGGTCTAGAGTCTAGAGTGTGTCACGACGGCTCTGTGGTCTAGAGTTTAGAGTGCGTCACGACGGCTCTGTGGTCTAGAGTCTAGAGTGTGTCACGACGGCTCTGTGGTCTAGAGTTTAGAGTGTGTCACGACGGCTCTGTGGTCTAGGGTCAAGAGTGCGTCACGACGGCTCTGTGGCCTAGAGCTAGAGTCTAGTGTGTCACGTCGGGCACCTCGGGTGAGCACATCAGAGAGTGTCAGAGCGACGAGAAACACACCGGCAAAGAGAATCTACTCGAAGCTCTATTCCTACCCACATATAAAACCACGACGAGTGGCTGCGGAACGCACGACGAAGGACTGGGGTGTGGGGGGAGCAGGACTTGGGTCCGGGTTTTATAAGAGCCGGCGTAGCAGCACAACATGGAGTCCTTCAGGTCGTACGCTGCGACTCATGCTTGTACGGGACGCGATGAGGCTGACTCTTCAGTAATGAGCGAGTCCGTGCGACACGCGTTGTGTCGTTACAGCGCTCGGGGACGCTCCCATTAAAAGATAAACAGAGTGTGAGAGGACTTCTTATATTAATAAGAACCACTTACGTTCCTTGTCCGTAGCGCTCAGGAACATGGCGAGAGCCGAGAACCGCTTCACCTTGCACAGGTTCCGGAGATACGCGGCCGCCGTGTGTCTGTACGTGTCCATGTTGTTGTGGACGGTCCGCAGCACGTCCGACAGCACGTCGCTCTCCAGCGCGTTCTCGAATATCGACGGCAGTGCGGACGGCGGTATTATCTACGGACACCACACATTCCACTGTAACCACTCCGTCGACGAGACACACGGGACACACGGGACACACAGCTGACAACTACAACGAAGCTACTAACACTCAGGTAGTCTCCCCGGGCGCGGTCGTTGCCCTTCAAGTACTTCCACACGGCCATAAACTGCACGCTGTTAGCGGGGGCGACCATGCTGTCTCTGTGCCTGCTGTCGCCGGGCTCCACCCGCTGCAGGGCTGCGGGCGGGGCTGCGGGCGGGGCTGCGGGCGGGGCTGCGGGTGGGGCTGCAGGCGGGGCCGCGGGCGGGGCCGCGGGCGGGTCCTCGGGCGCAGCTGCGGGTGGTCTGTGTTGGTTGTTGTTGGTATCGTTCGTTTTGTCCACTGCTCTGCCGATGGGGATTTCCTGAATGGTGATATGTTTCAAGGCACGCTGAAAGTTTTCATTCATTAATAAACATATATTCTTTAGCCTGATGTACGTGACATTAGAACTAGACAGATGTTAAATGATATTAGAACTAGACAGATATTAAATGATATTAGAACTAGACGATATTAAATGATATTAGAACTAGACAAATATTAAATGATATTAGAACTAGACAAATATTAAATGATATTAGAACTAGACAAATATTAAATGATATTAGAACTAGACAAATATTAAATGATATTAGAACTAGACAAATATTAAGTGATATTAGAACTAGACAGATATTAAATGATATTAGAACTAGACAATTTGTGGATTCTTATACTAAATAATGTCCGATTTAGGCCATGTATTTAAATAAAAAACATGCTTTGGAAAAACATCATCATCAAACTTTGCCGTACCATACTTAGATTAAACTTAAACATTTCATTTAATAGGTGAACTGACCTTCGACCTCAAGTGCGGTGGTTTCTTGACAGTTTTAATGACTGTGATGTTCTCACTGACTCCGTCTCTCCACTTCTCTAATGGACTTTGCTCCGTCTTGGAATCCGGAAGCTCAACTATTTTGGCTTTCTCTTCTGGTAGAGATTTGGATTCTCCGGGAGGTGTTGTTGGGGATGATTTTGATTTTGCCTTCGTATTTTAAATAAATTGAAATTGAGCAATTTTATTAGAAATTCTAATGTTTGGTTTGAGAAGTTATATTTCAGTTTAGTACGAGTATGTGTGTGGTATATTTATCTCATGTTGTGGGTCAGACAATAATACTTTTAAAATGTTATAGTATTGTCAATTTCTTAAATTTATGTGGGACTTGATGGTTTTATCACTGATAAGTGAAACAACATACCCCTTTGGTGCCCATTCTATTTCTAATATCCTCCAGCTGCTGCCTCGCTAGCACGTTGTGAGGCTCTAGTCTGATGACCTCGGTGAGGTCGTGCGAGGCAGCTCGTAGTGAACCCAGTTTCTCCCTCGCCGAGGCTCTCCGTTGAAATGCTTTCACATAGGTGGGGTCAATGCGGATTGCCTCAGTGCAGTCTGTTTCCGCTTGATGTAGGCTGTCGTTAATTTTAATATAATAAAAAAAATTAGAACATAATATAATAAATGTTATATTAATATTTACTATAAATGTACATGGTTTATTAATTTATTGTAGATAATTTATTTTTAAAACTATTTTATAAGTTAAGTAGTATCTTGTATCATATCACAGTTGAATATTATGAACTCATTATTAAAATGATTCGCAGTTATTAAATACCAGTTAGCAGGTTAAGAAATTATTTTTAAGATTCAAATATCCAATATGGTGTGTTGAAACACACTCCAATATTAATGAGGAGCGATCAATGTCGTTCTCACCTATCTTTCTTGAGATAACATAAGCCTCTGTTAGCGTAGTAAATAGCGTCATCCTTCACCAGTTCGATGGCGCGGTTGTAACATGATATTGCCTCCTCCCATTTCTCTTGCTTCACAAACCCATTGCCCTGAGGAACATATTGACAATATGAATCAAAACAGACTCACTTCGGTTGCTTCCTAGTTAGTTTATTTTCACTCACACTTGGGATGGTGAAGTACATTTATGCTCAAAATAAATACATAAGCATGAACACAATCAACCAATAAAATACACATGAAACTAACTGTAGTTCTACAAAGTTCTGTATGTGTATGTAATGAGGCAGCTGTAGCTGGTATTGAAGAAAGTGACCTCAGAACATTCATATTTTTATAAAATTACTGCTGATTATGTTTTATAATCATATGTTGAAGTTTGAATCTCAATAATAGTTTGGAAAAAGTTATGGAAGTGCTTCAATAAATGGTGTTAAAATGTATTCCCAGTTGTGTTCCCCATTCAGAGAATTATAACTGATTAAAACTACAAACCGATCCAATCCTGAAGATTAAAGCTATAATTAATATCCAGTCACCAGTGCAAATAATAAATGTATTGTTATGTTTATGATGTAAGGTTGAAAACAATCTTAGGTCATTAGACAATAAGCTCATAATTAATTACCCTTTCTTTCTCGTACTGGGCCTCCTCTCTAAACTTCTCAGTCTTAATTGTTTGACTCTTCTTACTATCAAGAGACACCGGTCCTACTTCTGCCATGTCGACTTCTTCACATGCTTTGTCCTGTAATGATGTTATTGACTATTGTAATAAGAGCAATTGAGAGGAACTTTTAGTATCTTTTTATTGTCAAAAATTATTGCACATTGTCTATGTAAATTCTCCATAAATGTTATATATGAACTGAGGGCAAACAAAAGTTGTGATTAAAAGATATATTCTTTAGCTATTTCACATACAACACATGACTTATATATTTTTAAGTCATTAAGGATAGATGAAAAAGCATTTTTGTTTTAAGCAGACAGTTTCTTTTTGTTGACAAAGTATAAGTTTTATTTGTCCAAAAGTTTAAAGTATATAAGTCTTCATCCAAAAGTATATTTTACCAGCAAATGTTACTATACAAGTTTTTTAAAGAAATCAAATTATTTAAAAACACTCATTTCTAAATATTAATTTGCATATCAATTTAACTAACAAATATGTATATTTGTCAAGACCCAAATAATCAAAATTACACATACTGCATCAAATTTGTCCCATGCTTGGTAATCTGAAGCAATGATCTTCTTCTCGACTTTCTTCTTAACTTGAATAGGCCGTTCTTTCCTCACCTTACTCCTCACTGGTGGAAGATCCTATCCATAAACATCTCGATTAGCTACTTGTCTCAAATATTCCGGTAACATCGCCACATGATATAAAAAATATAATAAAATATAAAGCCACCATTGAATAAACCACGGGATATTAAAAACACTAGATACATCTTGGCACTACGTTATGTAAATTAGAAATCACAAACACAATGCAAAAAAATTAAACCTGCTCTAAGTCACCGTTAAGAGCGGCCTCTTTACGTTTCATTTCTATTTCCCAGTTCTGTAAATCGGTAAAATATGTTTGCAACGTCTTCACATTATCCCGAGCTTGTTTCTGAATCTCAAAAGCTTTTTCCATTTTTATTGGTAAAAATAATTCTTTACCTGATAAATCGATAGAAAGCAGTTGTCAGTGGCATTTCTTAAAACAATTTTCGCTATTCACGTTGTCATGGCGCTACGTTCGTTCAGAAACATCTCACAAACTTACCTATTGTAAACTATTGAAAACTATTTGCGAAATGGGATACATTATTCTTCTTTAATTGAGGAAAATGTATATTATTTTAAAACAAATAAAATAATATATTGCACTTGATATTACATTATAAAAAATTAAAAATGAACGAGCACTTAAAAAATGCTTGATTAATTTAGCAGCTGTTCCGTAGTATTCGTAACAGTTGTCATTTTTTATCTTCGGTTGAGATAAAATTAGAAATGTTTAGTTTTGGAAAGTTAATCGGCGCCAGTTAAGTCGATGATTTGTATTGTATTAAAATCTTATTTTATATCTTAGAAACTACTTTTCTTCATTATTGTATTACACCGAGGCGGTTTGCTAGTTACTATAGTTAAATAAGGTTTAATAAATATTATATAGTAACAGTTGAAGCATGCGAAATAAAATTAATTTATTTTCACCGGCTCAATTAATAAGACCACCAATATTGTCGTCAAAATAATATATTAATAAAAAAGTTTGTTTAATTAATATTGATATATTCGTAAGCTGTGGTTGCCTATAATACGCCAGACACTAGATTGGTTTCGGTATTTTCAGTAATATAATTATAATAGTAAAGTGTACATGCGTTAGCAATCCCTAAGGAAAAAATTCACGGCTAATACATATCAAATATAAAATAACGATATATTATAGTAAATAACTATTGAAACTAATTTAAAAAGTCTAACCACGGTATCTAACCAGCACCGAGATTTGTATCACGGGGTTTGGTATTAACGTGTCCATTCAATGATGTACCTCTTTCGCAGTCTCAAGATCAGTTTATTGTAAGAGAAGTTAACCAGGGTAGGTTTCAGAGAAGGACTGTGTTTCTTCGCCTTCTGTTGACTCGTTCATGACTGTCAATATTTTAGCATCTTTCCCTTCAAGCCTACCCGGAGCGGGCGAACCAGACTCTCAGTCAAGAAAATGATGAACAATACAATCGAGGCACTAATTATGACAGGAAAATTTAAAGGTGAAGACGTACTGGTTCCATGTATCCCAATGATGATTGGAGATGGGCAGCTCTATGTGGCTTGCTTGTGCGTCGGAAAACCTTCTAATTTATTTGTCTTAAAAAAATGACTCAAAATGAATTTATATATTTCTGTAATGTCTTTCTTTTAAATATATGTTAGTTGATGGCGGAGCGACGCGCGCGACTACAGCTAGTAAGTATATATTACATATTAGGAAATGAAGTACTGTTTTCAATTTTAATAGAAACTTCATTACTAATTCGGTAGCCACCTACTTGTATTGTTAAGAAATAATATTTTTATTATCTTAAAGGATTATAACATTATAACTTTGTAGAATTGTAAAAACATCAATAGCGCTATTTTAGATCTCTTACATTTATATTTAAAAAGTTAGTTTTTAAATATAAATGTAAGAAACGAATGTTAATTAAATAATTCGTGTTTAATTTATTTTTTGTCGAAATTAAACTTTAACCATATATCATTTCATGAAGTCGTCTTCTAGCTATTTTTCAAACTGAATTTCTTACAGCCCTGAGGCTGTATTATTTTTGGATTGTCATAACTCCCGAGGTTATAAGTCTGAAAAGCCACGGAAGATATTATTATACCTTCTCGTAAAGATATAATAATTTATTCAGATTACATCACACAGTCTTAATAAAAACAATAACACAATGTGGAAGAACTCTAAGTAATATACCAATTTCCCTTTAAACCATTCAAGTGTGATTTAAGTCACGTGTTTAACAAACTATTTGTCAAAACGTCAACTTTCTAGCTTCAACATAACATAAGATCTGACAGAACGAAGATACAGTTATACTCTCGGTACAGCGTCCGTCAGCCGCTTGCAACAACAAAGGTGAAGGATATGTCAAACTCTATTAATTATATAACTATCGCTGTTAAACAAAAGTAAATTATTCAGTTTATCAATCACACTTTGTCAGACCTCGGCCTAGACCGTAATGAATGATGAAGTAACATTTAAGTATTATTGTTTAAATCCCACGCACACCCACGCTTCTAGACGTTTTAAATCTCTTTTGACCGGTGTTTAATGTTTGAGTATTAAGTCTTCATAACTTCATGTATTTAAAGTCGTAATGAGACTTTAATTAGAGTTTACACTTCGTTACAAATTAAAATACCATTTAAAAACTTTACTTTTCAATTTAATATACAAAACGGTCACAATAACTTTATTAATATTTATTACATATTTTATTTATTTAAAAACCTAAGTTGGTAAATTTTGAATCCAATACAGTTCAATAAAAGTTGTTTATAAAAAGTTTCAAGACATTTGTACCTTACGAAAGGTAAAGTAGTTCAGAGAACACAATTATATATATACCTAATAATAGGTTATTAAATATATATTTCTTTATATAGTAAGACTATTTATATAACTAGTAATTGATTGTATTTCGATATTACCATTTCACAATGTTTCAAGATGCAGTTCTATAATGAATATTAATGTCCTTGTCATTATTAATTTCATAGTATTTTTTCTAAATAAATAATAATTGTACTATTGTATAATAATTGTACCAGAATCGGTTTATCTAATTCATTGATTTATCTTAAATGTATTGTAGTTCGGTATCTACCGGGTATTTTTTTTAAAATACCTTTACTTTTTATACCTATAATATACTTATAATTAATTATTCTGTTATTGTACTTTGTTAGTATTTCTCCTGTTAGTCTTGTAGTAGTAAGTAACCTTGAATATTATATTTATATGAACGCGGCTGTATTCATGCAGAATTAAATCGGAATGTGCCCAACTAGTTTCGAATGCCGATTTGGGGTATATAAATATAGTAGTCATGGTTCACGAAAGTTTAATATAAAAAACCATCAAGGTGTTTATTTTACAAGGAAAGGTTGGAGCTCAGATAAAAATACATCAAAACCTGTTAACTTAATGGAACGTTACTTAACACTCTGTATAGCCGTGGATTATACATGGCGTATTAAACTACAATATTTATCAATTCGGAATCGTGATAATATTAAACCATTTTTAGTACATTTAGAAACAAATAGCGTCATTACGCCAAGGATTCGAATGAAGTGAGACGTACGCTGTGAGATGTTACTATGGGTACTAGTATAGTGTTGTACTACGTGATACGTGATACGTGGTACGTGGTACGTGGTCTACTCGGCGTGGACGTTGTGGATGTTGAACTTTATTAAACTACCTACTGACCCTCATTGCCGTCGATAGTCACGGAATAGCTTTCAACAGTGACAAGGCTCGCTCGGAAGAATATATATTGTCAGAATCTAGTTGTCTTAATAGTATCATATTATAAAGCTAACTTGTCAATCTGCAGTTGAATATTTCTGTTGGTAATTCCATCGCAGTTTGTAGGCCCCATATTGAAGAAAATAGTTATTTTGCTCCGTAATGAATATAAAATTTGATATTATTTACACTTTTTTAAATTATTACCAGTTTTAAACCCTTAAGGTGTTTCCAACAAGTGCGAAATGTTCATACTTTATTTCCTACAAAAGTATCTATATAAATGGATTTTTGTTTAAAAGTTCCTTGAAAAGTTAACAGCCAGAGTTATATTCACTTTATAACATTAGCATGTATTACTGTAGCCATTACCAAAGAAGTGATCCCTCTGTATTTCATATATACTTTAGTATATCTCTTCGGTGAAGTAGTGTTGTGTTTCTTCCAATTCAGTTCAAGTGTCACGTCATGAAGGCTGAGTGTTGGGAAATTAATGACTTCGGAGATCGATCACGACTTACGCTTCAATTAATTTACAAAAATTATTTAATGGTTAAAATATAAGAAACGTTTATATAGATACATCTAGGTATTTAATATTAGGTATATTATGAGGGATGTAATTGTCCGTCTGTGATATTAAAATAACTGTTTTCTTAGTGTTTACAGTTACAGTGTAATAACACATAAATAATGTTGTAATGTTTGTTCATTGGTAGTTGTAGTTCCAGCTAAAACGATTTTAATGGGACTTTCACGGGATTTTGAATATGGGTAACTTTTTACATATTAAACATTTAGGGTTCCAGGGTGAAAATGTAACATCCAAAACGTCTAATTAACGTATGCAATCCAATAAATAACTCCAAGTATAAAGTCAAAATAAAAAACAATAATTCAAGAAATTTAAATATAAAAATTGGTTTGTCAATAACAAGTTTTGTGTTTTGTTGATTGTTCTTTAAGTTATCAATTAGAATAGCTACTATTCACTACGTTTTAAATTAAATGTAGTTTAGGTTTCAATTAAAGCAAATCTAAGAAGGTATCCTTTTGAAGCAACAACTTTGTTAAATAAACCGATTGGTTTTGAAACATTTAACCGGCGTTTGATAACATTTGATTTTCAAATACAATATTACCGAATATGTACTCAAGGTCAACTTAAGATTCTAAGCTATTTATTTATTATGTGAAAAGGTAAAAATATTTGTTTGTTTTATTGTATTCGGTGTTCATTGGTGGACACGGACATTAGGTGTGCTCTTGTCTGTCAGAGGGAGGAGAGAGACTCGAGCATCCGGCTCTCTTCACTTTTCAGAATATATATTTAATAAACAAGTCCTAACCAGTTCTGTTAAACAATGCTTTATGTTGAAAGTATCTCGATTTCTTGATTCATTTTATCAACACAAATCTCGTCCCAATTAAGAAAACCAATGTCAATGACCTTTGACGCAAAAACTGTAACCACGTCTAGGTAACTTACATACGTCCTTCACCATAATTAGGGCTTAAATGAAGACGGGAGATTTCCCACGCTTTTTGTTCTCTCGGAGTATCTGCTAACCCAATCTTTTTTATATCAAATATTCCATATTTAAATGGGACCCACACTCATACACACACACACACACTCTCACACACACACACGTGTTGCTCCGGCGGAACCCCCCATACGAGGGTGCCCCGAGCATTTTATAGTATCGTCACGACGTAGGCCTATACCTCGTGTTATCTGTCACCCTCTCCTCCCGCCCTGGCACCACGGCTGCGAAAGGACGCGACGGGCATCCTACCGCCTCCCAGCCTACCCCTTCGGAGCGGGTCAGCGGAAGAGGCTAGCTCCCTGACCCACTCCACGGCCTCCTTCGCGGCAATGGATTGCTTCTCAAAGTTTTTGACACCCTAAGAAATAATCGAAATTTTTATCTCCGTCCATTAATTTAAAGTATTTCATACTCCATTCTAATCACCTCTGTCACAGTCAAGTCAAAGTCGATTTTATTTTGTTTGCAAGATTTCTATAAAAGATAAGAAATGTTACTTCAAGAAGGACCCACAAGATCTGGAATCTGCTTGGTAAAATATATTATACTAATAATATTTTGTTTAAATATAACTAAAAAAATATTTAAAAAACATATACTGTATTCTGGTAAGAAGTGGTCATTGACCGTTGATAATAATTTGACTATTCCAAACCGTTAAAACGGAGCTTTGTCATGAACAAGCTTTTGATAATTATCTTTGAGACAAGACATTAATAATTGAAGTGACATAAATATTATAACGGCATCAAGTATCAAGATTAATCACTACACAGATAAGATAAGACAGTCTTGATCCTGGATATCTTATAGGTATTATAATACATAATAGAATTTATAAGTGTTTATTAATCAATATATAAGCTCTATTATATTATGGTTTTTTAATTAACCTCAACATTACAATATGAATTGTAATGTTGAGGTTTTATATAAAAATAAAATATAAATTAATTGAATATTTAATGGTAACATTTTAATACCAACTTAAATTAATATTAAAATGGCAAGGTTTATGAGATCTGTTTCTACTCTTGGCAATGTAAAAGACTATCATACACATTTAAATAAATAGCTTTTATAAAAAAATACTGCTAGGAACAGATACAAAAGACACTGAAAAACTAAACCAACTAAAGCAATTAAATTTATTTAACTGTATTCTGCAATGAATGAAAACAATAGAAAAATGTTAGAGTACTTCCTTGCTAATTTATCAATTAAAAATAAGTAAATAAATTTATTTTAATAAATTTAGTTGAAACATATATATTTTATACTATTTGGAAATATCTAGTTAAGTAATCCAATGAATAAAGCGTCTGTATGTTACACATTTTTAAATAACCTTTCGTAGATCTATTGTTAACAGACAATTACACTCCAAAGACAATGTATACATATTTTTGAAGCAATTATTTTAAGAACAAAGGTTATAACAATAGTTAATATTAATGAGTATAGATCTTCGTTAGGATGTTATTATTTTTATTATTTTTAAGATATATTTATCTGATTAACTGACGTCGGAGATAGGGGAAGTTACATATGTATATGGGGTTAGCACCTTTGGGGACAGGGAGGAGATTTTTAAAGAGGTTTTGAACATCTGACTGAGTTAATCACCTTACGAAAGAACACTATAAAGATATATTACAGACAAATACATGGTTACCATGGTAACACGAACATTTATTTATTTAAAAACTGTTACAAAGAGCAACTTACTGGAGCACCGAGATCTGTGCTAGTAAAGACTGTGTTACAGATCTCAGAGACTTCCCACAATATGGCAGCTTTACTATAAACATTAGTTTGTCACATTATATCGTTAAAACAACCCTTAACATTAATTTTAATAATAATAAGAGGTGTAGTATATAATATAGTATTATATGTATAGTATAACACCAATAAAATAACTGACCTTGACAATTGACTTATATACAAATAAAATTATATAAAAAGTAACGCTCGTGATCCGAGCTTAATTAAACTGACCTTGAGATCTCAATGGAGGGAATTGGAAATTAAAATTTGCATCCGAAAATAAAACATAAAATGTCATACTTTAATTATGATTTGTTATTATATACTATTATATACAATAATAGTAGCTTGAGTTTTGGTTTCGATTTCAATGATTACGTAAGAAACTTATCTATTAAATAACTTAAAAAGAACTCGCATTTGAACAAAATACTATAATAATAATTTAAAATCATTTTATAAAAAAATAATTGAACAAAAGTGTGTCAAATAAAATAAAATAATATTTAATATTAATTACATAAAGCTACGTTTTATAAATAAAAAAATCAAAGTAGTTTCGTTATTTAGTACGAAATGTTTGAAGTCGTGTAGTCTGCGCACACAGAGAGAGCAGGCTCTACATGATTGTTCCTTGTATCTTGTTGTTATAATGTACTAAATATATTTTGTAGTTATTTATTATAACCACAATCACCAATACCTACCTACAATAAAAAGTAAAAAAACACCACCGCAGTACTTACTAAAGATCACGTCCGTGGAACTCATTCTGAACATATTACCTGACATGTTTGCTTTGTTTTATTTTTCTACGGAAAATATCTTACAAAATAAATAGCTTTTACAGTGTTAATGTGATTATTATTACAAGTTTTATTGCATTTTGATAATATTTACTCTTGTTGCTTTAAATAACACTTAAATATGTATACAGTCACGGCATAAAGTAAACCAATAGTCTAGAATATTAAAAATGTGGATAAAGGTTCGATGACCGGTCACCAAAAATAAAGCCTTAAATAGTGATCTAAATAAAAATAAGTTTAAAGTCAAAAACAACTTTCCATTATTAATTTATCTAGTCGTCAATTTAAAATTAGCATCTGCAAAAGATATAAACTGTAGTTTGTTTCTATCCGTCCCTCGAGACCTTCGCATTTGTAGGAATTCGCTGTGGCCGGCGACTTTGTCTGCTCTCTCTACCCTCCGTCCTCTCTCCTGTCTCCAAACATAATTTATTCATCGTCACCTTAAAATAAAAGAAACATTCTTTTTATGTTATTGTAATTAAAGCTGAAATCATTTTTTATGATTTCCCATAAAATGATGTTAAATTTCAGTTAAAAGAGTATGTTGTATGTTGACTTTTATAAAAAGCGATTTAGACCAGACAGATCCATTGAGTAGGTAGTTATTGTATTGTAATTATAGCACATGTCAGATTCTTTGTTTTCCTACAAAATGAGAACATTTTTCATCGTAAGAACTATCTAATGTAAGTTTTTGTTATAAGTGGTTGTCATCTCATGTCATCTCATGTCATGTTGAACTAATTACTAATTTCATTAAAATCCGTTGAATAGTTTTATCGTGATTCGATTCGCGAAAGACAAATAATTAAAAGTATATTATTTTGATAATTGTCTATTAAAGTAGTTATTATTTGATAATATTTGTTAATAAATATAATATTAGGTTTAATATTCTCCTTAGTTATTAAACTTACTTTATTTCATAAAAAAAATCATAATTATTATTATTCTTATAAAATATAATGATTTATTTATGTTCTACAAAAGATTTATTAATGATTTATTTTGGAAGACGATGAATCAATTCGTCTCAAGTTTTGATGATGTCTTAAATCAAATTCTGATTATACGAGTACTACCTGTGGGTCAAATATTTAAGTTGCGGGTTAATTGTAGAGTTCATGACCTTCACAGTCAATGAAATATATATAAAAATTAATTAAATAAACATTCTGGCACATATCTTTTTTAAATAATTAAAGTAAGCTAAGCTATATTATAATATTACTCGCAACGCATTTATAAGTTTTGGATGGAATGTCAGTTACGAGTCGGTACTTATCCGCGGCTCCCCGGCTTCACTTGTAATTACCAACGTGGATAGTTTGCTCTAAATGTATTCGGGCAGTCATTTAATATTATGTTGTTATTTTAATAAGAATTTAAATAAACCGATGTCATTATAAAATATCTTTAAAATATTTTTTATTCTTTCATCAAATAAATATTTATAAATAATAAATAGACAAAGTAATACAAAGTGAAGTTAAATCGATTTTTTATAGAATAACAAACAGTGGGCGGACTGTAATGTAGCGTAGATATATTTAAAGGTAAATGACAATGTTTCACATTTATGAACGGACATGCCTTTTAATATGTATATTATATGTACATAATTTGTATATCACTGTGTTTTTTCAAGTAACAAAACAAAGTAATTTCTCAAAATCGTACCGCTATTAATAATATGAGGAATGAGAGGACGTATGAATTGATTTAATAATGGTATTAATAAAATAATTACTATAGAAATAACCTAATAGTTGAATTGTTTACAATAAATATCGTGTAATGTAAGTTTCTTTGTTCAAGATAAAAATATATTAAGTACTTATTTTATTGAAAACACTTACAAATCCGGGTTCGGAGGCTTATCAATTTATAAGCGAATAAAACTACCGGCTACCAGTTCGTTTAAATTAAATTATAAAGAAAATTTCTTATAATAATAAATGTAATCAATGTTGATGTTACATTTTATTTACTTCTTCAAACAATTAAAGGTTAAATAGAGCGGAAGACCGGGTTTAACAACAAACATTGTACCAACAACTTTTAAAGTATTAATAAATACATTTATAACAGAAACGTCAAAGAGAGTCCACGTCCTCAGCTGTAGGCACGTATCCACTACCTCAGAATTAAATATTTTTACTTTCTATCATTTAGGATTAGGATTCAAGTAGAAAGTTTTTGTACACCATTTTCTATTCAAACTTGGAAAATAATTTATTATTCTATTATAGTTTGTAAGTGACAGCGTTGATGTACAACGTGTACATATTTGAAAGGAACTCTAGCTTTTTCAATAGTAAATATGCGCCTTATTGGGCAACTCAAAAATACATCTTTTCAAATATGTTTATAATAAATATAATACAGATCTACTAAATATTAATATACATGGGACTATAGTAAAAGTGCAAAGAGGTATTTCCATCAGTATTTATAAGAGGTGGGTGCTAAGTCATATTTTATATGTTCCTTAACCGTTCTAATCGAATAACATTACTGATAGAATGGAAACAAACAACACCTCATGAACTTAGTTAAAAGAAATTGCGTTCAGCTTATAATTAAATCACTTCAAATTTATTTAAAAAATGAACAGTTTTAGTAACATTGTACATTAAAATATATTTTTAACGAGATCAATTATTTATATACATAGAAAAATAAAAAGAGCTGTAACTTTAAGAGCGCTCCGGTTTGGTTTAGTTATATCAGTGTCAAAATCATTATTATTATATTTCAACAGTTACTGTAATTATCAACAATATTATATTTATTATTTATATGTGTTTCTTTCAACATAATATTAAGTTCATATAAAATACGAACATATTTCATACAAACTTTGAAAAGCTGTCTTTTATCAAATAAAATAAAATCAAACATAAAAACAATGAAAACTGCTTTGTTGCTAAAATTTTTTAAATTAGATTCTAAGTATAAATCTAAGAATATTTTTTTCTTTATAAGTTATTAAAATTTAGTTTTCCATAAAAATTATAGAGCACCTTGAGCACCCTTTAGTTTAATTGTCTGAAACACATCACGAGCGTAGCTCGAGGATCGCGATCATCAACAGTACTCATACTATTGTAATTAAAATGTTTTTAATATTCTTGGTACTTGAACTTGAGCCATGCTGTCTTCACCGCTTAGATCAAGCCATGAAAAAAATAACCAAGAAACAACCTAACAGCCATATCAATAAGACACTCGTAAATTTTAAGAACGCATAGTAATATTTGATAGAGATACTCAACTCGCTTTTAAGATGAGTTTTGTAAACGTATATAAAGGAAAAGTTCGATGTCAAAAGCATCAGTGCGTATTATTCTATCATCGTAGCAGCATCTTGAACTTGAGATATAATGAACTGGGTAAACTCTTTTGTTAAATTACTTTAAGACAATTTTGTCAATGTAAAGTAATATGTTATTAGAAAGTTTCCAATGGATGTGATTTTGCATTTCTGGATCTGCAATACTTATTATATATATTTGAAATATATATATTATTGATATTCTGTTATAAATAATGTTTGAGAAATATATTATAAATAGGTTACAGTTATATAGTTTAACGTCATTGTTTCAGGTATTCTTTGCCGCTTTTATAGTGGTATCTAGTGCCGCTAAACTCGATCATACATATCTACCTCCTGCATCAGCTTCATCAGCTGGTGGTAGTCCAGGATCCTTACTAGCTCCTCTCGTCAAATCTGAAGCACAAAGTTTGCCGATTGGAAGTTTCGTGAACGAACATGATGGCGTGGTAGTTGATGTTGCTCCTGTTGGTACCAGAGCATCGCAATCGGGATTAGGAGGTCCCAGAATCTCGTATGGATCAACAGACTCCAAAGTAGGAGACGCCGCGTTTAGAGGACCTCCGAAAACTAGTGACAATGCACCAGCAGTTGTTGAATCTAACCCTGATTTATCAGCTTTTCATAAACCGTCCAAACCATCTAGAACTAGCTTCCAGATATCCAGAGATAGTGGAGCTCACATTACAAAATACCACAACGATATAGCTAATGACCATTACAGCTATGGATTTGAAGCAGATAATGGAATAAAGTCAGAGGAAAAGGGAGTAATTTCAAATGGAGTTCAAGCAGAGGGTGGGTTTTCTTATGTGGGTGACGATGGGAAAGTGTACAGTGTTGCTTATACTGCGGATAAAAATGGATATCGTCCAGTGGGCAGTCATCTACCGACACCACCACCTATTCCAACGGAAATACTGAAAGCCTTAGAACAAAATTCAAGAGAAGAAGCTGCTGGTGTTTCTGAAGACGGTAAGTTGCACATTTTTTACAGTCTACATATATATTGCTATGAAATTGATATATAAGTAATTTTTATTATTTTTTTATTCCGAATACAACTTAACATTTTTTCTGCACCCATTCTTTTAATTTACTAAAAAAAAATATTTTGTCCCATTTCTTTATTTCTGTACAAAGTTTACGTAAGAGTGTGAATACTATTTCTCATTAATAATGTTACAATAAATTGTACTTCATTTAGCTATTAAAGTATATGATATTAAATAAATCGAAATTTATTTGTAGTCAAGTGTACATAATTGAGTGGCGCACGCGCATCATTGGCGCGCATCATTGGATTATAAAAGGCATCAAAGTGATCATAGTAACGGCTATTTAATTATAGCTGTTAACATTCTCATCGAGTTAAAAATATAAATCTAGTTAAAAGTATCATACCTACCGCGCTCGATGTAATGTTGGCGCTTAGTTTTATTCGTGAAGCGTACTTGTGGTTACTATATTTAATAATCTGAATGTTATCATCAGATCAGTACTGAAATAATGTGAATATAGGTCCTTTTTAAAAAAGATATTGAAATATATTTATTAAAGTAATTCCTTCACAGTTCATTCCTGCCAATCCTTCACGATTTTACATGAATGAAATGCACGTTAGAGTCAAATATGTTTTCATATAATAAATAAATCGGCATTCAAAATCGTGAAAGTGAATTTAAATCAAACGTATTCATACAAGAAGCACATTATTATCGTTTTTTAAAATGTGTACTTCAATTAAATATTGAAAGCTGTCCCGTTCAAGTTAACCTTGTTAATCATCTTACATGTAGTAAAACTAGTGTTATTTAATACATGTATATTAAAATGTCAAATTAAAATCCTCTAAAGTTATACGGATATATATATTGTTATTATATTTTTTAAAGTTGATTTCAATGTAGGCATTATAAGTATTCTTACTAGGCATAAAGTTTTCATACATTAATTTCCACTGATTCAGAAGATACCTGCCATTATGCCCCGTCAAGAACACGTCATTTAAGAATACTAAATTATTTTATTTATTGTATTATTTTTTGACTTTAGATATATATTTATACATTTATAAAAAATGAATAAAAGCGTTTTTAGTTGCTTTTTCATTTTAGACATTTTCACTAAAAATAATAATATAATATATAACTCGTTTATCTTTTCTTATTTATCTAAATTTTTTTGGTTAAAATCAAAGAACTGTATTGTTATAAATAACATTTCCAGTATAAGAGTTCAGTTGATTTGTTGAAAATATACGTTAAAATGTAAACCAAATTCCAGCAATATCTATAGTAAAACAGTTTGTTGTCATAAAAGAGTTCATTATAATGATTGTACTAACAACATCTTATAATAGACAGACCTATATTTTTATAATTTATTACTATCTTGTTGCAATTTTGTAGGTTTAGTTTTAATATTTAATTACGTGTAAAACTGCTTTGCTGTTATTTCTTAACTGTAACTGCTAGTCTTAAATGATTCGTAATAATAATATCAAATCAAATCAAATCTAATGTTAATGTTTAATAATATTGTCTTCTATTGAATCACCCTTGTGTTTTGTTCCCACAATCATAGATGAGATTAACTTAAATACCCATTGTAAAGAATGACAAATGTACCGCTGTTTGAATTATAGTTAAGGCAGAGGCGTTGACAGATGACTAACCACTTTCGTTTCTTATTTACAGGCTCTTACGATGCTCAAAAATACAATACAGGTGATTACACAAAAAGCGATGCTAATGGTGAATATAATGATAGACAAACGATTAAATTTAGTATTCGACCTGAATCTAGTGCAGATACTAGAGGTACAATTATAAATAAAAACCGAGGGTCTTTTATAAAACCGATAATTTTTGGCGCGTTTGAGGGCTCTAAAGATAATACAAAACTTGAATCATCTAAAATGTCTGAGCAAATAAATGGATTCGGTATTAATTTTATCAATAAGAACAATTTTGACCAAGAGCAGATGAATTTAAATGCTGGAATTGGTACAAGAAACGATAATCTACAACAAAAACTTCCACAATCCAAATCTCCCAATTCAGGATCATCATTAATAAACAAAGACCGTAGTAGCAACATTATACCCCCAAAACCGCTTTCACAACAAGATCTTCAAGAAGCAACCAGTTCAGGATTGGATAACCCTAGGCCCAGCTCTTACGATACTTCCTTTTCCACAGTGGTTTCGGATAATGTACCTTCAAAACTAAATGAACAACCTAGACAAGAGTTTGTAACAAGGTCTGATTCAGAAGAAAAACAAAATCAGCATGTGAGGTTTGACCAATCGTTTAAAAAGCCAACGCAAGGAGTGTTCCCACAAAATGTTGGTGTTAGCATTTCCGAATCCAAACTACCAGCCAGACCTTTGAATGTTAACAAACCGGTAGTATCAAAACTCAAAGATCAAAATCTTTCTCAAAATTCATTTACAACTCAGGCAATTAATAACCAGATGACTCATAATTTAAATAATCGTTTTTCTACATTGCAATCTAGCACTGGTACATTTAATTCTTTTCGTCTCAACCAGGGTCAGGCTACCAATGATAGAATGAGAGGTACATCTAGTTTTTTCCCACCAACGAAACCTGTCTTGTCAACAAAACAGCCAGAAAGGATATTAACAACTCCTTTTGAATCCTTTACAACTACAAACAACGCTCAGTTGCCTACAAATTTTGGTATTAACCACGAGCACAATACTGGTATTAATTTTGCTGGTTTTCCTGGAATAACATCAACATCGACATTCACGAGTATACCTCCTACTCAGCAAGAAATGAAAACTCAAACAATGCCTCAGTTTACTTCAACAACTTATAACGAATTAAAAGTTACCGATTCACCATTTACTTTATCGTCGCAACCATCACAGGATTTCAACATCCAAAATCAACAATACAAGCCCACAGAGAGCAAATTACAAACAATGTCCAAAGTGTCTTCGAACCAGCCTAATAGAATTAATTTATCTTCAAGTACTCAAGACCCAAATCTTATTAAATCTACCCAATTTTATGAACAAAATCATGGTCTAGATAATTCCTACTTTTATAACAAACCGTTCAAGACTTTTAGTACAGATTCCATTCGTGCTGATATTAACGCTCAAAAATTTCCGACCACCTCCGTGGATCAACTTGATATCGGATTCACAGATAGGAGTAAGCAAGATACCAAATCTACTGAGAAAAATAAAGATTTTACCTTTTCTACTTATAGCCAAGGTACCAGTGGATTCAATAGACAAACAAATTTTTCGACGTTGGCTCCTATCTCACAAACAACAATTTCTGAGAACAAAGGTTCTTACGAAACTAAAGGTATTACACAAGCTTCTATATCACCTTTTCCCTCAATTTTTCCAACTTCATTAAACTTCAAAGAATCTGGTAAAATCACATTTAATCCATTCCAACAAAATATGAAAAATAATAGTCAAAGCCAATTCGAGTCTAATAAAGAAACCACAGATCAAGATAATTTTAATGAACATAGCAACTTAAAAACTCAACAGTACGATAATAAAATTTACGAATACAATAAACCACTACAATACTTTCCATCTGCATCTGGAAACGTAGCAAACAAGCAACTTGGTTCCCTTGATGCACAATTTAGCATAACAACGCCATTCCATGCGAATGAAAATAGAACCTCTAATCAAAACGAACAAAGTTCATTTGAAACGCAAAAAACTTCAATGTTTGATGAACAAGACAGGAACACAAAACCATTTAAATTTCAACCGTCGTCTCAACAATTTAATGATAAACTAACAACATCTAGCCTTCAAAATCCAAAAGATGTGTCAGAAATACAAAACCAAGGCATAGAAAAATCTTCTCAATTTCAAATATATGATTACACTAAACCTTTACAAAGTGCATTTTCAAAAGAACATTTTAATAAAAATGGAAACCAAGAAACTCAATTAAGAAAACAATTCAATAAGCAATCTACCACTGCTTATACTGCAAGCTATACAGAAACTATGGATAATTCCCAGAAAGATGCTCAGCTTACCACACAGTTTGATCAAGAGGAGTTTGAAAGAAAAACTGAAATGCCAGAATTTTCGAAAACTGCTTCCACATTCAGTCCCTCAATATACCAATATACAAAACCTGTACAGAGTTTTCTAACAACATCCCAACAACAGTACGGTAACTCACAACTACCGCAAAGAGAAACAACAGTAGGCGTCATGTCTACAAATGTTGGTCAGCAATATTCTAGCGCACAACGCTTTGGCGTCCCATCCTTCCAAAATCGGTTCAATTCAAAACAATCCACGACTTCTCAGTTTACACAAGGAAATCAAGCATCTGCTACTCAATTTATTAATAACCGTTCAACATCTTTTACAAATTCCGAAAATCAGGAAAATATTGGTGAGATTTATCACTACAAGAAACCTAACCAAACTTTACCGTCTACAGAACAGATTATAAAGCCTCTTCATAAAGGACGGAATCAACAATATAATTCTCAGCTTCAAAACAAAGAATCGGATATGGCTTCGTTATCTGAGATGTTGACAACTTTGACGTATCCAAACCAGCCAAATGATGCGTCTATTTCTATCAGCTCCCAGGAAGAACATTCTTCCAATTACAATCAACGACCTCAACAAAATTCACAATTAGGTGAAATCTATGAATATTCTAAGCCGGCTCAAATTTTAACTACCCCAGTACAGAATAATATTTTGGGTCAAAATATTAATCACCAAGTCGGACAAAGATTTGACCAAGTTAATTCTAACTCAAACATTTTTAACCAAAATCTAAGCGGTGATAGTTCAACTATCCAAGATGAACCAATGTCGTCACCGTTAATGGTAACTGAAACGAATTCTAATTTCGAAGATAAGTCTACCAAACCCGAAGGGACATCAGTGAACCAATTTGGCTTTCAGAGCGCGTGTTGTCGCGGTTTGCAAACCCAAAAACATAGAGAATCTCAATTGACGCATGGTACTCTTCAAAATACAGGGAGTTCAGACCTAAAAAGTCTCCAAAATTTTGAAGCCCAAAAATTAACAACTCAAGGCCTTAGTACAGGAGAAGACTTCGGAGGCCCTAGGAAACCCCCAAGGGTCGACGAAACAGGCTATCACTACTGATTATGATACAGGATATTGTAAATTATATAACGTTGTATATTGAGAGTAATATGTAATAAATTATTATGTAAATAGGTAAAAGAAAATCAAATACTGTAATTTCATATTACAAAATAAAAACATACATAAATATATATTGTGTTTTAATTATTGTCTACTGTTGTCTACTGTTGTCTACTGTTGTCTACTGTTGTCTACTGTTGTCTACTGTTGTCCGCGAGGACTTTAGAACACAGAGCTCACAAGAAACTCCTGCGCTCGAACTTTTTTTGGTCACCTTTATTTTTTAAATTGCGCTCTATGAAAAGCCCTATTACTATTTCAACGGTATAATTTAATATGTCATCTCAAATTGTCCCCTCCCCCCGCAGCGTTACCTGTTACGTTGCGCGGGGCCTCTCATAACGCATTATTTTATTATTGTATTATTTTCTTTTGAAAATAATCTTATATTAAATTATCAATATAAAAAGAATTTTATAAATAATGAAACAGTTTCTAATAAAATACCATTTAATAGAAAAAGGATTAATACAGAGGTATAAATAATATGTTTCGATTATTGTCGGCACTTTTATCAACTTTTAAAATGTAAAAAGTAGTTATGGTGGCGTTACTAAAGGAGTTGGACATCTGGTACCGCGGAATTTATTGTAAATATTGATACGTTCTATAATAGTGTATTTTTTTTGTTCTATCACAGTTTCCACAGTTCTACAGTTCCACAGTTGTCACAGCGCACGCGATGACATTTTTTAGGACAGATACCTTGGGCTACATTATTGCATTTTTATTAGGCATCCCTATTTTTTTTTTAATGTAATATAGCCTATGTCTTTCAGTGTTGCAGAAATGCAGCTCTCCAATGTTAGAATAATGTTTGAAACCGATGCAGTAGTTTTGGTGTGAAAACAATACAATGATACAAAAATACAAATTAAAAGTTACCTCTTTATATCATTAGTATAGAAGTATAGATAGCAGTCAGGAAAAAAGTGTCTTCTAGAAATAGTTATGTTACTAGTTTACTTAAACATACGTTTTGTAAAATTTGTAGCATCAAGTAAAATAATAAGTAGAACATAATGTAATAAAAATATATAAATCTGTTGAAATGTATATATAATGAAGAACAAGTAACACATACATAAATACTTCGTTATAACTGAACCAATCAGATTTTAATATCTTAGTATGAAATTCAATTATTCATAATGGGTTATATTGTAGTCTTGGAAAATTATTTATAATTAGTACTATTTGTGACAGGACTGGCGAAAAAACTCATAATATATATTAATTGCAAGGAAATAAATATTCTCCACCACACACGACCTCACAATATAATGGAGTTATTTCTAAATAGTAGTTAGTGGTCCTGCAGTGGCAGAATTTAAATCATAATCTATTAAAATGTTGAGAAACTTTGTGAGATTCTCTTAACATTATGTATACTACATTTTATTTTATTCTTATACGTCAATTGTTTATTGTTCAGGTTCTATGACAATATATATTTATATATATTTTTAGATCTATATTCGTTAACTTTCCAACGGTTCCGACCAAATCACGGTGTTTGAATGTATACCGTGCTTAAATACCATACGTCTTTGAAAATGCACTTCTGTAATTTTATAATAACGTTTCAAGAACTAAGATAGCTTAAGAAAATTTTGATTCAAGCATAAAATGAAAATAAGCCCTATTTAAAAAAAGATATATTTTTATTCCTACTTGGTGACGTAAGATAACGAATGATGTCTTTTCTCTTCAATAAAGAGATCTGTTACAATTCACAACTTGTTCGCAACTGTTTATCTTCACGAACTTCACAAAATAAATTGTATTGCTTTATTGTGTATTTACTACTTTGAATATAAACGAAGCTTGCTTATTTCATTTAAATAACTTAAGTAGAGAAATAATGATCATTGTGTTCAGTCATATTACTTAGAATATATTGGCAGGCCTGCTGTCTGACGTAACGTAAACAAATTTATTCTGGGTCGAGGAAAGATGTAAAAAAAATAATTGTAAGTATATTTTCGTATTATTCCGGTGTCATCGCAAAACAAAGAACTGAATTATTCATAGTTTAATAGATAAAAATGGTAACATCTCAGACACTGCGAGCTGTGGTTCTATATTGACAAGGTTGTGTTAATATTTAGATTGAACTGATCCAACAATGTCTCTCTTAACTATAATATAGTTTAATTGCTACATATAATTCTTTTTTTTTTTTGTTTGCTGATAGAGTTTTTTCTAAATGTTTAAAAGTTACAATTCTGAATATTATTTTTTTCAACCCATTGTTTTATTATTATTATTATTTTGTTTTATATTAGTAGGCTCTACCACCCTCAAAATTAATTATTACATTTGATAACAAAGCAGTTTCACATATTTTTGATTACAAATACATTATTAATAATGCTTGGTAGATTTTTTTCCGCTAGACTATTATTATGAATATAACTCCTTATTTTAGTAAAGTGCCTGACACTATAGTAATAGCAATATATCAGATCTTCTCTACTGCTTTATAAGAAGCGACAGCATTATATTAACAAACGTAAGTGCCAACTGTTCTGAGGATGTAACGAACTTACTACGAACTAGTTTTAATTTTGGCAACTATTTCGTAAAAAATATTACATTTAAAAAATAGTAAAACTGAAATTTTATGTTTAAAATTTACAAACAAACATTTAGAACAAAGCGTTTACGCAAAACCTTCTATCACAACAAAACCTTCCAAAGCAGAATAATAATTAAAATATATAGTCAAGAAACACATTGTTGGGTCAGTTCAATCCAAATATTAACACAACCTTGTCAATATAGATCCATACTTTGAAAGTATCAAAAGCAATCGAAATAAAAACGAAAATCATTATTGAAATCGTGAGGTTAGTTCAGTCATTAGTGTCTTTGTAATATTTAAAGTATCTTCCATTTAAATATATAACTATACATACACCATCATACCACGGCACGGCTTTTGTTATTGTCTCATCATTTACAAATGTCATTTACTATTGAATTATGATTTACTTTACTTTAATAATTATTTAAATGTTTTTGTTTCCACAAATAGTATTGTTATTTTAAAAGTTTCTTTATTACCAAATTTAAATATATTGTTGACGGAAAGTTTTTTATATTCATATAATGCACTAAATATTATAACCAGTGCATTACAAGCAGACGGACAGGCACAGGTCAAAGAGAAAGGTCGAGGTCCTGAAATAAGAGTGAGGTCCATCGACGAGCGGCCACGAGCTCACGTCAGTCGTGTAGGCGAAGTATCGATTCTGACCAAACATCACGACATTTAATCAATTATTACTTAGAGAACGTATAATAGTATTATACATAATTATACTCACAGTAAAAAAGTAACATATATTATATATAGTGATATATATAAACATATAAAAGACCACATTGACAAATATATATTTATAAAATAAGTAATATCGATGAAACAATTGAGCTTCAATGAAGTATTTCGTCTATATTTTGATAAAATAAATAGCACTTAGCTATACTAAAATAATTAAAATAAGATATTAAATTTATTATTCAAAGTAATCAAAATAATGTCAGTTACAATATACCTGTGCCTTTTGCGTGCTAATAATTTCAACTTCTTAAATGTCATAAATCTTAGAGTAGAAATGATTCAAATGTACCTATATATGAAATATAATTATAAATATAAGGTAATGGCGATAACTTCAACAGTAAATTTAAAGCTTAAATTTCGGTCAGAAATATTTTTTTAACCTGTGATTATTGGAATCTTAATTAGAAAAATTGAAGGGCTTAGCGCCATATATTTTATTTTTCAAAAACTAAATTATTTTTGCCCCCCTTATATATTTCCCTATTACCTACCTTGTATAAATTATTCTTTTACAAATATTCCTAATAAAATAAATAATATTTTATTTAATTTTACTGAAAACATATTGTATCATTTTACAATTAATAATATAAAATAATAACAAACCTTACATGCCAGTGAAGAATTTTTAAATCATCATACTAAAAATATAATGACTGCCATTTTTTTTGTAAGAAAAAAAATGAAATATCCATTTATATAATTAATTACCTTTTATTATATTATTCATTACTGAAAATTAGAAAACGGATTTTATAAATTTTTCGTATCGTACTTTGCCTTTTTTAAGTTACACGCTTATCCCCTTTTTTATCAGAATCCATTATTTATTTGGAGCTTGTTTGTATACAAATGTTAAATTGTTATTTTTTGTTGTAAACAAAAACGTAATTTGAATATTCGAAGCGATTCTTTAATTAAATGTAAAGAAAATTATTTCGGATCAAACATACTTTTGTAAAGAATAATCTTTTGAAAAGCCACAAAACATTATTGAAAATGTCTGATCCATCTGATCCACGTGTCCTCATCTTAGGAATGTTCTTGAACCGTGAAAAATTATTAAAAAAATTCTCAATTTCTTGATTATTTACACATTCATGGTAATTAAATAAAATTACTCGTTCCCGTTATAATAATGTGAATTTTATTATTGTTGCAAAATATTATTTAATCTGTAATGTTTCTAAGCGTGACGGCGATTATTTTATTTCCAAAGTACCATATTACAAATTTAATAATTTTAAAAATACTTATGTTTATTAAAATATAGCTTACTTATGTGTTCTAAAAATATGTATTCTTCTATACAATAATCTCATTACCTAGAGATCACATACTTCTCTTACATCTTTGTTTTAACTCATACAAATATATTATTTTATACTTATATATTATATATTCTACTTATAGAACGATTTAAGAAAATCTATTTTAATTTTCTAAAGAGACAAATAGATAAGAAGTTTATATAAAGAATGCTAAATTCATTGAAACGGTAAGCGATACGGTAGCTCATTAGGCACAGCTTTGGGTCGGTTCAAAAGTGAATTAATCAGATTGTACAGTGAAAATGATCCCGTATCGATTAATGTTTCATTGGATATATATTTTAAATTTAAGCAAGCTTATCATGGCTCAATTTTCAAGCTAAACAATTTCAAATATTATAAGAATATTACTTAATTATAAAATATCAAATAGATTACAATATTTATACTAAAGCACTCTATAATTTGAATTACCCCAAGGTGTAGGCCTAAAAAATAACACGCGAACTGACACGTCAATCACGAACAGTGTCGTCATTGTAATAAGAACATTAAAAAAATTAAAAAACACCATCAGGTTGCCTAATTTGTAAACGATTTCTTTGCAATATACTATAAACATAAATATATATTTATAGACTATTGCATATTCATATATCTGGTACTTATTGTACATGTAAACCCTATTAAAATATAATTCTTTAATGTTTCATTTATTTCGCTTTAAAAGTGTTGTAAAAATGTTTTGTTTTCTAAAACTACTATAAACAGAGTACAAGCAATGTCACGGTAGATCATTATATGGTGCTCGTTTTAGCGATATATGATCACAATAATTAGTTTATCAGCAAAAATTAAGCAAGAGTTACACACACAAGTGAACTGAAGATTCACTCCGGTGCCAAAGGTTACTGCCGTGAGTCAAGTTAAGGCTGAGTCTATGATATAAATATGGGAAGAAACAGTCCATACACATTCACAGTTCATCCTCTGCAGCAAGTGCAGCTTTTAAAATGAAGCTGGTAATATATTTAATTATTTAAATATAATATAGAATCGACTACAAGCTTAGATTATAATTATATATTTCAACCACCAGCAAAAGTATCACAATTGTAGAACTGTAACTTAAACAATATCTGAAAAAAATCCTATTTATTTATTTTGTAATAAGTCTCCTACTTTTTTCAGTTTCTCGTCTTGACAATTATAGCTTATGGCTATGCTGATAAGTTGGACAGGGCATATTTGCCTCCGCCAAATGCTGCTTCATCTGGTGGTAGTCCTGGATCATTAACTGCGCCTGGAGTCCAACTGGAGGCTTTCGGACAAGGACTTCCAGTTTTTGGTCGGCAGCCAGGACAAAGTGGTTTCGAAAAGCCAATCTCAAACCAGAATGGATTATCTGGAAATGTCCAAAATAGTCCTGGAACTTTCGGTAGTACTTTCAAAACAAGCGGTGTTGAAAATACTCGCGTCACTGCTAGTGGTAATGCATATGGACCGTCAACGGGAATAAGTGCCTTTTCTGGAACTAACAACCCAGCGCTAAGTGCTGTACAACAGTATTCTACAAATGGATTCAGTGATAACAACCAAAACCTCCCATCCACAGGTGGTCAATCTACCTCAGACTCTTTTACCCAAGGGTTTGGAAAAGGAGTTCAAGGTTTTAATGATATTGCTCAAGTATACAATCAAGAACGTCCTCAAGCGGCTGCTGAAAGAAATGCGGAAACTTTAAAATACATTAACGAAAATAATGGTGAATCTTATTCGTATAGTTATGAAACTTCTAATGGTATATCTGCAGAAGAGTCCGGTATTGCAACTAACGGAGTCATGGCTCAAGGAGGCTATGCATATACTGGTGATGATGGCAAAGCATATTCAGTCAGTTATACCGCAGATGAAAATGGTTACCAACCACAAGGGGAACATTTGCCAACTCCTCACCCTATTCCTGAAGAAATATTAAAATCTATAGAGGAAAATGCAAAAGCGGCCGCAGCTGGTATACAAGAAGGTGATCTTTATTATTATTCATTGTTAAGCGCATAGGAGTTAACATAAAATTTAATAATCTCATTATTATTTGTCTTTTTGATTTAACTATTTCAATTCGGTAGTTTTCACAAAAAGACTGTAAAATAAGTGAAATAATTTTGATATTTAAAAAGTTACTTCACATGTTATATTAAAACAGTGACTTTTTGAAAATTATAAAAACCTAATTTATTTGTATATTTTCAGGAGCATATCGGCCCGAGGAATATGAATCTGAAGTTTCACCACAGCAATATAATATCGGGTCTGCTGCCCCTTATCAATCAAAGCCAGGCCAAAAACAAAGTCAAGGTCCTGCTTACAACCCAACCCAAACCAATGAATACCAAACACCCAATCAAGGAATTAGTGAACAAAATAAATTTAGTCAATCTGGCCAGAGCAGCCCGGTCGGACAACAATATGATAAAGATTCAATTTCCGGTCACCAGTTTGGGCAACCAAATCAAGGACAGACCCAGCAAAATACTCCAGGCTTAGCTCAGAAATCAAGCCAAAGCTACAGACCAAGACCTTCTCAATCTCAGACACAAAGTGTTATTGGTGGACAGTTAAATAATCAATCACCTATTCGTGGATCTTACGATCAAAATTTTGGACAATTTCTTCAAAGGCAGGAAAGCGGATACCAGTACAATAAACCTCAAAATTCTTTCCAACCAATTACTTTCAAACAAGGCTCAGCAAATCAATATAACCCACAAGCAGGTAGTCAAGGACAGAACACTTTTTCGTCGGGTCCAAGTGCTTCCGGTTCCATATATAAAGGAAATCAAGATAAGTTGAATCCTTCATTTGGAAACCGGCCTTCCAATAATTTATATAGATCCCAGCAAACTCAATCACAGATTAGTTCAGTTCAACAAACTACTTCAGCGAACAGACCCTTACCTCAAAGTGGTTTGAACAGACCCCAAAATGAAATAACATCTTTTCCTAAGCAAAGCCAAGAAAATCAGAATAATCAGCCTTTTGGCTTCCAAGAAGGCCAACCTACTGGTCAAGGATACCAATACCAGGCAAAACAACCATCACTAGGATTTGACAAACTTAGTACAAATAAAAACTCTGGTTCTCAGAATGAAGGTATTTCTAACCAACCTTCCTTCAATTTCAATAGTAACCAAAAACAAGGACCGCAATCATCTTTTTACGAATCGTCTCCGCAACTCCAGCAATCAATCAAACAACAGTCTTTGGGATCGTCTAGCGGCCCTAGCCAAAATTCACAGTTTTACAACACAGTTCAAAATGGAGTATCTGTAAATAACCAAGCAGGACAAAGTCCTCAGTTACCACAGAAAGCCAATCAACCATCATTCAGTTACAAACAAACCCCTAACAAGATCTCGCAATATCAACAATCCGGAAATCAACCCAGCTATGGTAATAGACAATCTGTTCAGGGAGCCCAATTGCCATCAGGTGGTCAAAGCTTTGGAACTAACACTTTAGGACAGGGATCCACAGGTGCTTCAAGACCAGCTCAAGCACCTTACCAATATAATAAGCCCAGTCAAGGCTTCACAACGCAACCCTCCAATTTTCGTCAACTCGGTTCTCAAGCATCTAAAGGAAAACCTGGCCAAGGAAATCAGGATAGGTCCGAAGATTTCGGAGGTCCTCGTCAACCACCTAGCTTCAGCTCTCAAGAAGGATACAAATATTAGCCTTAAATTAAACAAAATTGTAAAACTAACGATGCATTGATTAAAAGTATCACGTATTGTCATTTTAAGTAGCCGCATGTGTAGAAAATCCTAAAAATATAATTTTGTACATTATTTGTGTATAAAAAAGTGTACTTGAAATCACTATGTGATTAAATAATGAATTTAATAAACGATGAGAAAAACAAAACTGTTTATTTATTCATCAAAATTGAATCCACTTACCTCCCGTAGTTCACATAAATTATCCAATAATGACCTTAGTTTGAATTGGCACTAATAATATATAAAATAAAGCAATTACTTTGTTTATACCACTGACCCTCGACGAAACTAAATGCTAACAAAATCACTAGAGAAACGAATGCTAGTAATATGCTAGTAAAAGCTAATAGTTTAATTTTAAAAATTTATGAAAATATTATTATATATTTTCATCTGAAATATTTTACATTAATTATTCACTGGTTCCTTTTATTATTTTGTTTTACGAAACCAACTTTAAGTCTAAAATATATAAACAACATAATGACAACTAAATCAAATAATATGACAACATTTTTGTATAAAGGGCAAGATAGAAGTTTACGAAATTGAATTAGTAATAAAGATATTGAGAATTATTCTTCATTTTCATAGATCTTATCATCAATTATACTAATAGGTAATATAAAACGCGGTTAGTCTTTTCTCATTTTAGCTTTGAGTGAATATTAATATTTACCAATACTATATTAACGAATCATGTATAGTACCTATTAAATGAGGTCATGTCTAGTTCCTAAACGGATCTAGAAGGTATTCGTATTCGAATATCAATTTCGCGTGTCTCACTTGAACTCGTTACTTGAAGCAGCTTCACACGACAGAGATAATCGCTCTCGGGATGTCACGGAGGTACACACAGACACACAGGTACATATACACACATATACACTGCTCTGGGCTTTTCACACTGTGTTGGTTTATCCAATCCTATTTTCATATTTATTTCGTTACAGGGAGTTATCAACAAACATGATCAATAACAATTTAGCGCCAGATATATATTTAAAATAAATCCTTATTATTGTCCATATTACTCTGAAACAAAATAGTTAATAATATGAATCGTGATATATTACTGTCTATAAGAAGTTCGGATGTCACAAAGCTCTAACGTTTCAAAAGGTAAATATTTATTTATGGATATGGCAGTAAGGTAAAATCGTTCTTATAGTATATTTAATAAAGTACATAAATAATCCTTTCAAAATAAACCTTCTTTATTGACAGTTGACGAGATTTATCACATTTATAAGAAAATATCGTTCTCTAGCAAAGTAAGAAGACTGATTTTTATTTTACATTACTTACTAAATTTTGAGCTATTCTTAGTACTATCTATTTCTAAATACTTTAATAAACAATGAATACACAGATATAATTTAAATCCGTCCAGCAGCGATGTTGTATTGGAGTCACAGAACAAGTGTTATAATAATCCAGGCCTGATGGTGACGACAAATATCGAATTATACAATCGTTACATTTTTATTGTATCTGCAGGTGTCCTTCAAGCATTCCAGACATTAAATATAAATTATGAATTTATCAATGTACTTATATATAATAAAACTACATATAAAGAAAGACGGAGCAAATTATACAACCTGCTCTTTACGTGTACACTACTCTTACTAACTATATATATAACAAATGTTACTTCATTTTGGATAAAAAACTAACCAAATTACTTCAAATATTAACCTTGTTGCTATAAATTCGCCAAGCCCAATTATTACTTATGATTACCGGAATCACGTACAGATCGCTCATTTAGTAAACGGGTAATACGTCACGTGAAAACGTACAAATATTTTGAAACTGTTTCATTAGATTGCTCCGGCGTAATCTTGAGATCGTGTGAACGTAGCTTTACTTTTAGAGATCCCTGGTTGTAATATAATTAGTTTTGCTTCCAAAATAATGTTTGTTGATTATTTTTGTTAGTAATAATAATTTACAATATACAAATGCTTTTTGTTTTTTTTAGTTTATAAATTAGAAAATTTAAAAATAGAAGATAATACACATCACAAACAGAAAATCAGATCTCTTAAATCTAACAACGATATAAAGTTTCTACAATCTAAATATTACAAAATATTTAACAAAAATGTCCAGTTCCGGCTGACAACACTAGTATTATTTAAGGATATAACTCTTATATAACACTAAGACGTCCACTCAGACACGCGCGAACCCATCCAGAGCTGCGAGTATTGGATCAACAATCCATAAATGATCTTAAAATATTATCTTCGTATAATTTTATCTTTTTCAATATAAAATATGTTTTTATTATGCTATGATCAAAATGACGCCTTTAAATTTTAGTCTGTAATAATATAAAAAATAATACCAATACGTTGCCCCACGTCAATAAACACAAGACGAACAAACTCTACTTGTAATTGTATTTAGTAATAGCACCAAATGTCCGAAAACAAAACACTCATTGTCATTCAGCGTCGAATAGTTCGGTGTTTAAGTTTCTTAACTTTATTTGATACTTTTAGGGACGAAGTTTCGTATATTTTTAATGTTTTACACGAGGTAGTAGGTATTATATACTTAGCTTGTATACTCAGCTTATGTACTAATCTTATGTACTCAGCTCATGTACCTACTTAGCCTATGTAGCCTATGTACTAAGCGTAACTAATCTGTCAGTGTTTGTGTTTGTTTTGTTGTCACAGCAACGTACTACACATTTTTTATGTATTTCCGCTTTAGAATAATTGATTATAAAATATTGAAAAAGAAATTAACTTATAAATCAGACAGATAATAAATTACTAACAACGTATTGGCATTCTGTGATAGCGTCAAGTTAAATGTTAAATTGTATTGATAGCTTACGTACACTTTTGATCTTGCAATAGTATACTTGTACTGCAGCTATATTTGAAATATCTGACTGAAAATAACATTTCTTTTTCTTACAATAATGCTTCACAACAAATATTTTAGAAACTGTTCGGATGTGTAATGGAGGCAGGTTATGTTTTCGCCCGGTTGACTGCAAAAACAAACCCGTGAGGCCTCACTAAAATAAAGATAATGGTTAGTCCGTCGAGTCCCGGATGTCGGTCCTCTCCATCTCATATATCGGATGATATCCGCAGGTTGGGCCAAGGTTACAACATTTTTTTTCTGGTTATATTATAATCTTGGTTATCGTAACCAAAACACAAAACATAATGACTAAAACAAACATAACGTTCTAGCTCTTGTCATTAAAAGTGCTTGTCAATATATCAAAATGAAAAGAATCAATGACATTGACATATTTTGCCAAACTCAATAACTTTGATGTCTCCTGTATGGTATGTATATATATTTATATATACATATATATATATATATATATACCCAGGATGATAATGATTAAATATATTTTTTCTTTTAGGACATACTGTTAGTATAGCGGCATTACATATTGGAATATGTACTCGTATCTGTTGAGATTAGAAATCTTTAAACATATTCAAGCAACACGTTTTTACGAGTGTAGTATTATATTATATATATGTATATATACGTATATTATATTGATCGAAAATATAGCATCTTAAAATTAATGTTATTCCGTGTTATATAAATACAGATTTCTATTTAAAAATATGATTATAACGAAACTTTATGTTTTACATTTAAATAATAAATCAACATTTAAATAATAATATATTATCATAATTATCACGAATACCTAATTTCTAATGATTTTACAAGTAATTGTAATTAACCTTATATCATATGATATGATATTAATATTATTTATTCTTTATTGTACACCACAAAATTAAAAGTTACAAACACAAATACCTATTAAAAGTACAACAGGCGGTCTTATCGCCTAAAGGCGATTTCTTTCAGACAACCTTAGGGTTAGTACGAGAAAATAAAAAAAAAAATCTTAATTGGAGGTAGATGGCATAAAGAAACAATAATATAAACATACTTACTAATAACTACACACTAATACATAGATTTATAAACATACCTATAATAAACTAACCCATATTATATATATATATATATATATAAATAAAAAATAGTTATAAATAAACGCACAATAAAATAGTAAGTTATTTATATTATTTATTTAAAAAAAGGGAAATAGGAAATATGAAAACGGAAATAATTATATACATATAATAATACACATTCTAACATAAGTCATCTGAGTCTTTAGTTAAATAGTAATCTTTCATCTTTACATAATTTTAAATTTCTTGATTCTCTTATAACTAGAGGCAGTGCATTCTAAAGTCTAATAGCAACTACTGTAAAAGAATGTTTACAAAATTTGCAGTTGTTGACAGGCATTTTGATGATCAGTAATTGTGGCGATATGATTTTATACATTATAGATGAAATCATTTTATTTTCTATTCTTATGTGTCTGTATGAATATTTTAAATTGTAATTCAACATGTAAAATGAATATATTTTGTTTGCGTCCTCCCTGGACTGTCTTTACTCATCGGGTTACCGATAAAGTCGCCTCTTGTAACTTTATTTAAAAGCTTGCAAATATTTTTTGTAATATGTAATTGTGGTTTTGCAAGCTGTTGTATCTCATTAACTTCTTATTAACGTAAGTTAATTAGTTAACGATGTGGAAAGTTTACAGAAATGGAAATTTTATTTAATTTAATTACTACAACATCGTTCGAAATTGTCTATAATATGTTAAGCCATGTTAAGTTATTTTATTGAGCTTATACTTTAAAAAAGATTATTCATTTAAGCTATCGTGTTGCTTAATTGGCAGAGTGACGATACGGTTTCCAAGAGGTAGCTGGTTCGATTTTAAAAAAATATTCATCAATACTACAATGTCGTTTTTATAACAATGTCATAATTGTTTTATCTTCTGAGTGTCCTTTAAGCTTAAACTTTACGGGACTTTATATAACTGCTACAAGAATAATAATTTAAATATTAACTTTAAAAAAACGTCTCGCTCGGATGCTTAGTTACTCATTTATATTCAAGATCGTGTACCAATATTTCATATTAAGTAGCATTTGAATTGTTGTTTAAGATGATCCGCAATAGCTTTTCTGTTCCAAATAATATTCGTTACTAAATTTACATAATTTAAATCAAGTCAAACAAGAATTTGTTTGTTTGTTTGACTCAATTACTTTACTAACATCCATTCCGTAATCTTAGTTAGTTAGTTTTTATAATACTCTGACAAAGTCGCGGTTAAAGCTAGTCAATAAAAAAGATGTCCATTAACAATTGTATCTTAAGTACACTGCAACCTCTAATATGACTTATGTGACGCCTGACGAGCCGTCGTTAAGTTATATTATATACTAGCTGTGCCCGCGACTTCGACCGCGTGGAATTTATTTATTTATTTATACAATATTTCATATTACAAACAGACACTCCAATTTTATTTATTTGATTAGTTTTAATTGTTTTTAAAATAAAAGTAGCTTAAGTTAGTTTTTATTACACCAGTTACCTGTCAGTGAAAGTCCCGACAATTTCAGTCCGGCGGTTTCAAAGATTAGCCGGAACAAATAGACAGACGGACCGACAAAAGTTAAAAAAAAAAAATTATATATGTATATACCTTAAATCATATGAAGTACTTTATCACGGCGGTTATTTCAATATTACAAACAGACACTCCAAGTTTATTTCTTTTTACTATACTATATACTACAGAGCATTCTCTAAAAGGTTCTTATAATTCTACTGGCAGCTTAAGAGATTAGTACGTATGAACAAAGTATTTAGTTTTATTATATTAGTGACGATAATATGCCGATATATATTTAATATTACGAACACTTCTTCAAAGAAACAATTAACCAACCTTTGAATAATGACAAAACGCCGGTCAACTCCTGTGAATTGCACAAAAATGTATATATGATATATTTTGGTGTTTTATTAAAATTAATTGCAGACATACATTTTACATTAATATTGTCCACCTAACTGTTATTGCACGTAATGTAATCGGAATGTAACGATATCCAAATGAAATATGTTTGTTTTAATGCGGTCGTGTGCTTGGAGAGTTCTGCGGCAAGGTCTTTATTAATCTCAATGCGCGTTCATTCAAATTAATTCAATGATCGGTTTATGCATTTAAAGAAAAGGAAAAAGAATTTATAAGTGTGAAAGTTTTTATATCAATATATGTATAAGTTTCACTGTTCGGTTTGAATAATGATTTCAACGTTTTGAGATAGCTTGTTGTTCTAGTGGTTAGTGACCCTGACTGCTTCTAGTGGTTGTGGGTTCGATTTTCTGTTGTTAGCATGATACATAGATTATGATTTACATTATTTATATATTTTTGAAAATCTCGGTAAAAGTTAAGTCGTAAATGTAATAACTGTTTAGAGACCTAGCAGGCGTGTATAATAATATACTAAGGGGTCCTTATTTTTTAACCTCTAAACTAGTTAGTTTTTTTATATCTTCGAGTTAAGATATAAAAAAACTAATTAGAATAATAATTAAATGTTTGAATAAATAAACAAATTAAATCTTAAAAATAGATTCAATTTCTTGTAAAAGTTAATTGCATAACGCTGTCCAAAATAGTTAGATGTGTCCATCCGATGAGGTAATAAGAAGACACGATTCTTAGATGAAGAGCATAATGTAGATCAACATACCAGGATCTAGTATAAATAAAGAAGACGGTTTTTTAGTTACATCATTCAATCAATAGCGTCTACCAGTAGCGCTCACTAAAATGAAATTGGTAAATATATTATCACTAACCTTCATAATAAATGTTTGGGCATAAGTTTTTTTTTATTAAATATAAGTTAGGTTATGTAACTTATTATAGTAATTCAATCTATTTCAGTTTATGATTCTAGCTGTCATTGCTGTCTCCAAAGGGGATAAGCTGCGAAGGTCTTACATACCAGCACATCATGCTGCGTCTTCCGGAGAAGCTGCTAGTATTCTGGAAACTCCTATTCTAGGCAGAATTGTGGTGCCACAAGTTGATGAAAATGAACAGCAAGCACAGTACGTTGAAATTGGAGACCACGGTAATAAATATGCAGTACACGATATAGAACCAGAACGTCCTCAAGCAATATATGAAAGAAACGCGAAAATTCTTCAGCAAGATTTCGAAAGAAACGGAGATAGTTATTCATATGCTTACGAAACTGAAAATGGAATATATGCTGAAGAGAGTGGAGTAGCGGCTGATGGAGTCGTGGCTCATGGAGGTTACTCGTATACTGGTGATGATGGAAAGCAATATACCATTAGGTAATATTCTTATGATGGTTTATATTCTTGTATTGTTATATCTGCAATAGAACAATATACATGTAACACAGTCAGTTTCAAAAAAACATCTAAACGATACGATAGAATAAATATCGTTATGGTCTTTGAAAAGTTTGATTTCCGTCTTTCTTTCATTAAATCTACATATAAGATAATGTTTTCAGATACACCGCTGATGGAAATGGGTTCAGGCCTCAAGGAGACCATCTCCCCACACCACCTCCCATACCTAAAGAGATCCTTGAATCCTTGGAGCAAAACGCACGTGAAGAAGCAGCCGGCATTTTCAACGACGGTGAGTATGATGGTGAGTAGATGGCGACAGAAGGTTTTCTTAGTACAGAGTATTTACTAATCTCAGTATTATCATGTCTAGAAAAAAAATAATCCCTTAAATTGGTATCGTATTTAACAACTGTTTAAGATTTAATAACCAAAATGTTTAGGTTCTTACGATCCCAAAATATATGAGACTTCCGGCAAGGCAGTGTTTGATGTCAACTACGCACATAACATACATGAGTTACGAAATAGTGAAGTTGCTGACAACGATGAAGATGGCGTAGTCACCCATTCCGCCAGCTCCTTAGACGCCAGTGTTCAGGCTCCTAGACAGTATATTGTTTATGGAACTCAGGACATTGCACAAAAGAAGTCTGACCCAGCACTCATAAAGGCTCCAGTCTTAGAAGACCGTAGCTCAAATGGAAAATTTGAATTCAGAAAAAATCGACCGAGCTTCAACACCAAAAGCGGATATAAGTATTAATATTATTTAAAAAGGACTTTCTAAAATTCTTAATATATAACTTATTTATTTCTTTATACGATTGTTTTTATTACCCTTCTTTCCTGTTTATTATGAAAATATCTAATCATTTAAACGCTAAATTATAGGTTACATTTAATTTTTAATAGAATTTGCTTAAACAAAAAAAATATATATGTGTTTTTATAATAAATTAAACATTAAAATATATGTATATTATATGGTCATTAAAAAAACAAACTGATATTCAAAAACTAAGACAAAACATTGCTAAAAAATATGAATTTCTAATAAATGCTTTAAACTTTAACTTAATACTTTTACGTAAGCTGAGACGGTAGAATCAAACTCTGACAGATCTCAAAACACTCTCATTTATAATAATTTATTACAAACAAGAAAAAAATATAAACTAGTTTCAAATCATATAACACTAAATAGATATACATATTTTAAGTAATCCGTTACTTTTGCATAAATTTGTTTAAATAGCAATATCATTTAGTTAGAATGGCCATAGTCCATACACACATTCGTTTATCTTTTAAAAAAATACTCTTTAATACGAGTAGATAATTTTTCACACTTTGCTAAAAAGTATTTGACATTATTTTTAAATAAACGAAACTTTAGTAATGGATGTGTTCAATTATTATATAATTAACCGAAGCTTTAATGGCAAATATTGTTTACTGTAATTATATAAAGTGACTAACAAACAATTTGGATACGTTTTTTCATAATGCAATTAATCTTAAAATGCTTTCAATATATTTATATATTTCGATTTTAGCAAAGTACGTTACGTCATTTAGCTAATACGTAAAGTTTGTTAAGATATATAATGTAATGTAATCAATATTATATTATGTAATATAAATGTGAAAGTTTGTATGTCTGCCCGTCAATCACGCTAACAGTAATATATGAATTTTGTTAACTTTACAATTGATAGATATTGACCGGAAAAATGATATAAATTATTATTTTTTTATTAAAGTTGCCAGAAACACAATTTGTCATTAAAAGGCGCAATAGGCACAATCAATTAATTATTATTTTAAATATAAATAGTCCTCTACTTCCAATAGAAGCGTGGCTACGGCTGCGTGGAAGGACTATTGTCCAGCAAAAGATACGATATAATATAGGGAAATATATATAACATACGGAAGTGTGTAATCTCATATTCATGATTATTATATAAATTATGAATGAGCCAGACGTCAAGACATTAATACATAACTCAAATTATACATGACAAATGAGAGTGATGGGTTCAGACTGGCGGTTTTATTAATTTCATTATAATTTATATTTTTATTGCAAACTGTATAAATAATGTACAAAAGGCGGGCTTAATGAAATAAAGACATTCGTTACCTTACTCTTAAGATAAATATCTACCTTATGTTTGTAGGCATGCAAAAATATATAAAGAAATAATAACAAAATGCTAAAAATAAACAAAAATACTCGTACATGAAACTAATACATGAGGATAATATTACAGTTTATATTAATATAGTATAATATTTTTAATATATAATAAAATAATATATTATTTATACAATCGATGTTCATCTTTTTATACTCGTGTGACAGGGAGGCGGACGTCCGTTCACAGCAATGGAACGTTACAATTCAAAGTTTTTTTTACATTGATCATTTGTTTTGATAGATTTCTCAAATTTTTAGTTATGTATAGTTCATTAGAGTAAGTCTCTTAATCCGTTAAGATGCACACATCAACTGCACTCCACACTGCCCTGCTTCACCTGTAGTTATGGAGGAAACATACTTGAAGACGGTGAGTGCTAGTCTGGTGTCATTAAAGACAATGATATCTTACGATATAAGGTTTCGATTTAGCAATGGAATGTTACTGAAACACTTTTGACTTCAATAGATTATTGGAGGCAATCTTCATGTAACTGTCAATTATACCGCCCCTTATCTAAAGGCGTTGTTCTTTGGACAGTCACGGTGTCAATAACGTGACAAAATATTAAAAATAAGTGGTTATGAATAGTTCCTTGACAATGACGGTCACGTTTTTTCATCTCTATGACCATTAAAGGCAATTTTCAATATGGTATATATAGCATTTTTTGAAGATGGTGGATCACACATCATCTTGAATTGTTGTACATACATCTGCTAAGATGATGTCACTTCGGGTTTGTATATATAAATATATATATATATATGTTATTCATAACAATTATTTGGTTTGATTCATTGGAGAAAAATAAATAAAAAAAAGGAATTCCTTAGATCATGATTTCGGATTTTATTAATGATTTAAACATTTCAGATACTTTTGGCCTTTATAGGTTTTATAGGCTACGCATTACCTGAAAAATTAGATTGGACATATCTTCCACCCCCCGGTTCTGAATTATCTGGAGGAAGTCCTGGAGAACATGATGTCCCGCTAGAATTTCCAAAAGAGACGTATTCTTCTAGCTCACAGGATAACAACTTTGGACAACCAGAAATTACAATTGGAATCAATAGAGTTGGCTCAAATATATCACCCGAAAAATATGGAGCTATAACTTCAGCAGTGCCATCGTTCAATGGAAATGCTTATGGTTTTCCTACAACTAGTACTTCTTACGCACTTTCACAATCAACTTCGTACGTACCTGCTGTGGATTCCACTAATGCCCCAGAAATTTCTATCACTTCAAAATATCCTTTTAATAGTCCTGTTTTTAATCCTACCCCAAGCTATTTTAGAGAAAAAAATCTTAGTTTTGACCACGACCAGACCAAAGCTAACAATATTCATAATGCAGTAGAAGGAAAACAAATGTTGAATGACATTAATAACATTGTAGAAAATCAATTGCCTAATAATATAATCATCCTCCCGGTAGTTACAAAAACAAGTGATGAAAGTGTGTATTATAACAAGGGTGACGTCAATGGTATTTCAGAAAATAATTCACAGTCCGGAGATCTAAGTACACTCGGTATTACTTCCACCCCAACTAAAACGGATCATTCTTTATTGAATAACAACTATAATACTTACCATAGTCCTCAACTATCAGAATCGATTATTGAACAAGATGTGAATCTCATTTCTTCTACTCCGAGGCCTTCTGATAATTTATACTACAATGTACCATCTCAATACGTATCCGCTTCTCAAATAGGTATTACGAATAGCCCATATTCATATCGTACGCGTCCTGAAAGGATACAAGTACAAGACACAGAGGCAGTGATCCTGAGTTATGACAATAAAATTACTCCCGATGGTTATGCTTATAGTTTTGACACGTCAAATGGAATCCATGCTGATGAAAAAGGAATTGCCATCAGTGGTGTTCGCGCTGCCGGATCTTACTCATACATAGGAGATGATGGGCAATTATATAGTGTCAATTATACTGCTGATGAAAATGGATTTAGACCTGAAGGAGCCCATTTACCGACTTCGCCTCCAATTCCAGATGCAATTTTGAAGGTTATAGAGCAAGCCGCTGTAGATAAAGCAAATGGAATTTATGATGACGGTGAGTCAAAGTAGCTTTTTAAAGAATAAAAAATAAGTTTTTACTTAACTAATTAATAAAAAATAAATTTTTTACTTAACAGGCTCGTATGATGAAAATAAATATGGTTACCAAAACTATAATTCAAACAAAAATATCCGGTACCTAAATCAATACAACAAGGACATAGAAGGTGCAAAATTAAATAGTAGTCAAAGTGATAACCAACTACCTCATTATAACAGATTACATAAGAATATAAATAAAGACAATGATACGGATAAAGAATATAAACAAAACATTATAGCTAAGAATACGTTACAACCATTTATTAAAAAAGAATTACTAAACGAATCCGTGTCTGAAATGTCACCTACCTACAAATCTGTGAATGTTATAAACATAGGAAAAGATCACATTGATATCAGTAACAATGGTGACAACAGCAAATTGAAAAATGAACTATTGAATTCCATACCTCTTTTAAAACAAACAGAAAAAGATAGAATGAAAGATATTGAATTTTACGATGAAACTGGTTATCATTATTCGAAACCTCAAAACATTTATTCTGTGAAAGTTGCAAATAAATTTATAAATACATTATTGGAAACTCCAGCCTCCATTAAAATTCCGGCAATGTATAAGCAAACAATGGAGAATACACCTGTAAGTAGTCAACCCTATATGACGTCGTATGTACCACATGACGGTGATGATCAATCTCTTGCTATACCCGCAAAGTACCATGAAGAAGAAAATGTTATATTGAGGAATCAGAATCAAAATACCAGCTCTTTTCCAACTTCAGCAGAAATGAAAACGTTACCCGACCAAACTGAAAACAGAATCATCCATAATTTTAAAAATCAATTTAAACTGCCTGATATATCACTCAACGACGACCAAGGATATTTCTATATCAAAAATGATAATTCCAATAATGATAGTTATGTTCCTTTTATTACTTCTACAGAGACTGGGCTATCTGACATTACATCCACAACACCAACGGCATTTCCACGAGATAATTCGAGAATTTCCACAAAACACTCAGAGATAAGTTTAATTCAAAACCAAGCTGCATTATCTAATCCTTCATTAGATTACGAGAAATATCGAGGATCTATAACTCATTCCAACAAATTAGATCACTATGGAAATATTAACAATGATGACGTCACTGATGAAGGTTCTAGATATATTGAACCCAATACGTATGCAGCTGACAGAGATCATATTATAGACCAATCGACGGCTAAGACCTACAGCGAAGACTTTAGTGGTCCTAAACAAGCCCAGAAATACGAACCTCTTACAGGGTATCACTACTAGAGTAGATATTATTTCTAAAACATTAAATATTTGTATATGTGTTAATAAAAGGTTTCAATTATCATTGTGATTTATTCTAGTTAATTAAAATATAAAATATTTCTTAAGATGTCATATTCTTAGCTCTGACGTATCAAAATACGAACGAGATAAAAAGGCTCCATCTTATGAGCGCTTTTTGCAACTTGGTAAAATGGATATTTCGTATCTCTTATACATTCTCCAACATCACACACTTTCAATATCGATTCTTACGAATATTCATCAGATGGCGCTCTGTAATAATAATATCGGTAGATTAAATTTCCTCTATTTTGATAACTGCAATTTATTACAACCTAATATATTTACAGATTTTCTTTACAATGTATGTATGTGTATTCTTAAATAAAGATCAATTGAACATTATGCAAATCGATTTATAACTTTGCAATGAAACCAAAAGGTGTATAATTTCATTGAAAATGCTCTCATTTCATGACTCATGAATGTATATAAATGCCATGATCTTTATAAATATGATTTATGTGATTCCGTAAGAGGTAACAGTTGGGTTGCTCATAATAATTGTTCTATGAAGTCACAAGGCATGAGACATTTATCAAAATAAATTAACTTCATCTCTGTCATATTTGGTATTTTAGTAAATCATATAAATCGTATAAGTTATATAAATGTATTATTTTTGCCACTTGCCCTTATCTAAATATAATAAATTATTATTTCAAGTCGGCGAAATGTATGTACCAAATTGTAAGAGATTTACGTGTTGGTGGGACCCCCCCCCCCTTGGATAAGTGGTGTACGATGGCATCCCGAAATCATTTCAATAGAGCTCTTTTGTCTCATTTTATATACTGATTATAGACAATTACGTAAATAAATATATTTTTATTTTAGTCTTTGCTTGGATTATGATAAATTATTGGCGTCTTGACATTGAACTTAAAACATCTAAGACGTGATCGATGTAAGATGTATTAAATTACGTCATATATCTCACGTTTATTGAAATATTCAAAAAGTTAACCTTAAAATATGTGGTGTTACGTTCGCTGTTCAAACCCCTGAACAAATATTTTTGATATTCTTATCTGTTTATCCCGTTTATTTTTCCGAACATCAATCAGAAAAATTGAATGGATCTTAATGAAACTCATTGGTGATGGTAGATTATTGTCTGAGTCTAGATAGTGAATACTTTGAAATTTGTGAAGTAACTGAAAATGTACACGTTTCGATATTTGAAAATACAATAAAACTGGATTGTGTAACACGGTGTAATTATAAACAGCTTGTTCTAAACTTGCTTGTTACAAACAGCTGGGGATCACGGTGCAGGTGGAATCGCTAAATAACAAATATTATAGCAAATGACATATAAAGCATTTAATATACTATTTGTTTAAACACGGAAGAACAATATACAAAATTGGCTCAGACCAGACAAACTCCATAAGATATAAGTTTGAGTGATTGTTTCACTCAAACTTATATCTTATGAATCTTTTTAACTATTTTTAATTATCTCGTAAATAGTATGTTTATATGCAATGTTAGCTTTTCCATAAGTTCTTTATCTATATTTAAGAATTTTTAAAAAAAATAGTCATACAATATATACTTTCAGCTAATGCCGGGTTCCACTGCTTCAACGGACTTGGTGAACTGAGTGAGAGACTGCAGCGTGTGGTAAAATGACATATTACTTCACTCCTTTGGTGAGTATCTATAACTAGTCGGACAAAATTGTTTAAATATTATTTTATTTATAGAATTATTTATATATATATATATATTACTATTCGACGGTATTCACTTTTTATTTAGATTATTTCAACGTACAAACAAATACTATACATTTGTAAAAAAAATAATTAATGTTGACAATGGAGCAAGAATATGAGTTTACGACATATCAGAATAACGATTAAAGAAATATTAATAACATAAAGACTACAGTTATAAATGCTTTTCGAATTATTATAATTGAAAACATTATAAAATAAAATAAACGTGTATTATATTGCATCTAAAGACAAAGTATTGCAATCCGCGTCAATTGCGACGGAATTCTGTTTTTAAGTAACATCAATTTGTCCTCAACCAGAGTTTAAGAGTAAACGCAGATGTGCCGATTCGTTCCATCGCAATATCACACTTCGTGCAGTATTCATACTTCATGTCGAATTAAACGTTAATAGGTATACTCTTATTGTCATTACTCTAATAAATATTATTTTACTAGCTGTTGCCCGCGATTCCGTCCGCGAAGACTTCAGGACATAGGACTCGTATGAAACTCTTTCACTCGAGCTTTTTTTGGTCAACATTATTTCAAAATTGTTCTCCACATTACCTCTAAAATATAAAATATATAAAGTATAAAACCACAAACATCAAAACTTTACTCCTTTACAATACTGAACTTTACTCCTTTAACAGATATGAGATTTGTTATAGTTAAAGTTAATATCGATAATGAGTGCTGAAAGCTGAAAATGTATTATAAATTCGTAATGAAAAAGTTAATTGTTTACTTTTACACTGTCATGTCAAGTATATATTGGTCTGATGTCTAATAGCCGCTAGATGCTCGTAGATTGTCACCTGGCGCAATAGAATACAAAATAATATATTTATATATTATACTTGCAGAATCTAAAATATTAATCTTTAAGATTGCTTCATGAATGTTATAAATAATTGTACCGAATTTGCTCGCAGCTTGATCTTTTGACCCAGCCATTTTAGGAGTCATCACAGCAGGAGAAATGACATTCAAACAATATTTACTATTGTCTGTTTTCTATTATCCGAAAGTCTCTAAAACATTTCAATTTTATTTTATATATTATTTATGTTTTAAATATATAACATACTAATAAATAATCTCTATACAAATTAAACATTATTCCAAGAACAGAAATGATGAGTAAAAAAATATAATATATATTATATACGAAAGTACAAGCTTCGGGAAAACTAAACAACATTAACAGCTGTCAATACTACTAGGTCGTTAGTGGTTTTATTTAAAAATAAAATGTACGTAAATAATATTAATGCGTATTTTAAGACTTCTCACAACGATAAATATCTCACCTCTTCGGTCCATTAAAGGTAATTGTAAAATCTAATTGTTAATTGTTGCCAACATTACGTTAATACATATTTCAAAGTTGGCTAACATTGATTTATTCATATTAATATAACATTTGCAAAATGCGGACTCATCTTTTTTTGTAGTGAATATAAAAAATAAATTGAGTCGTGTTTTCATTGACTTTTAACTTTGATATCTAAAAAACTGACATTGTCTTATTATCATAGACTAACTTTATTAGTGTCATAGACTAACTCTAGTATTGGAATATTTTAATGTTACAATATAAATAATATTGAGTCTTGAGCCGCCTGCCGGCCGACAACTATTCAAAACTGTCATAGTTTTAACGAGCATCGTTGAAGACCAGCAGGACTGTTGATCAACTATGTCAATTGTATAATTTTCTATCAGATCGAAATAATATATTTAGTGAAGTTAATTCATATGACCTTTTCTTAAAGATCCGTGACCCTTTGTTATTCCAATACAATAACGGACATAAATAGAGCTATCATTTTTATTTTTAACCTTGTATGTTCAAGTCATTAGCCAAAAGTTATAAGTCAAATGCTTTTTGCTTCACTTTAATTTAAACTTGCAACAACTCAGTACAGTTTTTTATTATTATTATATTTAAATTTGATAGACTTATTTAAATTTGAAATAAATATACAATAAGAAGCCGTCAACCCGAGAAGGACCTTGAGCTGGAGTTGGAGCTGTGACATCTGGAATACCGTCCCCGAACCAACAGACACCGAGACAGGTTCTACTTGTCTTGAACAATATTAATAAATAAATATTTGATTAACATGTTTAAAGACGATTTCAGTTAAAAATATATTTTCCTATTAATTGTATAAAGACCGTACTGAATAAATAAACTATCTCTAGAGGGTATGTCGTCTAAACCAATTTCGTTACGTGTATAACATTTATTAACATAATTAATCTTCTAACGGTGTTATTAACATTCTGGCGGACAACCGACATATTGTTTCATAGTAAACAACTGACCAAGTGGGAGTTTTCAATATTTCAGAAGACATAATAATAATATAATAATATCTTTAGAATGTCAGACTCAATGATAGTTTAAAACCAGAATGGGCTGTTTTTCCACAACAAACAACTTTCAACTCCTATTTTACCCCCTTAGGGATAGAATTTTCAGAAACGCTTAAATTCTTATTCACTTATTTCTAATCAGTAGTCTAAAAATAAAGTTTCATGTTTCTAACCTTTAAAAATAAAAAAAATCCAAAATTCCTTCCTTAGTGGGTGTCTACTCTATAAAATGACCCTTCTCACCAAATTTCATGGCGGTAAGTTTAACAGTTTTTGTTCGACGATAATGAATCAGTCAGTCAGGACTTGTTATTTTATAAGTATAGATTGTTAACGTATGTAGTTACTTCTAACAATTGATTTAAATATCATTTATTATCACTGAGGGTCTATTTATAAATGATTGAATGGTCGTCAGTAAGGTGCCTTGTCAGTCTGATGGATGTCTACAGCACTTGTCTGTCTTGAACACAACTGTAGTTGGTCTGTGTGTTGATGACAGGAGTACTTACCGAGGCCAGGACGCCATCATCATCATCATCATCAAAGCCATGAATCTATCAACACCGCTATTGGTGTAAGGGTCTTCGTATATCTAAGCTGCCATGTCTATCAAAATAATAACATCGGCTACAATCATGAAACACGTCAAATTTGTCGCACCTATCATAGCATCTTTACATTTATAACATTCAAATAACAAACTATATTATTAGGACCATCCTACATTAGCAGCTTATATATAAAAAAAATTACAGACATGATTTATATTATTATATTATTTGTTGCCGTTTATATCACTATAAGAGACATGTATTCATTTATTTCATGTATATATTGTTTTATGTTACAGAAGCTCACAAACAAAATTATGCTATATATTTTAATATATTATGTAGTGATATTGCGGAAAATATTATATTTCTGTTCATCCTAAAATAAAGATTTAAAATGATTTCATATTAGCGGAGTTTTCTTTACTTATTTATTATAGATGAATAGTAGCAAATAAATATTAAATACGAACGTTCGTCTTTTATTCTAAAGATTAATATTGAAGATGCGTCAATATTAAATATCTTTATTACTTAATTACTTAAGCAATTAGAGAACAATAAAGGTTTTAATTAAATATCGACTGTAATATCGATAACAAAGCTAAAGTGACGTAGCTTTACAAACAAAGTCATAGGAAATATAATAAATGTATGTGAGAATAGTATTGTAATTACAAACACCGGTATATAAATATTTATAATAATAGTTATAAGCTATTTTGTGTGTAATAAAGAATTTTAATATAATTTAATAGCAACTGGGCGGCTGATCTCATCCGCGTCTTCTTACTACACAATGATATCAACGGTAACGTACGTATTAAAATAATTCATCTCTCCAACAGTTACCCGAACTTCATACTGATATTCAAGCTATAGATAATCTCACGAAACGAAAATACGAAACTATGAGAGTACAATTAATGAGTGTATCATATTTATTATCGTTCACTTAATAATGCGGCAACACTAATATATTACCACACTCGTTATATACCTCTTAGATGCTTGAAATTTGTAAAGTGTCAAACTAATTTACCATCTATTATACACCTTTCAAGAAATCAGAGAAGCGTAGTGCGGTACAAGCTTTATATTAATTTAATATTAGACTAATACTAATGTGGATTCAGACGTGAACTAGATTGTAATGTAATAATTTAGCTAATTATAATTTAAGAGATTCATTTAAAGGTCAGACAAATACTGTCGTTATCAATACTGAGTAACGAGCAGGTTTGAAATTAACTAAATATATATATGTAATTAAACTTTATTGAAACCCATTATATTACATACAAATATATATTCAATTGCTTTTATTTGCCTAAATTAAAGTTTTGTGCTTTCGAAATGCTAATTCATAATAATCTCAGAGGTTAGGAAATGTTTTTATGCAATATTAAAAAGTATTCATTTTTATAGATTGCGTCATTCTATGACTAAGTAGTTCAAGACAAGATACAGAATACATATTGACAGACATACACTAATAATTATATTGAAATTCAAATGATTGCCTGTACTTGTACTTGATGCACGCATTCCGTGGGTTGGTTCGTTCGTCGATAATTGCAACACTATATATATTAAGTGCTGTACTGATGTTTTAAATCGCAGCGACAACGCAACTGAGGCCGCATACTTTGAAGATGACGCGGAAGAGCTGATGAAATACATTTTTAGTCTATTCTTATTCTGTGAATTAAGGTGTTTAAAGCAAGCGAAAAGTCAAAAATGTATTCGCTTAATAAAAACTTATTGCCAATTTGACTTTTAATTGACAGTTCTAACTTGACGTTTCATTCAAGGAAAAAATATATGTCTAATAAAGATTATCTTGTTTAACTAAAAAGTAAGTAACCTTTATTGGTAATGTTCTGCGACATATTAACAGTTATTATACTACTATTACTACTACTACTATTATAACTTACTTACCCATTCATATTAATTTGTTCTAAATAAAATCGCGTCGTGCAACTGTCAGTGTGAAGAACCATACAAGTAAGGAGATCGTGCATCACTACGCTCTCAATATTGTTTATAAATTAAGAAACCATATTACAAATACGAAATTGAAAATATTTTGCAAATTATTCTACATCATATTTTATGTTATACTCTGAATAAATATAGTGAATCTACACTCTTTATAAGACAACCTACCAACATCCTCAATAAAATAAATCAGACAGCATTTGAACGCAGTGGTTGCTACTCAAGAATTAAGTACTCAAAATTTGCCAGTACTGTTGACTTCAGACACTCTCAGGCTCAGGTCTCGGCTCAGCTCAGATCACTACCACAGACGTCATGTCCCTCGTAGTTCCCAGACTCCTGCGGGTGATTCACCTTGTACACGAAATGCATCCACAGATGCTTTTCCTGAACTTCCTTACCGGCAACCACAAAAGATTCCTCATCTTAGCATTCTAACTACTTTTTAAATATGCACTGCTCCTTTCTGTTAACAGAGTGAGTCTAATTTTGATTGAAGGTTAAAAATTGCCTTAAATCAGTCTGATAAATAATCCAGTAACTTGGATTAAGGGGCAACATCGCAAAATCTAAGTTATAGCTCGATTGAGAATAAAAACACGTATATTCAATGGATCCAAAAGGTCAAGATCGCTTTTTTTATCAAAGCACACGGCTGTATAGCCCTTCCTTTGCAGATCAGTTCTTATAACGTGTATATCATAGTTGCCGTTCCAGCATTGAACGATTTCGAACCCATTCACACAAAATCTACAGTTAATTTTGTGAAATTATATAATATAGATATGTACGGAGACTACAATAAAGTAAATGTATTAAATTGACAAATTTGATAAAAAAATAATAAATCGATAATAAATGATACTTATTATTTAAAAACAGTATTTATTTTATTTAGTTTCGTGTTTATAATTCCTAACAACAACAGTTGCAGGAATGTATAATTCAATGCTTTTCAAATATCAATTTTGAAGTATTCATCAAAAGTATATTTTCTAATAGTCTAATATGTAATAAAAGTTGTCTGCTGACCTTTGACATTCTAAAATTTAGGTCACTTAAGCAGACCATGCACAAAATAGAATGCAAATCACAGCAGATTTAATTTTGATCTCCATTCACGGTGTCATCCTCAATCAGATGAGTAGCCTTACTGTAGGCCCTCAGACGAAAACGAACTTGCGACAATCATCTACCGTTAAATTAAAATATTTCAAAATGTCGTCTTTGATTTTTTATTTCGACAAGATTTTTAGTTACATACTATCAAGCGCATCGCTTTAGTAATTTCAGTTTGTTTTGAAAGCTTTATTGTTCAGTATGTTTTCAATCATACAATATGTAGTACAAATGCGCAAAAAAATAATTTCCTTATTTTCTACCAGTGCTTCCTGCGAGTAATAAATATTGAAAGTTTCAAAAATTTTGAGAACTACGAAAATTATTAACAAAATATATTTTTAACAATTACATTATAAAGTTTAATCTACTTAATCGATAGTAACAACGATGTATTATTTTCAACAACGCCACGTCTGTAGGTGTCCTTAAACTGCTCTACACATCAAACACTGACGCGATGGTCGGCTGTCGCTCTCATTTTTAATAGGTAAAGGTTAGTGAGGGGAGTGACGTAAGTCCAATTACGGTTATTTATGTGAAACACTTCAACTATGAAGAACATCTCTATTATTTATTGGTTACTTCTTGTATTGCTATTTTATAATTGTCACTGATGTTATTTTAATTGAATACATCCATAGGCCTAATTAGACTCTACATGTAATATTAAACAAATAGCAAAATACCACTGAGAGGACGTACAATACGTAAAACAGCATGGAGGAAATTGGCATACTCTTTTTGGAGATAAGGGGGCATGTGGATGGGTATGTAAAGCAGTCTGCAGTATTTACTATGTATGACTCTAAATAATTTAAGTTATATAGAGACTGTTATAGATACGATGTAGATGTAGAGTCAGTGCCGCAAGCAAGCTAGCTTGAGAAATATAAGTTGCTCTGTAACCTTTATGCTTTCAGATATAAGTGAGGTCATAAATATACAAGTAGTGATGCGTTAATTAGTGAATTGAAATGTGAAACGGATCCTTGAGCGCTCCCTTTTATATATATAACGTTTGATATTTGTTTGTTTGTGCTAATCGATTTTACTTTAGACTTTATTAAATATGTGAGTTACTATAACGTATATATTTATGTAAAGTTGAATAAATGCAAAGATTTAATGACATACTTTGAATCAGCAGTTTTTATAAAACATTTGTAGTTAATTGCATTGATCATCCTTAAATAGATAAGATGAGCGAAGCAATGTCATGACGAGACCAATATAGAGATTTATATAATTTATGGGAATCAATTAAAAATATCTATATATAATGTTAGAAAAGATTTTTTTTTAATTGTGAGTATTTAACATTTAATAAACTTGTTCAATAAAAATAAATTAATTAATTGTAGTGTGTAGGTTTAAGGGGCGTAAACCCAAGTGTAGGTTTAAGCCCCTTAAACCTACACTTGGGTCGCAAGTCCCAGGGGCTGTTTGCACTCCTCTCCCTGCAAAGCGATGAGCCCGGCACCCGCACGGTGAATCCATGGAATGCTAAGAAGCTTCGTCTCATATCGCTACAATTTCGAAAAATATGTATTTAATTTTGAATGTATTATACATACCCAGGCAATGCACTAAATTCCTGTAATTTTAATATACCCATAATATTAACTAATATAGCTCTACTTGGAATACATTATATTAGTTTATGACTCTGAAACCAGTCGTCTCGTTTGTCCGCGACGACAGGATTAAAATTTAAATTAAGTGATATCTGTTTGTATTTAAGTTCACTTCAAGAACTAAAATAAACTAATTGTATTCAATGTTAGACTTAAGTTATTCAACTTTGAAGTCAGTCTGTAATCTATTATATATGGTCAGGTTTAGAGCTCTACCTTAAAAGAGTTACAAAAGCAAAATCACAAAATATCTCACGTATTTTAATAGATTTCATTTCAGCATAGAGTTTGAAAAATATGATACCATCATCAGTTTGTTTTTACAAAAAAGGTTTAATTTAGGATATGACTCGATGTAATATTTTTTATTTTAGTGATGATTTATTAATTATCTTCGTTTTTGTTCCATTAAAATAATAAAAACATTTAAAGTACTAAAAAATATACGATATCATAAAGCTCTTATGACTTCACTACGTGGATAAAAATATGATGCCTGAATGTGTGTGTCCGTCTGTTTGAACTAAATAATCTCAAAACTGTTTTATCGGTTTTCATGTTTCTTTTCATGAATAAATAGATTTATTCACAAGGGTTTTTTATATAGGTAATTTATAAAAAGTAATGATAATTTTGAGTAAGTACTAAAAATACTGAAAACTAAATCAAAAACAGACAAAACCGGAGTCCTAAGACTATCTTGGTTGGTGAATTGTGAACTATAAAACAATTATTTTAGAAACCGTTTATAAAATGCCGTCATAACTACAGAGCAATAATTCAAATCACTTTAAATTTAAAATATATTAATTTTATTTTATGTAAATCATTTATACAAATAATAATTGTATAGAATATATTAATGAATATTCAATAAAAGAACCGTTCATTAACTCAGTCATCGTCGAGATGTTATTTACCAATCTGTCATATTTAAATTAGTTTAATATCATTTCAAACGTTCATTGACACGTAGTCGTAAGTTATTCATATTTGAAATATAATATAACATTTCTAGTTTATAATTCATATTTTTTTATAAAACAAATATGGTTATATAAAAGTAAGAAATAATAATGAAGTCAATATTTTAATATAAGTATTAAATATTAATTTACTTTTGACTCGACAATTAATCTAGACTTGATTGATAGGCTTTATATAATATTATAAATTTTGAAATGTACTTAAAAGTTACTCAATCGTTTCATCGGTCAAATGTTTCTCTGAAGTTGAAAAGTATCTTCGATCAAAGTAATATTTACAAGTGGTCGACTTTTTAACTGGCAGTGTTTATAAAATGAAACATATTTTATAACTCCTTTTTCACAAAGAATTTTTTAAAATATACATTAATATACAAATTGAAAATCACATATTAGAATTATAATTTGTTACAAACATAATCGCTCTCAAAAAGGTATGTGAGATATTCTGTAAGAAACCTATAAAATATTATAATTACTGCTATTATATAAAAACATATAGTGATATAAAAAGCTTTTAAAGCTGACCTCGCTCAAGAATTCACTGTGACCCTCTCCCTCCTCCCTCCCCCCTGGACATCGGCTCATCACACCTCATGATATTACCTTCAGCATCTAGAGCGTATTGAAGATTAATTAAAAAATATTTAATATATTTTTTTCATATTTTTATGATAACAATAAGATATATTATACAAAAATAAAGAATACATTATAAATGATAATAATTCAGTAGATCGTATTTTAAAAAACAATTTAATTATTTTTTTCGTTCCATAGGTGTTTAATTGTTAATACTCTCATAAATATTAATGATTCAAGGCACATAAATAACTCACGAACATAAAGCTGCTTACACACTCCCTATATTTGAGTCATAATAGTTGTTTGCATCTTTTGTGTGTCAGTATGTTTTCTTCTACTATTAAGAAACGTATTTTAGTTTAGTTTAGCTAAAAAGCACATGTAATTCTTGTCATGTAATAAAAGTAGTAGTAATAAAAAGATAATTATAAGTTGAAAATAAAGTCATATTAAAAACAAAACATTTTTATACAATAAATGTAAATATACTAAAACGTTATAAAATAAATGTAACTTACTTATTGCAATGTCAAATAATATATTTAATATTGTTTAGATTCGTTTGCAGTATTCCTAAGTAAACCATCCTTCGTGTATCCGTCATCTTTATGTTTAAAGTTCGTGAGTAAGTGAGTTAGTAAGTCATAGTTTGTAATTTTAATATTGCATCAAATCCTATTTGTATCATCTTTTGCAATTTGAGGCGTGAATTATTATAATTTAGAAAACCTGTTATTTAAAGGAAAGTTAGATGCAAACTAATTTTATAATTGCCTAAGTTACTTTATCTGTCTGTCTGTGATTCTTGAACTACCAAATTGGTACTCCAATTATTATGAAATATTATCTATAATATATATATAAAGGAGATTTGGTTGTGCGAAATTATCAACTACAAGGACTTGAGAATTTGGCAGGAATATGCCTTTTGCTGAGTAGACGTCAGCTAAGTTACGAAATTCCACCCTCAAGGGAGTTTGTTGTCGGCAGCATGGTCTCCTGTTGAGCGTTGTTCCAAAGATGCTCAGAAATGAGACCGTTTGTGTCGTCCTGGCCTCTTTTAGCGAGCAAGCCATGCCGCGGAGCGAGTCAGAGAGCTAGCCTAGCCGCTGACCCGCTTTGAAGGGGTAGGCTGGGAAGAATGAGGCGAGAGTATGTCCGCCGCTTCCATTCCCAGCCGTGGTGCCTGGGTGGGAGGAAAGGTTACCTCTCTCGCCAAACAGAGGCCATGCCATGAGGGTGCTCTAAGTTGTCCTCATACGGTGGGATCCTTCGGGGCGTAACGGTCAGTGCCAAAGCGATCTCGTGGCATCCCACTAAGGTGGTGGTAGCCGTTGATTTTTAGTCTATGGCATTGTTTAAAAAAACATCCTATTTTTTAATAACGCTCTTATAGGCATTAAAAGACTTTTCCAAAATATTTTTTGTCGTCTTAAAAATTACCAACTGACGCATTTTACATAATTCATCCACACAGTCCACAAAGAGCTATTGAAAATTTCAACAATTTGTATCTTTAAATCCTGAAATTTGGTCAGAATATATTAAAATTCACGCACCCAGGTAATGAATTAAGATTTTATAAAATTATGTGAGTTAAAAGATATGAATGACACAGCTCTTCGCATCACCATGGAGGTACTGTATCGTACGATACGTCTCCGATATTTTACATGGTGAGATCCCCAGTAGGGCCACTGGGTACACCATGAATAGACGTGAGCAGTTATGCTGGGTCTTGGGACATATTCCGTGCCTGCAGCCATGTATTAACTCCACGTAAAGCGGGCGGGGGAGAGCTGTTATAAATATATTTTGAGGTCTAAAAGGACATACGCTACTTAATATCGCCAAATAAAGCTTCAGGGAGGAAGAGACTTGTATGAAACCAATTATTTCTCAAGTTATAGTAATACTTGTATGAACATAATGACATAATACATAATACAGACAAAACAGTTATGTACTAAAAAGGGAAACCATGTAAAGGTAGCTGGCACTGTAGTTGAGTTAGTTAAATCTGGTATTCGCGTGTGAAGTGGCGGGTGATTGAATAAAAGCGTCTAAATAACCTATCACGTAAGTAAATAATGAAATATTTACTCATTCTTATTACACGTATCCATCATTAGTTGCCATTTTATATTTTCGGTGACCTTAGAAATAATGGATTAAAGTTCATCCAAAAGACAGATTCATCCAAATATGTTTGGATCACGATCGCCATTGTTCAAAAGGCGAGAGTTCAATGACATATCTATGGTGGTTCATAAGTCGTTAGTTTCCTTTGTCCAGCAATGTGGCCAGGTTTAAACCAATATGTCTGGGTTACTTACCGTCCCAAACAATTATAGTAAAACAGTACTTGGATCCGTTGTTAATTTCCGAATTAATTAATGATGGATCTAAATTTATTAAATTTCAAAATACCCAAAACATAGAACCTTGGACTTTAAAAAAATAGACTGGATTGTCGTAACTAAGACATGTTGAACTCTATCCGAAATCGGTTATAGAGCTACAGAAGCCACTATGTATTATAAGTTTCAAAACTCCTTGGGTTTTTCTCACGTTGTTGGAAACATACGGGTTAAAAATATAAACCTATAGATATAAGTTGGAGAATATATAGTGGAGAAATCTTTTTATGCGGACTGTATTATTTTAGTTGATCTTATTTACATATTTTGACAAACATTAAATTGGATTTATAAAAAAGTGCTAAACTACGCTTGTAATACACAAATCTCGAAGGAAAACCGTTATAAATAACTATTTTATTTATTTGTATAATGTAAGATGTTATTAAATAATATAAGTAGCCCTGAAGTTGAGTTTCTAAGATGTCAAAATAAAATGTCATGCGAATATGATCCTGTATATTTGTAAATCATAATTGCTGTCATCACAATACCTTAATAGATAATTTAGAATCTCATCTCCGTGTCTTGACGTGAGCTACTGATTGTCTTTCACGTGAACATTTCATTTAACAAATAATTACTTCAAAATTTATAATTTAATATTCCATAAATAGTGATATTTTTTTTTCCTTTCTTAATCTCTTTCACGCTCTTGCTTTCTTCTTATCGAGTGATATCTCCTCCAACCTTCACTCTCTTCTTCCTTTTCTCTGTACAACCTTCCCTCCCGCACACTATTTTTAGATAATTTAAAACATAACTGACTCGGCTTATAAGGAAACTGAAAACCAATAAGGTTACGTAGTCTCTAGCGCATTTGGTAACTTGAGTTATCAATAGGATGAATTAATATTAATATTACACTTAGTTCATTTAATATTACACGATGATTCTTAATTCACTTTTTATACTAATAAATAATTCATATTATATTACATCGATCCAAGTAATTTTAACAAATGAGTTCTCGTACTCATTTAGTAGTTATTGCTACAATTTAATGCCTCAAATAACCCTTAAGGCATCTTTTAACATTTGCCTTTCAGTCAATCTTTAGGTCAGGAACTAATGTGCGAGTAAACCCGTAGGCTATCGTGATGCAAAAAGATTATATATTGGATTAAAAAGACCAATTTTAATGATATTGTAATAAAAATGATTTTAACTGATTATTGTTTTAACGGAAACCTTTTGAACATTGAAAAGAGTTTTATAATAATATAAACTATATAAGTTTTAAAATATTTATAATAAATGATCTTTCACTTTGAACCACACAAGAAATATTTAATTAACTCCAATACTTCCGTTTGTTTACTCATCATATTATGATTCTAAAATATAAATAGATGTTATAATTACACATATTAATTTATTAGGTATAGCTAACATAAAGACACCAATTATATATTTTTTTTTAACAGATTTCTCAGATTAAAGAGAAGTGAGAGGCTGAGGTGGCATCTTATAAGGTATATTATTGAAGTGGTTTTATTAAAATAAAGAATGAAATGTGAAATATGTAGAAGGTATTTATGTCTTAGCCGTGAGGTACCTTCAGTGAGGTAGCCGGATGCGTTGAAAGTGCTCAGGACAACATTAGACCTCTGATGAACTTTACATTTATAAGATCAGTATAGCTTTCATGAAGAAATATTCATATAATTTGTGCATTAAATACTACAAAGCTATGAAATAAATCTTAATAACTGTGGAATGTCAACAATCTTAAATGAAAAGTAATTTCTAAAACATGGTATTGCTCTTCGAAATCTTAATAAATATGTTGTCTCATTGAAATTCATCTTTGAAATCATCCTTATAACACCCTTTCATAGTCACCGATCTACTGCTCTCATGCACTGCAATACGATGGCCATGATACCTTTTTACTACAGAGCGTTCTAAGGTAAGATGGGAGGTATATAACGTCGAGATGATCTAAGGAGAGCACAGTTCATCTCGAACCTTGCAAGACGCATCAGTCGAATAACAATTATAATAATAAATATGAAACTGGTAAGTCTTCTTCATAATCGTCTTAGTGAAATAAGTCATACCCATATTGCTGGTACGGTTGTTTTCAACACTTACTAAACGAAGAGGTGTTCTAACACATCTTATGTTCCGATAGATGACAAATATTATATTTAACGATAACTTTACACTCTTTTTGTCCTTGCTTGAAAATATTTTGAATTATAAAATTCCGTTGAAGACATTATAAGATTGTATTAATAAACCAAAATACAATTATAAACAGCAATTATAAAATTTATATTGTATACGTTCAGAATAGGTCAAGTTAGGTCTATACCTAACTTGATCTATTCTTAATGTTATAATTTCAATATTCTGTAACTCTTATGGCTCAATCATTAAACTTGTAACAAAAGAACTACACAAAAACTTTGTTCCAGTTTGTTGTTGCCGCCATCCTAGGAGTCTGCTCAGCAGCCCGTCTTGATAATGTCTACCTGCCTCCAAGAGGTGGAGCTGGTGCTGGTTATGGGGCAGGATCTAGTTCTGGCAGCTTTGGGTCCAGCTTTGGCAGAGGAGCAGTAGCTGGTAGTTTTGGCTCAAATGGCGCTGGTTTCGGAGGTAGCGCTGGAGGAGCAAGCTTCGGTGGATCCGGTGTTGGAGGTGGTGCCAGTTTTGGTCAAGGAGCTGGCCAAAACTACCAAGGTTTTTCAGGCAGAAGCAACTCCGCTGACGCCAACGCCCAAATTCTGAAATTGAACAGTGAAGTTACTGCTGAAGGATTTTCGTACGACTTCGAAACATCCAACGGCATCCGAGCTGATGCATCTGGAGTTGCCACCAATGGTGTACAGTCACAGGGTAGTTTCTCATACAAAGGTGACGATGGCCAGGACTACACCATTACATACACTGCTGATGAAAATGGATACCAGCCCCGTGGTGCTCATCTTCCCACTCCTCCTCCCATCCCTGAGGAAATCCTGAAATCACTGGAACAGAATGCACGCGACGAAGCCGCTGGCATCATCGATGACGGTAAGTTATAAAAATTTATATTAATCACAGTAGAAATGGAGAAAACTAAAAAAACCTAATTTCTATATCATACATGTGAAACAGATCCAATTTCTTAATTTTTGAACATGCTATGAAACTAAGGGAATTCAAATCATTTGTATTATAATTAATGCTTAAAATAATTAAATTTTAATAAAGCTCGCAGTTATCTTCTCCGCTCTATAAAAGCAAAATTTCTACAATATTGAAACTACTTATATATTTGATAGCACGTGGTTTGACGGCAACCATTAATCATCATGCCATAACGCTAAGTCATTAAATATTAAATATGAATTGACCCATCACTAAGACACATTCATAAGATACTATCTCCTGGTCACTGGTTAAAACTACTATTTAGTACAATTACGTATACATTTTAAATTAACGAATAGCAAAACAAGGATAGTACAGCACGATTTAAAAATATTTCAGAATAACCTTTTCGTTGTTAGAAAGTCTCCTGTCTTTAACCATACTAGAATTTAACCTTTACCTATTACAAGCACACTGATTTTATAGTACATATTTTACATACAAAGAAGTAAAATATATTTTTTGTTACCTTTAACCAAAGTTCTTTTGGTAATTACGACGAAACGAGAATACAAAAAGTAGTATTATATTTTAAAGTTTTTTATTATTAGTGGGCAAATTATGACCAAACTACTTTTTATGTACCGGCTACCGGCACTAGATTAGAAAAACGATGTAACATTATCTTTAATAGTCGTAGTTTGTGTTTGTTGTAAACCTTAAACCACAATATTTCCGTAAAATAGTAATTCCTAATACGACCGCAATTTTACCTTGCCGCTGTCAGAAATACTAATTTATTAGAAAAAAATATATTTGGGGATATTTAGTAACATATATTGATAAAAGAATAGAAGTGTTATTGCTATAAATTCTTACGATGTCATATCTATAAGTTATTATAAATAAGTTATAAGTCTCACGTACGTTATAAGCACACAAAGCTATTAAGCTCACCCGCGAAAGATGTACTTAATGAGACTCGGGCTTGCGAAAAGCAATTTCTATCTAATTGCAGTTCATTGAGTCGCCCAATAGTAGCATGAGATACTTGCTTCATAAGTATTAGGAAGGAAATCGGGGCAAGGGTCAACGGTCAGAATTAATTGTATAATCAACTAGTCTTCTATTTGAAAGTATTTTAAAACTAGTTTAGAATCCTTCAATGAGGTTTCTTATAAAACGGCTAATAACAAATAATTAGGAGTGTATTTCCAACCAGAAATCTAGTTAATGGTATTTCGCAGTTCTTCAAAGGGTCAGGTTTACAATTACTGAGAAGTATTTTGATTGTTAATGAGATTGTAAAGGGTCGTATGTTAGATTTTACTTATTTAACATTTAACTATTCAAATCGTAATACTATAGATGTATGATCATTAAGCCTATACTCGTATTTATTACAACTATATTATATTTTGTAATAATCGTGGGAAGGGTATATGATAGAATATATCGTAAGAAATATTTCTCAACATCCTAATATATGAGTTACTAAGTCAGATCGTGAAGACGACGCTGCTACTGAGTTAAATAAATAAACACGTTGAAAACTGTTATAATTACATTACAAAACTTAATTTTGATATTATTTCATACATAATTGCGGTCTCACGAGTAAGGATACTTCTTCTATTTATTCTTGAACTCTTCCTGTGTTTTCTTTATACATTTTACTATATTTATCTATTTTTACCATAATTTTAATAGATTAAATATTTAACAATATCGCATATTTTACTTTGTAATGTTTCATATATTCAAAGCAATTATAATAACTTACTATAATACAACGGTGTACTTAATGACTCTGACAAATTATCATTTTGTAAGAGATGATTTTGTCAAGGCAGCAAGTCAAGTTTTTTAGACACAAATCTTCATTCCAGAAATGGCAAAGAAATCCATCTCGGTAACGAAAGTCCTTCTCCTTAATATAAAAAAAGTACTTTACACTCATAAAAAGTAATTGTCCAACATAAAATAGAGCTTGTAAGTCGTGGGCAAATTGTGTATTAGATTACTTAATATCCCCATGTATTTCGTAAAGTAAGATAAACATATTTGTTATATTAAATGGCATTTCACACAAAGCTAGCCGACAAAAGCGTTTTCTGTGACAAAATATTTTCCCATCACACGGGAAACTCAAACAAAGCGATTAACAGATGATGAAGTTACCTCGGTTAAACATTCACTTACTTAAATGTCTCACAATAAATGAACAATTCACAGCTCATTTTAGTTTTATGTTTTTAACAATTAAGGGTTCAAACTCTTAATAGGGCTTGGTCTTATTAGCTACAATAAAGCGTCTCGTTACATAAGTTTTGAAATCCTAAAGCAACCTAAATTTATTTTGTTTTTATTACGCAGCATCTTCCCTTCACTCAAACCGACGAACGCAAATATTATCTATAATCTACGTTTTGAAACAAGACAGGATTTTAATTTTGTTTTATTAATTATAAATCACATTTTTTCAAGAATTAGGCAATATTTTAAATTAGACGAGCTTTTATTAATTCAGAACGGTAAGTTGAATTGTGTCCAATTTCCTTATGTTATATATAACATATATAATTGAAAGTGCTCTTTATAAAGATATTCACTCTTCGGTAAGGTCAGTTATATCTAGTGAGAAGATCTGTTTCCGTTAGCCTTGACAAGCTTTCGAAGGAGACGGTTTAATACAAGCCATTAAAACATCATGTCGTATTTAAGATAAATACATAAACTACATTATAAAATGATCTTGATTTTTCTTCAGATGATTAAAAAAAACAAAATGAAAACAAAAGTTATTTAGTTTGTAGTAAATTATATTATTACGATAATTTATCTGACATGAAAGTATAGATACATGGAAGATGATACGAAAGATGTCGTAATTGAAATGGTTCGAGATTACAGTTTCACTGGTACAGATGTTACGGTTGTTTTAATAAAGGTCAACTAAAATTGCAATTTTCGTTCAATTTTATTGAGTGTTTAAATTAAACGTTCTGTAAATAATGGTGTTCTGTAACTGTTAATCGGTTGAATTAAAAAAGTTAAAAAATAGTATAATTGAATAATAAAACAGTTCTCTTCTATAACAAATCGGTAACTTCATATCCTCATTATCTTTCCTACAGGCTCTTACCGCGGTGAAGGTGCCGGTGGTGCCGCATCAGGTTACTCCGGCAGTGGTGCCGCTTCTGGCTACTCCGGCCAGGGTGCTTACTCTGGTAACCGCGGATACAACGGCCAGGCAACTGGTAACTTTGGTGGTTCTTCAACCTTCGGTGGATCAGCTGCTGGAGGCGCTGCTTCTCGCCAATACCTCGCACCCAACGTTGGAGCCAGAGGCTCTGGAAACGGCAACTTCAACTCCAAGGCCGGCTACCACTACTAAATAATGAAGCGTAGCATATAAAGTATGTTTTTATTAGAAATATTATTACTTACGATGTTATAAATTGTTATAATACGTTCGTAAATTTGAATAAAAACATAGCTGGTATGCTATATTTTGATAAGCGCCATCTATTGATAAAATAACGAATCTGCTGTGAACCGATGATGTGATTTCAGGAAGCTAGGCAGTCAAAGACTTAAGACTTGTTCTGCTTTGCACCCACTCTAATACTCGTGTCTGTTTACTAAGTCTCTCTTGTCTGTTAGTCTGTCATTTATGATCTCATTAACAAACTGCTCTGTATTTCATTTCTTTCCTTGATGATTAATAATATTTAATAGAGTAAGGTAGTTGTGTAAAGGCTATGTAAATGGACAGTACTAGGATAGAAAATGTATTAAAATATAAAACGATTTATTGTTTTATAACTATTGTAAATATTTTAATGAATAAATGTTGTAAAGCATATTATACGATTTTATTTTAACCAATGATGAGTTTATAATAATAGTGTCGATAAAAATAGTTTCATTCCACATCCTTTCTTTAAAATTCTGTTGAAATCTATATATTAATATATCTAAAAATACTTAAAGTACCTATATACCGACCTGTGGTACTATTTCTTCCATTTTCTTATGAAATGACCTGTCTTATTATATAATATCCTGGTGTTATTAAAACAAGAACAACAGATTAATTATTTTAAATTTTTTAGACTTTCAGTTAAATAGAAAAGAAACAGATTTAAACAAAATCAATTATAATTTCACATTGATTGTTTACTCTTATTTTTAAACATTAAACATTTGGGTAGTATTTGAAATTAATAAAATATGAATCGCATTTTAAAGTTAATAGTATGTTCAATAATTTATATTGAAAAATAAATAACACGAGAAGGACTTGCATCTGCGACCTCTTGGTACTCTCCAGTATTACTGTAGTTTGTTTCATCAAAGCCTAAATTGTCAACTGTAACTGCGCACGTAAAAATGTTTTACATGACTATTTTCATTGAACATATCAGTAAAGTTATTAACATCTGCTATCTGCTTTGTATTTTATACTATTAACTGAATGTGAGATTTCTAATTAGATACAAGTAAAGTTAGTTTCAGTTCTTTTAATAAATAATAACAAATCAGCAGTCTATCAATAGCTTTAGGTTGAGTAAACTATTACCGGTGCACAGAATTATTTTGTTAAGATTTGTTTAATCCGTTAAGACCTTATCTATCTACACACATATATTACATATGTATGTTTGTTCTTGAAGTGCTTCTTAACGTTTTCATTGTTAATAGATCTGACTCCAGATAGAGCCTGAAAATAATCAATCCACAAACAAATCTGCAAATCTTTAATAATAATATGTATACAGAATTATTATAATAACACATTCCCATTGTTGTACTTTGGTAGCTTAAATAAATCACTATCTTCTTTGTAAATGTAAAATTATTATAGACTTATTAGTAGCATACTAAATAATGCTGTAATTTTTTTTACCGGGCTTACATGTTTTGTTTGAAATTGTCTAATAAACATTTACAATCATTATAAATAATTGAACGGACGCATCCCATATTTATTTTTTTGCGAGCAGGACTTAGATTGTCGACATTTGGAATGCCGTTCCCTTTCTGATTTGTCCTCACGTGCCACTGTTCAAATATGACTGAGACTCAAAAGTAACTAATATAAAACAACAGCGTAAAAAATATATAAATTAAAAGTATTATATTGCTGGTTTTATCTGTATGAAAGTACCTGTTTGAGCAATGCAGTCTGGAATTTCATAAGTGAAATGTATATTTACTATTTGAATGAAATATTTGATGCATAAATGGTTTAAAATCAGGAGTTGTTCCTCAATGGCACAAGAGATCTAATAGAGAAAAGGTGAAAATAGTTTACATCGGTGATCCAAAAAAAACAAAGTTTACGACGTAATGTGTGTGTACGTATGCATGTGTGTGTATGTAATGGATGTACCTATGAAAAAAATGAATTTTTCAAAAAATCTAAAATCAAAAATTTACAACTAAAGATTGAAATTACAATGAGTTTCTTGAGTCAACGGACCTGTGGAATGAATTTGTTGACACCTGTCTGAGGTTGATTTCAATTGCCAATATCAAACTTGGATTGTAGATCGATTCATTACTGACGTCAGTCGTATTAAATTTCTAGACGCAGTCGTCTTATTGTCGACCAGTCTACACAGAGGAAGATTTCCTGAATATCTAGCACCTCGTCCAACATCTGAACCCTGAAGATCGGATAAAATCAATGCTTAATCTCATACATTGGAATTATTTTACTTATATTAAAAGAATGGAGATAGACAATTTTAAATAACGACGTATATAGTACGTAGTTTAAATTGGTTTAATTAACGTAAACAATATTAATTTTAAAGTAAGACTTATACTTCGCCTTGCTAAAATATGAAACCATGAATAAACCTATATATAAAGGTTTGCACAACACGTAGCTGACGTTACATTAAATTATCTATCTAGTTCAAAAGCTAAAGAAGATCTGACCTCATCTTACATAGTCATTAGACTCATCTCACTTTATATGGTCTGACTAAACCAGCGTTTTTGCTGATTACCAAGTTTGGTTGGAAATATCGTGCGATTGTGAATGGCTGGTGGGGAGGTGGCGAGGGAGGAAATACACTCTTTCGGCATTATACGTATAAATATATTTTAGAATTAATATTATGACATATCGTATGCTAAGTGATATTAGTTCATTAAATGAGAATTATATTAAGTTTGCTATAATTTAGCTTTACTGGTATAATAGAAATCAGTTATTTGTTTTTATTAAGTTTATTAATGTAAATATTATATCGTATTATAGTTGTTATTAACTTATTTACTTTGGGTACCATTATTTAAGGAAATATCAATTAAAAGTATTTTTTTGTTTGAAATGAACACATGTCTTAAGATAATTATTTAAGAATAAAAAAAGGTATCAATTTTGTATTGTATCAATTTTTTTGAAAAAGGTATTTTAATAAAGTTTCTTTTATTATTATTATTACATTATGGGTCGTAGCTTTCATTTTTCAGTCCTAGTCTCGTCGTCACTTGACTGCAGCTCGTATATCTTCTGGCTCGACTGGGGCGGTGCACCCTCTCCTAGAAGATCTTTATAAAATAGGTATTGTGACTAAGATAACCAAAGTCTTTCCTATCTTCTCCGTATATCCTAATAATATATAATAATAAAATGAAGGTGACACCACATTTTTAAATTTTATTTTTTCAAATGTTCATACCTGACGGCCACGAACCAATATCAAATGCCAAATTACTTTTAATAACGTGTTTACATAGAAAATATTGTGTGAGTACTTTGGTTTTTTTGCCGATTTTTTTTTATTTGAGAAGCATAATATAGTAAAAATACAAGTTTGTCTTCAATATTGAACCCGAAAAGGTGAGGTCAGGAAAATTTATAAAAAATTTGAATAAATTTCCTTAATTTTATGTATATTAAAGTTTTTGTAAAATGTTGTGCATTTAGATTTTCCGAAATCATTTTAATTATTTAGTTAATTTTTGAGTTGATTAGACCACTGTGAAGTCATTGCGAAGTATAATAAATTAAAAAATGAATGTTGAATGCAGCCCACATTGAAGCAGCTTTACAAATATTAGCTTCGTAATTGAACGTACAAGTGTTGTTCCTCCCTTCAACAAATTTAGACGATGTGATGCCATCACGCACGCCTATTAGATCGCTAGAAGCCGATAAATGTAAGCACTGCCGATAACGTTACTTGTTAATTGCGAATGTATTATTTACTAAGGATCTCCTAATAAATTGATTTTTATAGTATTAGATGTTTCTTTAAAAGTGAAAATGATTCAAGTTTTCCATAAGTATAATGCTAAATAATTTATGCCATAAGTAATTTTATTTATTTATGAATTATTCAATATTTCCTAATCGGTCTACCTAACTATTGGCGCTATGGTTGTAATAAAAATTAACAGTCATCTTAAATCAATAAAACGTTTAAGTTACATTCATATTATTACTTTAATAGTTGGAAGGAAATCTTCCGAACATAGTTGGGTAGAGCTACCTACCTACTACTATTACTAACTACGTTGAGAAGATTTCAATACATGTTCAACTGCAGCTGAACTGCAGGGATTGAAGGCGAATAGGCGAGATGAGAGCTCTTAATAACAATCTAGGCCATTATTAATCTCACCTCAAAATGACGCGCGTGTTCTAAATAAGCTTATCCCTATTAATGTTTCATGTTCTCTCATTTACTAATTGTCGTTCCTTATAATATGTTTTGGTGCAATTTTATATTGAAGGAGTGTTGTTCACGCTCCTTCAATATACATTACTTACGTGTCGGACAATGTCTGGTCGGCCTATTTACCGCAGCGAGGTGAACGTTAGCATTGTAGGCGACTACAGGTGGCTTTTAACTATAGTAAAAACAAGAGCTTTTGGATGAGAATATTACTATTTATTCTTAACGTTTAAGGCAAATTTGATACAATCTGACCTAGGCAAATGTATTGCCTTTTAGAAACTAGGATCTAGGAATGTCTTACAAAACAGAAATACAATTCTGTCCTACATATAACGTGCAATTTAACATTTATTAAACGACGCTTTGTATAGTTCCATTTGTATCATGAGAAAACAATATCATATAAGAGAAAGACGTTTTTTATTCTTTTGATATATATTTCAACTCTGTCCTTAAAAAGATTTTTATATCTGGACACTAGATACGTGTCCGGTAGCAGCGCTGTAGCTCAATTGACTAAACAACGCCACTATTTTCAACATTCATTATGTCACACCATTGGTCACAGGTTCAGTGCTACCCGTGCTGTTCGATTATTCACAATTCTTCAATCGTTATCAAAGGTGTAACAATTAAAACACCTAAACCTCGGATTATTAACAACTTTACAATATGTTATAGATACTTTTTTTTATTTTCATAGAATCACCTTAACAACTACAATATTTATAATTCGATACAGAAAATGAAATATCTTAATTTGTGTTTTAATAAAAATGATATTATATATAAACTACAGTCAGTTTTTGGGTTCCGTATTTCTGAAATTTAACATATTCTTTTAATAATTACCTTCTTTATTACAACAGAACTGTTTCAACAAATAGACAGTAATTAAAGATATAAATACAAGAACTGGCTTTTTAAAGTTATATTTGGAAAAGATACATTGTAGCTTTTATATTTCTATCAGTTTAATTATTTTTTGACTGAGCGAGTAAAGCGACTCTGTCTGCTGTCCGAGAGAGATTTAGAATTTAGGGCTCGTAAGAAACTCCTTCACGCGAGCTTTTTTTGTCAACTTTATTTCCAAAATTGCTCTCCATGAAAAGCTCTACTATTATTTCAAGGGAATAATATAATATAACGTAGATTCACCGTGACAGTCATTTCTTAATATTTGTTAAGGAATTATTAGATTCGCATAAATTACTTTGAAGATTACCTAAAACAAATTAACTTATAAAGTGTAAACCCACAAACAAGCAAACTTTACCTCACTATACAATTAGAAAAGATTAAGATCTAATTATGAGATTTGTCATAGTTTAAGTTTATATTGTAAAGGAGTGGAAGTGGAGAGGAAATTTTATTATAAGTTCATAATGAATAAGTTCGTTGTTTACTTTCACACTGTCATTGTCAACTATATCTTTTTCTGATGCCAATGAATAGAATAAAAAGTTTAATATATTTATATTGATTTCATAGTATTGCTTTTACTATAATATAAATTGAATATATACTTTAGCCTCATCAACCCGTAGTGGTGGTGAATTTTAGCTTATATAAAACGTTTGTACTTTAACAAAGAGCCATCTATAGGATACATCCTCAATGCAGTCAACAAATACCACCATCTTTTAGAATTAATCTTTTAGAATTGTATGGAATTAACAGATAATTGTGACTGTCAGATAATAAATAAATAATTTGCAAGAAAATAAATAAATAAATTGAGATTTTTTATTCTATCCTATCTTTCAAGTTGGATCAAACTGCACATGTAATATATACGTATTTATATTATGCTTCATTTATCCTTGAGACACATTAACTAAAATTAAACCTTAATTACCTTAAACCTTAAATAACTTACGCTCTAGTGGACGAAACTAAACCGAGTATTACATAAAAATAAACTATATAATAATATATAATTATAATATTATCACTCCCATATTCACACATCTTAGTTATAAATACGGATCTCTAAACACTTTTGTTCATTAGCTGTCAATTAACGTCGTGATCAACCAGTTCCGTATACTATGAAAAGGTCAAATCAAATAAAATCCATACAGAAACAGAAAAAATATATATTCCATTAATTGAATGTGGCGTTTTAATTATTTTGGCACGATACATTAAAGCCTCTAACAATTATTTTTTTCTAATCGTCACTCCAACTTATACTGGGCGCTGTTAGTGGTCTTACAAACAATAGCCGTGTAGTATACTTTTAAGATGTTAAGTTTCTGTTCAAAGTATATAGGTATATAGGTACGTATATAGGTATCTACACTAAGAAAGCAGCCATTGCTTACCGTGATCTCTATGAAGAGCAAAATGTGGTCTTCTACTTTATAAAAATAAAAAAATATAAACAAATGTTTACTTCTAAGCATATAAATTTATTGAAATGGAGTAGACTTTTAACTTTTAGAATGGCTTTTCTATTTCGTGACAGCACGGCAAACGTACCGACAGTCTACCTGATGGTAAAAAGTCCCTTGAGAGATGAAGAAGGATAGGAAAGAAACGAGAAAAGTGTTTATGATTACAACTCCCTCACTCCCTCACTCCCTCACTCCCTCACTCCCACACTCCCACACTCCCACACTCCCACACCTCACGAACCATTAAGCGATATAACAACTTGACATATAGTTGGCCAGACGTCATAATATCGAAGTACCTAGAACTATTAAATTATGCTCCGCTTCTATGAATTCTTTAGTTAAACTTATGAAATACACCAAAATAATTGTTTATTTAAATTCCTAGACATAACGTGTATATATTAATGTTGAGTCATAGAACTACTTTCATATTTAAATTGTAAATTAATTACTAAGTTTAATATGCCTTCATTATATTAATAAAGCTGTTAAGTTTGTTTTTACTTTTTTTAATCTCTGGAAGTAACAGACAAATTTAAAAAAATCTATCACAATTGCTAGTGTATTTTTTGAGGAGTCGTTATATAATATAAAGCACTACGACCTCTCAGATGCTTATTATAATAGTATTTCAATGGATTGTGAGTGCGGATGATTGTGTTTGTTGGTCGGTTTCATTGAGTAGCTCTGAGCTATTGTTCATAACGACCTTCTTTATTCTACAAGGATGGAGTCATTCTAACAGCTACAGACTTACCTACTGCATGCATGCTTTCAAATTTTCTATCAATAAAAGTCATGACGGAACATTAATTCTTATTCAATAAACATAGAAGTTGGCTTAAATTTGAGATAAAAATATCATTTTTACACAATTTTATTATAATTAATTAATTAAAAGATATAAATTAAAATTCTCAACAAAATGATGGGCGCTTGCAGTCGCTGTACCAATTTAAATTTCGATTCATGATTTAAAATATATTATAAATACAATTATTTGGATTAAAATAATAAGTAAAAGTACTGTCTTACCAACTTTTTCATCACAACGGACTTTTGTTATTATAAATTCTTTAATATTAAGTAACATGTGAAGGAGTTTGTACGAAACAATTTAACTTCTATCTCGGACTGTAGACCAAATATTAGTTTGAGTCGTGAGTTGATCAAACTATGAAATTAAATATTTGGTGATTGAAAAGCTTTAGTGACTGTACGATCATTTAAATCGATGGTTTTATTCATTTTTTACATATTTTCTACTAGTATCTGTTTTATAATTACATTTACTCCACTTATATCAAACAAAAGAGGAAAAAAATCATTTGAATAAAATATTATTATTGAAATAAATGAACGGAACCTCACCATCCACCACACTTATTTACATAGATATATACAAGCGATATATATACAAGTAAACCCAAGTTTATAAACATTAGATATAAAGCAATCAAATTTATTTTTAATAAAAATTCCACCCAAAGTGCCACAAACCAGACTATAATATCAATTAGATTTCCTAATAATATAAAGATCAATATTATTTTAATGAAGAGTTATTATGTGTTAATATCGTGAGTGGGTTTTTTTGTGACCATTTTTAATAGCCCTTTTAGAGTTACGTTTAAAAAAAATCGTTAAGACATTGCTCCAATGTGGTCTAAAGGTGATTGAATTCAGTCAAATATGAAGGTTTCGTTGTTTGATAAGACCTGAATAATAAAGATTAGTAGATATAATTTATGGAAATAATTAAACCAAGAACCTTCCAACTCAAACGAGCTGCACAGCACTGCGCCGCCGCGCCACGACGTCTTGTGTGCAAATTAGAAATAATATATGATACAAACCGTACTGCTTATATATAAATATATTTTTCAGGAACAATAGTTGAAAATAAATGTGTTCAATAATGTTTGTATACAATATAAAAACATGATAACTATACAAATGGAAGAAGCAAAAAGTACTCTTTACAATTTATAACCAACCGACTCATACCAATTAACTATTTATTAATACAAAAAACTTCTCAAATGTAATGGTTTAATTGCTAATATTCACATCGTTTATATTATTTTTAGAGTTCCGTGCTCTGTCCTATTCGTACTCTGTCCTATCCGTGCTCTGTCCTATCCCTGCCCTGTCCTATTCGTGCTCTGTCCTATCCGTGCTCTGTCCTTTTCGTGCTCTGTCCTATTCGTACTCTATCCTATCCGTGCTCTTTCCTATCCGTGCTCTGTCCTATTCGTGCTCTGTCCTATCCGTGCTGTCCTATCCGTGCTCTGTCCTATTCGTGCTCTGTCCTATTCGTGCTCTGTCCTATCCGTGCTCTGTCCTATTCGTGCTCTGTCCTATTCGTGCTCTGTCCTACCCCTGCTCTGTTCTATCCGTGCTCTGTCCTATCCGTGCTTTGTCCTATTCGTGCTCTGTCCTATCCGTGCTCTGTCCTATTCGTGCTCTGTCCTATTCATGCTCTGTCCTATCCGATCTCTGTCTGTTTAATAAAATATTAATTTAAAAAGTATAAGCATGCTACATGTTGATAATAAGTCTACAAAATGTTTAATTTTACTAAAATCCTCCTCATACTTTTGTCACAATGCAATGATAGCCCAATTCAGTTTTTAAATACTTGAAAATATCTATAAACATGTATATCCATGTAAAACATACTTTAACCTGGAAAAGTACCCTAGAGTCGCGAGTTCGAGTCCCGGGCTATTCTTCGTTCCATTGAAATTCAGTTTTTAGTTTTCCTGAAAAAAACAGACAGGATTTTCCACTACGATAAGTACCCTATTTACTGACTGACGCAATAACTTATGGATAGACTAATTTGAACCTGCCCAAAAATTGTTGCGTAAAAAAGAACACACAAACGAACTTATTCACGAACTGACATACTGACATACTATACTGAAAAATTTTAATGTAATGTAATTGACCATTCAAAAGTGCATGTATCTAAATGCCTACTTGAATAAAGATATTTTTGAAAACCTATTTTTTCAGTCCCGAGTCATGTAATGAACACGTAGTAACTAGTTTGTTTTTTTTTATATTCTACGTACGGTCTTGATTCATAACTAATTTATATGAATAGATCATTTAGTTCAATAGATAAGTTATTGATGTTATTTTTTTTCTATAATAGAATGTGTAATAGAATTTTGATGATCTTCTTTTTTTAAATAATTTATTTTATTTTTTATATAAAACCATTTAGATATATTTTTTATACAAGTGAATATTAAAAAAAATATTTTTTAAACTGAAACAGTATTCATAAACCATTTTTTTTAGAAGCAAGACTTTCACACAATTACCTTGAATAATTACTAAATATTTTTAAAGATTTGCCGTAAATATAAAAAAGATATTCCATTTAATTAAAAGCACTCTTTTGATTGGTTTCAATGAAGGTTTATTTTGTTACTTATTCATAATAAATGATAATTCAAAATATGTTAAAACATATGTCACTTGAGAAATAACATTTAAATATTATTAAGTAGGTAATTAGATAAAAGCTTAACTCATTGTTACATCTTACTTCTTATTAAACTTTACTAATTTATTCTTTTATTTATATTGCATGAAATGTTGTTTCATTCCCAAGTTGTCGTACATTGCGCTTCTAACGTACAATATTATTTTCTATATAATACTTGAACCATATTGTTTTGATTAATAAAATATTATATCTTAGTTTATCCTTTTGCAGTTAAATAAAAAAATATATTTATAATTCTGCCACAGTATTTATATTTTCATTTCAATCTTATATTCTCAAATACTATTAAAACTTCAAGCCGGAAATATTTCGTTATTTCTACGTGACTTTAGTTCATCAAAACCTCACGTATTAAATTTGGCAAATCCATTCCTATCGTAACCCAAAAAAAATATGCATTTCAAAATCGCATCAAATTAGTTAATTCATAATTTTAATGATCATCTTATCACGAACTCACTATTAGTATCACGATTCTAAATAAGCCCTGATAACACCAAGCTTTCATAATTAAATTGATTATAGCACTGAAATTAATTATTTCGTACCCTTGAGCGTGCTTTGACAGACGAGGTCGGTAAAGAAAAAACTAAGTTAATTACTCCATGCATATCATATCTTGGATTTTATTATCTCTTCAACAAAACATTACGTCAGGCCACGCGTGAGATGATGAGGATTAGCAGCAGGCCAGCTGGTATATAACAGGTCATCTGTCCCTCAGAGTCACAGTTTGGTGTGAGCTTCATTTGATCGTACAACCACTTACTTAAAAATGAAATTGGTAAATGTTTTGTTCACTTTATATTATTATAGTAATGTTTAATTCAATATTATTCATATTTAAATGTTCTTAATATGTATCCATGGTTGATTTTCAGTTTGTATTTGCTGCCCTGGTCGCTGCAGCCTCTGCTGCCCGCTTGGAGCACCTCGAACGTTCCTACCTTCCACCAGACAACAATGCCCATGGCAACTTGGGCAATCAGGGTGGAAATGGCTTAGGCTCAGGAAATAATCGTTTTGGTGTAAGTGGACAAGGTTCCAATGGATTTGGTGCAAATAGCCACAGTTCAAACAGATTTGGCTCCAATGGACAGATATCAAATGGTTTCGGAGCCAACGGACAGATCTCTAACGGCTTTGAATCCCAGGATTTGGCTTCAAATAGATTTGGTTCCAACGGACAAAACTCGAATGGAATCGGTTCAAATGGACATGCATCTCAAGGATCTAATGGTTTTGGTTCTTCTCAAGGCTCAAGCTCATTTGGCTCAAATGGACTCAGCAGAAATGCAGCTTTTGGCAGTGCTACTTCTAACCAATATCTTCCTCCTAACCACGGTCCATCTGGATCCGAATCTGGATCTAACGGTTTCAACAACGGTGGATCAGCAATCAAACGTAAGTGAAATAATTAAATCATTATTTTTAAAAAAAGTAATTTTGCATCACCAACAAACTTATATGTCATTAAAAAAAATATAGCTAGAAATAAATGCTTAACACCAATAAATATTTTTTAAAGCTGCCTGCATCTCATGTGGAGGTCGCAACCAATACAACCAAGGATCTCAAGCTCAAATTCCCAGCTCAAACTACGGAGTGCCTCAATTAGGATCTCGCAGTGGATCTGCTTCATCTAACAACTTTGGCTCCATCGGTGCGTCTGAACCTCTTTCCCAAGTATTTGGATCACCTTCTGGATCTCAAGGACTCGGCTCTCAGCCTCAATTCGGAGCTGCCAGCCGTCAATACTTGGCTCCTAAGTATACACAATCTCAGAACCCCCCTCAACAACCTTTCGACGAGAACACTGGATATATTTATTAAGAAGTTTTACATTATTGTAATTCATTCCATATCTGATTTATTTTTCTGCTTTTATTGCCTTATATTTTGTTGCTCATGTATTGTAACGATAGCAAAACTGTAAAACAAATTAACGTCTTATCCACCTAAATAAAGTATAATTATATTATAATATCTTTTTATTATTTTTGGAATCATGTTTATATATTTTTTTTCGCTATACCTTTTTATATTTTTCTATAATTAATAAATACATCATATTAAATTAACTTCATAAGTGTAGAGTACGATAATATGATAACTTCTGAGATTTTACTTCATAAAACCAATTATCGATGATTATTAAATTTTAGTTACACTTCGTTGTTATTTCATAAACCAGTTTATATTTTGAACATCTTTAGACAGCCATTTGTTCAATTTTTACACTTTTTATAACAATGAAGCATCATAGCGATTTATTTATAAGGTTCTTCTATTCACAAAAAAACGGTTTTTTTAATATCTGACGTGATCTATTAGAACTATATTTGAATTTCCATAGCTTAATAATCAGTTGTTTTTCAATTATAAAAAAATAGCAAATTTTAATTCAATAATTTATTTAATTTAAAAAGAGGTACCAATTGTTTAAAATTCAAAAAAAATATTTTTTTAATATTTTTTAACTTTCTTCGTTAATCAAAAACACAACCTGCACCTGAAATTTCATGATTCAGGTTGTTCTGCAGCTGTCTGATCCTTACAACATTGATCCACATTACAATATCAGAAGTTCAATCTGAGTACATCTAATATGCTCGTCATGGTTCCTCTGCCCCTGACATTTGACCTTCACTCTTGTACTTAATATTAAATTTCTTCATATCATTACGTCAACATCTTCGCTCATCTACTAGTCTTATACCACTATGTCATATATTTTACAAAACTGATTTAGTTCAAGATAAAGTAGTAATTAATTGCCCGAATAGTTAATTTCTACGTGAATGTGGACGGGTAAATATAAATATAATAGTCATGGTTCACTAAAGTTTAAATATAAAAATTGGTAATTGATTGATTTATTTTTAGTGATGTTAAAATATTAAGTTTGTACAACTTTATAGGCTTGATGGAACACCTTTCATCGACAAGGATGGTTAGATTTATTGACTGCTTATAATAATTATAATTTTACTATTTTGTACATGATTCGAGTTTGTTCAGTTTTCTAGTTAAGATACAGCTTGCAGGCTTGTAAGGCAAATTTTTACGAAATAACTCTCATGTGATAAATAAACTAAATTTTGAAAATATAATGAATGAAAAATAAGGCAGGACTCGAACCTGTGACCTCTGGCAAACCTTGCTAAACCTTGCTAAACCTTGCTAATTATATATGTTATATCCTAACGAAATTTTAAATTTGTCTATAAAACATTCCAAAGACGCCACAATCGAAATTAAAGTATTTGAAATTTTATTTTGTTTTTGAAAATTATTTGAAATAATATTTTTAAACAAGATAACATAAAATTATTAAAATGTTTACTGACTTCCTTTATTTTATAAATATACGCAGCTTTAAGATTGAAATACAAAATAACATTTCCCGCATACAATACAACTGTGAAAAGAAAACACACAACTTTGACTTACTGACAGATTCCCTGGTCTTCACGATCTGTTCTTCCTCACTACACTACACCAAAGAACATCGGTCTACCCGGGGACGTTCGTTTTGTGAATCCTTTACTCCCGGAGAGAGCCTGTTAGCCCTGGAGCAAGGTTTATAGTTTATTATTAATGTCAGTAAGAGTTTGTTTATACTAAGCATCCCAAAGATAAAGACTTACAGTCTGTGACTTTTGGGACAACAGCGGGTGCAATAACACAGACAAGGGTCCAGAATATGCCTAAATAACCACTCTTGGCACCCATTTATTGTTTCAATTAAAGCAAATATAAAAAGATAAATATACAATAGAATACTAATCGCAGCAACATCTCTATCAGTGTCAAATTGTCGCTAAAACAGAAGGCGCTTGAATTTTATGAAATAATAAAGTAGAAACGGTATTATTATTTTTAAAATTAAAAAAAATTTACTTGTAAGCTCTACAATGAATCCCGATACAGTTTCAGATTCAGTTGTCTATGCACCATAATATATAATCATTGAAAAATAAACATTTGTTTTTAAAAGTTGTAACTTCAAGAAGAATTATTAAATGTTAGTTCATACAGACGCCTTTTAAAAAAATCTAGCAAAGTACTACTGCGAAAAGTTTTAATAATAAGAGGACTGTTCTCAGCTCTTTATTCACCAAGTTCGAGTAGAAAGGAATGTCTAGAACATGCAATACTCTTTTGTATTCCATTCGTAGTTACAAGTAAGAGCTGTTACATTGATAAACGTATCTGTCTTTAATAGACTACCTCGTTTAGATATTTTGTTTTCAAAACACAGCTCTTTAAACATGAGGAGTGTGTAATGATGGCTGTCAAATAATGTACATATAATATGTCACTTATTATAGTTGTATACGGCACTATTACTAGATGGCGCTCCTCGAGATTATTTATAAATGTTTCTAATTTTGTTCTTGATGTGAGATCTCGGACATTGTATGTTTTAACGATTATTTTAGACTTTTAAAAATATGAAATTATATGTCATTGAAAATAATCTTTATGTTTGTATTTATTGTGAAGGTCATTGAACTCCTAAACGCCTAAATTTGCTCTTCTTAACAATTCAGATGTGTATAGCGTTTGATAATTAAGATTCATGATTGGATATCTAGACAGAAAACGCAGGGATTAGCTTGTCTACAAGATGTATATAAATCCTTTTTTAATGACTTTAAAAAAAACTGTCGTCTGTCGAACTGAACATACTGAAACATTGGGTGGGGAATGTGATGTCGCTAAGACCAGCTGCCAATATTTAGCGCTTTCTTTGATACATTTTTAATTATATAAGACAAATTAAAAAAATATAGTGATTGGGGTCATCGACAATTATATATGATATAGTATTATAGAGTTTAATATATTCACCATTAATAAGAGAAAAACTTCCCCCTAGATTTTAATAAATTACACTAAGAATAAGAATAAACATTATTTACGTACAATTGTTGAAAATAATAATTAAAAGTACCATAATACTATAGTGTCATTATTTATTAATTGGTTTCGTACGTATTAACAGAAAAAATAAACTTAACTCGAACTGTTAATGTTCCGGACGATAGATTCAAATTTCTTCAATCCTAAAAACAATTTTTGAGAAAATTATGCTTGATCAAAGTATGTAACACTTCATATAAATAGAATAATACATAAACAACTCTTTCGTCTAACTCTTTCTGCTACCGATGACAATATTGACCTGGTCAGAATAGCCTAAGGGGTCTGGAAGAACTCACAGGATGCCACTCGAATTTTATATTACGAGTACATCTCCAAGTCCTTTGATTGCGATACCTCAAGCCGTGAACTTCATCATTCTGGGGTTCGTGGTTTGTGGGATGTTGATTACTTATCGAATAGACAGTCGAAAAATAGTGAGAAAGGGGCTGTTTCTTCCAATAAAAATTATGCGAAGAAATCTGTGTATTTACCATCTGATGAATGTATCCGAAAAAATGTTGAGGAATCTGAAGGAACAATTCTTGATACTCTTTTATTATCAGCTTCTTTTAACGATTTTTCTATTTGATGACTAATGAATGTAATATAGTCTTGTTCGTTGATGACACTTCGGTTATTTTTTATTTCAAGTAGGCGTTTTACATGTAGTGGTCCTTTCTTAAATTTCATTCTTGATTCCAACGCGATTGAGGCTATTAATGATATCGTATTTTTTGGTATACTGTTAGATTCAAAGTTACAATGGGACCCTCATATCAACAAACTAGTGTACATTTAGGTCCAACATCATATGCAGTCAGGAAAATTAGACTGCTCGACTCCCTGCCCGTTTCGATTTGTTTTTCATTCTATATTTATTAAAATTTAAATAAACTTCATATGCCTATACATGTTTAAAGATATTTTCAAACATAAATAGATTTTAATTTCAGACTCATAAGAGAAAAATATTTTTAAGCAAGATATAAGTATGGTATATATAAAAACAACGTATACTGTATGTCGATTAGAGTGTCTAACTATTTACCAGATTACTAACATTTCAAAGACTATCCTTTTAGGTATTTTAATATATGTTTACTTAAACTTCTTTTTTATAAATTATATTATGATATCGATGATTTTTTTGTGACAAATTATAATAGTTGTATTTTATAGTATCTTTTTCTATTTATTGATTTTGAATTTATATTTTATTTTCTTTTTTTGACATATTGAAATATATTTTAATCAATGATGACAATTTTGCTGTATTATAATATTTTACTAAAACAATGATTTGAATATTGAGTAATTAAATCTATACTGATGATGAGATTGTTACGCAAGCATAGCCAGGGTAAATCAATAGATTAAACATTAAATTAGTTTCACACGCCAAGAGTGCAAGACATCAAATGCTGACGCTGAACCTCGTGTAAGGTGAAGAAGACACCGCTGGAGTCGCGGCATCGGTGGGACCCGGCCAGGGGAACATTCAGTTGTAGGTCAATCGCTGACTTAAAGACACACTTCTTTCATAATAATTAATTATAATTTAAAATTGTAATATTTTAATATAGTCTTTATTAAATGATTGACTTTTATTGCATCCTTCGCTGCCACCAAACATAATTAGATGAATTTGTTTTTTCATCTTAAGGACAACATTAGTACATCGACAACCGGTGGAACATGTGAAGTAAATATTTTGCTAACATTATGTACTATATTATTGAAAATATATAAATTATTATTATTAATAAATTGCTGAAATTTATCTCTAAACAATCATTTAAAAAAATTACACTTAGCGCTTACACTTAAGTTGACGATAGATAAGTCATTTAACTAGTAAGTTTACTACAATAAACTACAAGATGAAGATGATGGCGCTATTGGTTCAAAGTTCATTGGATGAGTCGAGTGGGCCGGATATAATTTCCCTAAACCTATTTCAATTTCCTTTAAAAATACAACATGTAAACCGGAATCCTACTGTGATTCCGGTTCTATGTGATCGGTATGTTCCTTATAATTCGTTGTGGTTTCCTTATATTTTCCTTATGTTTCTTATTTATTATATCCCGGATCCGGACGTGATTCAGTTCTAATTCTATTCATTCATATCATCGAACACGTATTAGTGACTAGGACTCAAGTAGTCAATACTACTATAGATATACTGTATTTGTAATCTTAATTTTATAACTAACTTAAAAGTCTATCCATGGAGCTTCTTGGTGGTTTTCCTCCATGCACTTACCCTTTTGAATCGAAAATAGAGTCTGACTCTTTACAAGTCGAATGTATGATTATTTGAAATAAAAAGAATTGTGACACAATAATTCACTCGCAGATCAAAAAGTAAAGAAGACATGAAATTGAGAAAAAATATGTTATATTTTTCCCTTTAACTTTTTGTAATAAAAAACCAACAATAGTATAATTTAAAACCCCATATTACAACCTGCTATTAGAGTCCAATGTAACTAACATTAATTCATTACTGACACGCCATGTCGCCATGTCCTCTATATTCACTCTTGTAATAATAAAATAACTTGTCGAGCTTGTGTAATGATAATAAAAAAAATGTTTTTTTCTTAATTCCTCTTTAAAAACTAAAAAGGCTAAGATTGATAAAAAGATCGAGAAAAACAAAATATTATATATAAAATGATTTTATTCATAGAATAAATAATCTATTTCCATTAACTGGTTATAACTACGATACAAAATTATCACATTTTCTTGTCACCTTATCATAATAACCCTATTGACAAAAAAATAAGTCGAAAAATTTTAATGACATGCCGATAATTATAAAAGTAAAGACGACAGACAGACAGACAGTACACACCCAAATTGAAAATCAACAGCAAGAATTTAAATATTTATAAATCCTTGCAAATTGAACTTACAAGTAAATTTAGCCTCTTATTATTAATTTGGGAATGTGACGGACTTATTGGAATGTCAATAGGATTGTCTATTTAAGATTTTAGAATTTGTAAGGTTTGCGAAATCCAGCGGAGGCCTGGGCACGAACGTACGTGGGCTGTTGCACGAAGGCAGCGCCTGCGCCGGCGCCGGCGTACTTGCCGGGGTTGTATTGACCTGAAATTGAAGATGTAATGTTAAAAATATAAACATCCCTTACAACTGGTTATAAAATATTTCTAACAATGAAGTATTGTAAGTTTGGACATAATAATAAGTTGTTTTTGACAAGAAACTAACAATAGATTAAATATTTACCAAATTACTATAAATCCTCTGTCAGAAATATCAATTCTCAGAATACCTTCATCATAACGATGAGTGACGATGTTATAGTCTAGGAGCTGTCAGTTACATTAAGAAATATTTAATGTTTTGAAACGTTCTAATATATATGTTTAAAAAAAAGATTTTGCAAACTGTAATTGTATAAATAACAATGATATTCAAAATGTATCCTTATTTAAAGGCTGTAAGAGTGTGAATAGCGCGTACTTATATCGTGTATTCAGACACATTGCGTCTCCGTGTCGTAATACAGGAAAGGTTACCAGTTACGCCTAGAGCTTAGACTATCCGACGATTATTTCATATTACGTTTAACAGAGTTTACAATGTATGTATATTTTGTATAATTTACGACAGTCATATACAATGCAATGCACTCATAGGAAATAATTTGAGTGTTTAAAGTTATTAAGATATTTTAAAATTATGTCAAAAAATATATAAAAATATGATTAGTATAAAGTTTTAGTTACAATACTTTGGATTTCGTTGTTACTTAGCAAAAAAAAAAAATTAATATACTACATATTATAGTAAATGTTTTATATTATATTGTCATATTTTAAGTTAACTTAAGTAAACTTTAAGCGTCGATTAAAAGCTTACTATTTCATTACAAAAGAGCTAAAATTGACAATTCCTGAACTTTCGTAATACATACCATCGTCAATGATTCCAGCGGCTTCATCACGAGCGTTCTGTTCCAGAGCCTTCAGGATAGCTTCGGGGGTGGGAGGAGCGACGGGGAAATGGGAGCCCTGGGGCTGGAAACCGTTAGCACCAGCGGCGTAGCTGACGGAGTACACCTGACCGTCATCTCCGGTGTACTGGTAACCACCCTGTGCTTCAATGCCGTCGACCTGAAAATTTAACACAATAAGCAAAGAAAAATATGAAGCAAAAAATAAGATCTACGATTATTCTACAAAAATGAACCTAGCCTTTAGATAAGTTATGTTAGATAGATATGAATTTTAGATATTGTGAAAAACAAAATAAAAAAATATATGTCAATACCGCGCAACTTTAATAACACGCAACATTACTATTATATTTATTTAAAAGCAATGAAGAAATAATTAAAGTGTAATCTATTCAAAAGTACACCTCCTAATTCATATGTAATGAGTATTTTCACATGGATGATAAATCTAAAAACGTTAATATTACGCCAATCGACCTTTATAAGCCGGCCGATGCCCTTTCAACCGATTGTATCTAACCGCTCTTGTAAATGGGCTCGGCTCTGTTTTATATGTGGAGGTCAGACAGGATTGCCAAGATGTGACCAGCGCTACGGTGACAATAAAACTCTATTTTGCAACTTGGACTATCAATTGTTGTGAAACATTGAAACAGAAGAAACGAGACAGTACTATTATAGATTTCAAACAACTATCGCTTATAATAATAAATATTTTAAGATCACGTGTATTATTTAATCTTCACAATAATTAATGCTTACTTCTTGTCCCTGCTCTTGTCCCTTGATTCCGTTTTCTGTTTCGTAGTTGTATCTGTAGGAGTCTTCTTTGACCTCAGACTCTAGAGCAATGATGCGGGCATTCTTCTCGTATTGGGCCTGGGGTCTGTTCTGCTCGGGGTAGGGAGAGAAGGCGGCGGCGGCGATGCCGAAGACTGCGGTGGCGATGATGAACTGGAAATTGATAATGTCCGTGTTAGTGATAAGTGGTGTTGGCAAACTAACCTTTTGGATATTTATTTAAATATATAATAAGGTATTTTATTAATTATCCTTAGATTCTTTATAAAAATAAAAATTTAACTACAAAAAAAAAATAGATAATTTGTAGCTTTAGAGCGTTATTTAAATAATTGAATAATATAAAATTGAATGTTGAACAATTGTGTACATCAATTGTGACAGTTAATCATCCTTCAAGTAAACGCCATGCTGTCGTTATTTCGATGAACCGTCGCTTCTGACACTGAGCATAGAACTGAATCGAATATAACATTTGAACAAATATATTAGACACAGTAGATAAATGATTTGAGAACATTACATTTATTTTGAGTTTTAAAACAAATCATACATACCGCTATAACACTTTGATATTATCTCATAAGCAGAAATCACTTTTAATTACAGTGTGCTTAGTATCAAACTGTCGTTTGAATGATATTCATGATATCTTACATACGAATGAGAGTGAATGTATGTCTGTGGTCCGTATGGGCGGAGCCGTCGGCTACAGCTAGTTTATAAAATTAGTTAAACGCTTATGTAACGTCTTAACCCGCGTGTCAGAAATCAAATTATAATTTATATCTTGATGACATTTATTAAAGGATAGGTCGGACATCTTACACAATCTTAAATCTTGTATTTATCTTCTGGTATGGTAATATGTCTAAATGGATATCAATATTTTCTTACTATCCATCTCGTCTTTATATATGTTAGTATTATCGCATCATGAAAAAATATGTAATTTGTTCGGGTTTTTAGAGACGCCGAGCCGAGCTTAAAAGCTTTATATAAATTCATAATAGTGATAAATGAATCGTTTTTAAAATCTATTAACAAAGTCGAAGTTGTAAGAGAGGTTTAGTCAAACATTTCAATGTAACAGGAAGTTAAAAAATTATTAAAATCTATGAAAAAATTGAAAAACAATAAATGTCCTAGACCTTAGTAAAGTTTACAAAATCACTAAGATTAAATGAAATTATTAGTATTTATTAATGTTATGATAAAAGCACATTAACTGTTGAATTAGAAAAAAAAAAACAAAAAAAAATAAAACAAGCCAAACCAATCTTAAAAATCGTAACAAAAACGCGCCTTCGAGCGCAACTGTAACGCGAGTAGTGTTGTAAGTTATCGATATATCGACTGTGGACTTACCAGTTTCATGTTTGCAATGTATCAGGTCGAAGGTGAACTCACAAATGATACCTCACACACTCCTGCCCACCTTTATATACGCGTGATGGTTACAAAATTCATTCAACATTATAATGAAACTTTTCCCAATAATCTGAACTTTAGACACTTTTTACGTAAGGTTTTTTGATCAGGCTTAGATCTATTTAGTAAGTTTGACAGGATGATTATTATATTTTAAACTAATGGTGGTAAGACATAAACTGAGGTGTATGTGTGTCCTTGTGTACGTTCTTGTATTAACGGTGAACACTCGTAGGGGTTGTCATTGGGAACGAAATATATATAATATACTCATACTTTTGTGAAGACATGTTTTATGATAAGATTCTGAAATTTACGTTTCAATAATATATATATGTATATATATTGCTAATTCATATTATTTATAGATAATATTCTAATGTTATATATTAAAAGACTGTTTGTTTCTCCTTCTCTTTTATCACGTGAACATATATATTTTTGAAAGAAAACACTTGAAGAGTTAGGAAGTGGGATATTTCATTCTGTTATTTTTTTACTGAGTAACAATTATTATAAAGCTAAAAACACTAAATGTAGTTTCTAATATATAAGTAGTATTCCGGTATGTTATATATTATAATAAAGCTTTATTTATTAAAAATATAAGTTGTTGAATAAAATATAATATCTATATTAGTTTCATAACTAATTGTATTTTAAACGCTTGTTTCTTTTCAGTACTTTATTCAACAAAATCTGAAAAACCTCATAATGTAATCTAAAACATTTCAGGTTTATTTAAAGTTCTTTAAGCCTACAGAAATAAAGATAAACCTTCATTCTTAATTTCTTTAAAATCAGTTTAAATGACAACAAATTAGTCTAAACTAACAAATCAATGATATCAAATATCTTGTCATTCTAGACGCAAACTATATTCACAGTAGGTCAGGTTGAGAAATGATGCCTTGAGAACTTGATGAAATATTAAATTAATTTTTTGATTATAAGTTATCTTTACGGCATTATTTACGTCTTATAGTAATTGATAATTGTGATTTATTATTTTGACTTGAATCCTTTTTGATGACGAAAGAAATGACGGTGACATAGGCTCTAATATTAAAATATTGAATGCACGGCTTTTACTTGATATTGTAATCATAGATTGCTGAAGAAGTTACTTTTATTCATAATAAATTATAAAAGTATTAAATGTTCTGTTTACTATTTGCCGTAAATAACATTTTCCAAAGTTCTTGCACCACTTACTGTATATAAAAAATACACTAATTTGTGAATGTGTAATTTATGTAGAGTCAAATCAATTTTTATAAAAAATATCGATGGCATTTGAAATAATATCACTGATGGGTTTTTTTAGTATTACTTTACTTCCATAGGTTAGTCTGTTTGAAAAACTTTAAACAAAAAATAAGAACTTATATGTTATTTGAAGATCAAGGTAGCGATACATTATTATTAATCTAACAAGTATATTATATTAAAAAATGTATAAGGAAAGAGATAAATAAATATATTACAGAACATCTTATATCTATTTCAACTCTATTAAAAAACCAATGAAACAAAACGACTGGTTTTGTTTATTTTTTATTTAGATTTCTTTTTATAATTCATAAACATTTAACTAGGTTTTCTAAATGTCCTTATATAATTATCACGACACATTTAAAAATATATAATTTTGTTATTTATAGGAAAATATCAAAAATACATTCAAGGTCTAAAAACAAGTAAATAACTAAAATATGCAAAATAAGTGACCTCTTTCATAAAAAGTATCCAAGTAATTATATATCAATTAGTGAAAATGGTCATTAATCAATTCTATTGATATATGACGACAAAAAAGATGAAATAAAAAAAGATACCAGAAATATATTTAAAAAGTTTAATTTAAGCAGGTTTTTCTGATTTACAACCAATCAGGTACTCATCTCTGTCAGGCTGCTTCCTACGTCATAATCTAAATTAAACATTTAAGTCTAGAAGCTATCAGTAAAAGTTCCACAAAAATCGGTTCAGCTTTTGCGTAATCAGTTCAAGCAGACGATAATGTAAAAATAGAATAAATATTATATGAATTTAAAAAAATATATCATTAAAATAACTAACTCTAACTTTTTACTTTTATCGATATGTTTATAATTCACCTCTAGTACATATTTTTTCGTTTCGACAATAAGCTAAAGAACATAATATTTTCTTTGAAATAAATATAAAATATTTTTGCATCTAATTCAGGGATTCAAGTACTTAATTTAAAATTTAAGTAACCAGCATGGCTAACATGCTTAAAAATAATTTTAAATGTTTTAATACCTTTGTCAAAAATAAAATTATATTTAGCAGTGCAAAAACTTTCATATCGTATCAGAAAAAAATATATAAATCGAAAGTTTTATAAGCGTAAGGGCGTGGAACATCAACTCAAAACTCAAATCTAAATCTATTTTCGTCAGATGTAACAAATATTAAATTGCACATGAAAACAATCAAATAACAGTCTTGGAGTCGACCTTCACATAACAAAGCGTTGAACATCAGCGATGACGAGCTGAGGAGCTGAGAGTAGAGACGTTACTACACCTTCAATTATATTTTATCGATTGTTTTATTACTCTTTTATTAGAATTCCAATAAGACCTATCACATGTGCTATTTATTAAACTGCTCTTACATACTTGTACAAAATTGTACATTCTTAGATAATAGTTGAAATGTATTGAAAAGCTAATCTATAACACATTTTATTGCAAATTTTTTTAATTAGGCTAAAATCGACGTCTTACGTCAAAGTCAAAGTCACAATGTAATTAAAAGGTTTTAGTTTATTTACAAATAGCTATCTAAGCAAAGTCCGAAACTTGTTACATTAAATTGTAATCAGAATTCATAAAAACTAAGACACCTTGACTCCTACACAATTCGTTCCAACATCATCAACATTAACTGCATTCCTCAATATAAAATCATTACTTTTAACTTTATTACATGATCTATAATATTATATTATATTATATTATATTATATTATATTATATTTAGATGGGTACAACACTCTTAATAGCTCATTTACTATAATATCATTATTTATTTGATTCCTGACAGTGAAGGACACGACTCCAAATATTAACTGGAATTAAATATTAAGACGGACCGAAACAGGTTACATATACTATATAAAATGCTAAGTTCATGAAAGTTTGAACTTTGAGTCACAACTTCAAATCCGGTAATCTTTTATATATTTCCAGTATATAAAGACTAAAGACGATAATAACATAACTCATTTAACATACATAATATATACAAATTATATGAAAAGTTCATCCGACGACCCGCTATATATATCGCTTCAGACTTATAAATGTTATAAAATAATTATATTTAACTAATAACTGCACAGTATTAGGCGGTGTCCTTTAATTAGTTTGTTACACACAGCTTTAGTTACTTTAGTTTACCTAATGAAGTATAAAGCACTACTCGATACCGCGACTAATGGCTTCCATAAATAATCTTCGCCAGACAAGCTTGCACATGTTTAACTAAGAAGAGGCGTCTTGAATTTCTAGATTTATTTAGGTAACTAGACTATAAATCTACTTTCGATTATCGCAACTGACATGTTCAAAATATGTCTCTAATAACTCAGGTTATGTCTTCGTTATTTCTGAAGACATCTTATGAAATAGACGTTCATACACCTAGTGCTGAAAACTAATATCATACAAAATTATTTGACAACTGTTGTAAGAAGAAAAAAGTATTTAAAAAGCAAATAAAAACAGTGAACAGTATATTTCTTCTGTTCTTAATTGTAATGTCAAAGTGTAACGTTCGTTTAAATTTACTAAATCTGAAGCATAATTTTATAATATTAAGATATTTTATAAATCCAGGATACAAGTTATCTATCTAATAAAGAATAGGAAGTGACACAAGAATTCTCCTACAATGACATCTCCTAGCACATAAATATGTATCACGGATGCGTACGCGCATAGTTGACCATCTGCCCTTGACAGGAGCCCTTTAACGTTTATATGGAAATGAAGATTAATAGTAGCAAATAACATTTGAGCCAAATATAACCTATCAGAAATTAAATTATATGTAAATTTGTGGTTTAAATATATAAATCATACAAATATTATTTGCTAATATAAAGTCAATATAATAAATAAGTAGATTGCACAAGGAGAGATTGCGCAACGAGTCACTGGAAAAGTTGAAATATAAACTGGTTAAATTCAAGATAAAAATAAATGTATATAAATGTTTATATGTATTAAATTTTCTTATTTACATAAATTTATTTTACGCAACTTGCAAATTTGTCTATAAAGGTTTTTAAGTGTTTTTAAATTAAATTACGTGGATCCTAGTTTATAGTTTCAAACGTACTGTTTAGGTCATTTTTAAATGTCGAAGGTAGTTTACAAATTGTTTTGTAGGTACTATTCTACACTGTGGCCTTTATTTACAGACTCTTCACGAGCTACGGTAAATATGACGATTATATTTGACCTTTTTATTGGATTCAGGGCTAAAATGTATATTAGAGATACATTTTTTTAAAATTTATTGTCTTTATTTATCAGACCCAAAAAATAATTATGCGGAACTAAAAATAATATAAAAGGGCGAAATAAAGGATAGGGGATTGTATGGTTTTTAAGAAGAACGACAAATATTTTAATTGTTTGTTTCATTGAAACAATATATATATATATATATGATATGTATGATAGAAGAATATTATAAACACAATCAATGCTACACTCAGGCTGTACATTATATATGATTTGTTTGGCTTTTAATAAAATTAATTCAGACGTAATTGTAATTACACTTACAATTGGCCAGTCATATTAATCTAACGTAACTATAACTGCTTTGCTCTTAACGATACAGAGGTGAGATGGTTGTTGCTGTGTCAGGACTTGTAACCTTTGTGTTTAAGAAACTGCAAGCCTTTAATTTAGTGACGGAACAACGTTACTAAATTAACGGTACTCATTTTATAATCAATGACTTAATATATCATGTTCTAGCGGAAGTAACACTAGGCCTTCGTTTGAATTTGGTTGGATCTCAATTTACTCCCGGATTGAAAATATTAAAGTAAAAAAGAAAATATAAAATATAGATATATTTTAGTGTGAATAACTTAAATGTTAATAATATATTTTTATTGTATGTAATGTTCTCAGCAGATGTTTTTCTTAAAGTGTATCACTTTCGTAGAACTTATGACAATCAAGCGTTGAACGTGAAAGTTCAACATCATCTCGAGCTTCAAATATTCAGGTCAAAGTCATTTGAACTTATATTTATGAATAAACAATAATGTGACTAATTCTGAAACATTGTGCCGGTGTGGTCGGCTTAAAGTATTCATGAGAACTCTTCTAATACCAATAAATGAATAAATACATAATTAAACGTCTATTTAAGAATAATTTATAGCTGAAATTTATTATCAGTTTTCATTAAGTCTACAGAAAATATTAATTAATATTGAAATATTAAGAATACTCATGTTATTATTATGTTTTTTTTCCTTTTTTTTGTTTAATTTTGGATGTAATTTGTATTAATTTGCGCTTAAAATAACTTCGGAACATATATATATGATAGAAAGACTGTCAACTTTAATCTATATTTTTGCTTTGGGATTAGAATATACTAATATTTTGCTTAAAGATAAGCATGTAATTTAATAAATTAATAATATGAATGAATCGTTTTAATATAACGGATGTTTATATATATATATATAATAAGCAAGTTATCAAACCTGCCAGCCCTTTCGCTATATGCTGCGTCCAGCTATATTATAAATATAGAAATATTAAACGGTCCAAGTGGAATGTATCGTTTTTATTAGAGTAGTTTATCTTTACTAATATAATGATGCTGAAGAGTTTGTTTGTTTGAACTTATCTCTTGAACTAACAGGATTAAAAAACCCTTTTTGCGTTTATAGGGCAGTTTATAGTCTGTTTTTCAAACATATACCACTTGTAACCAATGTATAGCAAATATGGAGATAGTACAGATTTATTCCCGAGTGCAATGAGTAGCTGACCAAACAGTATGTAATTCTGAAAGGAAATTGAACTATTCTCAGTAGACCGTACGGACAGAGTCACTGGAAAAACCAAGCTTATCATATAGAGACGGATGTTCCTTCTTGATTCTTTTTGCGTTGCTAAACGATTTATCAGGTTGCAATTAAACTTTAGTGAGTTGTGAGTTGTAGTTCTCACGACTGCCAAGGTTTTATAATTAATACAAGTACTTGATAATAGGTGGCGCTAGCTATGAAATAGTTAACCAGTCTCTTGTTAACATTCACACACACAAACGTCGCTCGTGTCGTGTGTGTCTTGATCTTTAATATTTTTCTGAGAAATAATATATAATTTAAAAAACCATTACACCTTTTCTAATATTTGAGGTTCTAACTAGTGTCATATAAAACAAAATATATATAACTAGAAAGATATATATTTCATATATTTGAATATGTATGTTATACAAGTAGGTATTTTGAGTCTTCAGTAATTTATTATTATTTTTGCTCATAATTCAATTGTAGCTTTTATAATAATTATTATTTATATTTGTATAGACAAAAATAAAACAAACGAAAAGTGAAATTGGAACTTGATTTCACTTACGTCAATCAAAGAAACTCTTAGGAACCGAATAATATATTACGTATAACATTTAATTACAAACAGACAACAAACCAATAAAATAACAATAACAACTGAGCGAACGAACATTGAACACACGAAACAATTGAGTAAGGTTACTCAATTAGTGATGGTAAGTGTCTTCGGCAGGTTGGTATGCCTGTTGCTGGTAACCTTCGTACATGTACTTCTGACCCTGTTGCTGTTGATGCTGCTGTTGGTGCTGCTGCTGCTCCTGGTAGTGACCTTCAAAAGAAGTAAAATGTAATCTTTTACTATCTATTAGTAAATACTTCAATACATCATCACCTCGACCCCTTGATAGAAACTTTCTAATATTCATTAAACGGTTTTTTAAGAAGAAATTAAAATTGACATAAAAATCCTATTAGATCTAATGCTGCAAACCTACATCCGCGCCTGTTTATTAGAGAAATATTTATTTATTTAAATATCCATACAAGGGACCTAACCGTTATAGGTTTTTGTGGAAGGTTAATAATAATATATCGAGTCCATCAGCACGAGCTGTGACAAATCGACTCCAAGTGACTTTGTGACCTGTTCAAGGTTATATTTAAACTAATAAGAACATGATTATATCGGAGTCTCTGAACTTCTTATGATGAAATTAATGTGACCAGACTACACAATTAAACGAAGTTATTACTTAACATATGAGGTTTATTTATTCATGTTCCCTGATTGGAGCAGATTGTAACTGTGTGTCAGCTCATGTTAAAGAAGTTATTAATACCTATGCAGATAAAAAACAAAACAAGTCTAAAAATAGTAAAAACACTTTTTGTGACCTTATTTTCATCTAAACTTAAATTTTTAACTCTCTCTCAAATTAAAGCTCAGTGGGAAATTTAATCAACAACTTACCGTCATCGTAGATCCCATTAGCTTCGTCTTTGGCATTCTGTTCCAGAGACTTCAAAATTGCTTCAGGGATAGGGGGTGAGGTTGGTAGATGAGCACCCTGGGCCCTGAAGCCATGCTCGTCAGCTGTGTACGTCACTGTGTAAATGTGTCCGTCATCTCCGGTATAGGAATAAGCCCCTTCTGCCTGCGAGCTCTTGCCTGCTTGTCCAACTTCTTGGGCTTTAATGCCTGGAAATATAAGAACGCATTGATTGTCAAATGATAAGCCAGACCTTACATTTAATCAACTTAGGACAATGGAAGATCCATTACTGCCCTTAAGAAACAGTAAGGGATGAATTGGCTATATTGAGACGCTGGGCACCTTATGTCACAATAATCTCTACATCACGTTAATCTTCTATGGAGAGCTCGAAAGTGGCAAGTGGCCCGTACATCCATTTAATTGGTTACGTGAAATTCACTTTATAAACTTATAAGTTAAACTGTATGAGGTCACTTACCATTTTCAGTTTCGTAGGCATAGTGGTAGTTATGACCGTCGCTTTCTGAGTTGAAAGATAGGATCTTGGCTGTCTTCTCAGCTGAAGGTCTTTCTTGATAGGCTACATTATGTCCAGCGAAGCCCTGTGGTTGGCTGTTGTAAGAATTTGGCTGGTACTCGACACCTGACTGATAGATGTCAGCAGCATTGGCGTAATGCTCAGCCTGCGGTTGGCTGAAAATTTGGCCAGCTGATGCTGCAGCCAGGATTGAAGTGAATGATGCAAGCTGTAATGTGAAAAACAATAAAAATTAAAAACTTTTGTTAGTTGCAGTTAATAATTTCTTAATAAATGTTAGGTAATATAATAACACTTAAATACATAAAATTAAATTGAATTAAAAATATAATTATTATACTCCACGTACCAATTTCATTGTTAGTTTATTTCTCTAAATGTATAACTCGAATGCGTATCATTAAATTTCTCTGTCCGTTTTTATACTAAAAAGTTTCTATATACGCACGTTCTTATTAACTCACACTTAGTTTGATATTTGCAGTTACACCACGAATACTGTGAACTTCTCACATGTATTATTCTCAAGTAAAGCTTATACAAAAAGCTATTATTTAAAATATAAATATTTTATTTATTTTTATAAGAAACTAATGATAATTTTGAATTATAAAGAATTTGAATTAAGAAACTAACTGACCGTCTTCAGCTGATTTAAGGAATTAATTCTAACATGTATCTAATAACATATTATTTTAAAATAGTTTTTGTTAGAATAAAAAAAAAGAAACACATCATATAGCCAAGTCATTTATATTTATTAAATAACTGTGGATAAAAATGCAATAATCCATTTCGCGACGTCTATAGTTATTGTTGTGGCCCAGAGATGCGAATGTTAGGTAACGTATATAACGAGATGTGCTCGACCAATGAGCAAGTGGAACAGATTTTGGGTAGACCTTTAAATCTTTTAGAGACGGCAAAATGTTATAATTTGTAATTAGTTTTGACTTTTACTAATATTAACATATTAGTTCTGTATCCGCTTTAATACTAACATTACAATTACTTGCCCAGATTAAAGTGTCATTTTAGTTATCATAAATACAATACTAAGTTTATTTATTCAATCTCTTCACTTTGAACTATCTCAAAGAGACATGAGTCTATTAGAAAAAAAACTTAGTCTAAAAAGTTTAAGCTTTGTGGTTTTTAATATGTTTTTATGTTTACCTAAAAATAATTGAAAGTTTAATATTATTTGTATTATTAAAAATACAACATTTTCATTTCATTCAGTCACCGTGTTGCTCGTTTTTATTAAAAGTGACCGAAGAGTAATAATATAATTACATAAAAATAATATCACATTTTAAAAACTACCTAATCTGTTACATTCTTAGCTCTTTAGTAAATAGTTATAATTAACATAAAGATATGCTAATATTTGCAAAAACAGTGGTCGATTCTAAAAGTTACCAGCTCTAAGTATTCTCACTTACACTTTCATAACGCAGTCAATATTTTAACGAGATCAAATGTATTAAAGTAACTTAATAATATGTAACACAATCATTATTATAGATTTGTCTAATAAATAATATTTATATATATAAATGTATGTGTATGAGTCGTGTTGTCTAATGTTCTGTGTCATTATATAATATTGAGTGGTACAACGTGGAGGCACGCTCCACGGACAACAGATGTAGATGAACGATTTACTAACTTTAACTATTGCGCTCTCTAATAAAAAGAAAAGAAAAGAAAAGTAGAGTTTCTGAGTTTTTAAATTATATCAATAAGTCTGTAAAAGTTCAAAATTGTTTCATTTTAAATATGATTACAAAAACACGTTGACCTGCTCAAGTTAGTGCGTAGAATATTATTTTAATTGAGATATTAATCCAAACAGTTAAGCTTCTTATGATGTATTAATTTCTGTAAATAATAGAGTATGTGTAGACTATTATTAGAGTCTCGAAATAACAAACAACAATGTTCTGTTGAAGCTCTATCTGCTTAAAAATCAAGGCTTCAGTAAGACGTATGATGAGATCAAAGTAATTTGAATAATTAAATTTGGAACGTGTTGTAAAAATGCAAACAATGCTTTAATTCACAGACGGAGAGGCGGCGCGGCACGGCGCGGCACGGCGGTACGATGATACCACTTTATTTAAAAATAATGGCTTATTATATGGATTAATGGAGTATTATACTTATTAATTTCGTTTAATGTAAATCCTATATTTTGATAACGAATTATAAAACCTTTTAAATATTATAAATGTGTTTATTACAGCAACTTTGTTAGAAATGTCTAACGAAAAAAAAAATTAAGTCTATAAGTGTGGGATTTCAAATTTCCTAAATTGCTTGACAGATTTTGATGAAATTTTATTATGTGTGTTTTTACGTGATTCCCTGGATGTTTTACATACACTTGCCAGTGCTACTTAATATTTGTTTTCTAACTATCACACATATGTTGTGTGTTTTTGTTATGACAGACAAGTTTGTTCATTGATTTACCTCAGGGATTGATGAGATACATCGTCCATCAACGCATTGAGATAAAATAAAACATTCAAAATGTTGTATATCATCCACTTTATTGTAAGTGGCCGCCAGATGGCGCTGCAGTTTATCAACTTCTAGACCGGTCTGTGCCACGAAATGGTCTTGCATTTCATCTTATTTACTTTTTAAACGATGTTCATATTATACTATTATTGCATATAAAATATTTTTTATGGCAGGTCAACTTGTGCTGGATCTATTTTGATGACATTTGTGATTGTTTGAGTATAGTTTAAAATTAGAGCTGGACCTGGTAGGTTACCCTGTATTCTAATTCCATTTTGTTTATTTAAGAGATGACAAGGTCTGGCGAGCGAGTATGTATATTATGTAAAAGTCAATAATTGCAATAACTCTAAATATTTTTCAAGTACATATTATTAAAGTCTCTATTTTTGAAGAAACAAAACCCGGAACCTCCGTTCTCTAACCTAGGTCCTAAATCGAGAACAATAGATGATAAAAGACGCCGGTGTAATTTTGTAATTTGTGTCATGTCTGTACTGCTGTGAAACAAAACGATACCTAATTGCGTCGAATAATGAAGATACAAAGGAGTTCGCGCGGTGAATCCGTTTGATGTACACTTTGTTTAAAATCTTGTCTTATAAAGTCATTTAAAATTCTATTTATTATAGTTATAATATTATTAGTTATGACTTTTACTAATAAATTAAACTATCATTGCTATAAACCATGAAAGTCATTTCAATTGCTGTCTCATTTATATTTTTTTGTACACACATATTAACTTACCGTCCAAAGTTTCTTTCTTACATTGCTATGATTGAATCAATTTAAATAACTATCATGCCATGTTATATAATTAAACTAGATGAGATCCGCCACTTTGCTTACACAAGTACGTGCTATTTTTATTTTTAGAACCACTTTTTTTTTCTTACTTATGATACTTCTCTCTGCTTCTTTTTTAACTTTTTAGGTTCGGTAAGTTCTTCTTTAATTATTTTTCTAATAACATGTAGGCTCTTTAATATTTGTAATATTATTAGTCTTTATAACCGTATTAATGTAATTTCATTAATATTTATACCTATTTATATTTTTATTTTTAATTTCTAAGCACATATTTAAGATCATATGAAAGTTGTATGTCGAATGTGCTAGCAGCAGCGTGTGCATTCATTTTTGTTGTAAGAGGAGAGCAGGGACAGTCCGCCCTGAGGTTAGTGTCACCAGATAGACACTGGGCTTCCTCGCCTGGCAGGGACTAGTAAACATAAGATTTAAAATACTTTACGAGGGAAAAGCTTGTATTTTCAATACATATTTATTAACATCTTATTGCACAAGGGAACGAACTATTCGTTTTAATTTGAAGTTCTTAGATACAACGATTGAGACCGTCTGTGCATTTAGTCAAGTCTGTGGTCTAATAACTAAATAGTGCTTAGCAAGGGACTATATACTTGATTACTACATGTTAATACATGATATTTTTTATATAGCACGAATTATATACTTCTGATAATTACTGAGTGTAGATTTTATATGCACATATAGAAGTAGATAGTTTTGTCACTCGTGAATGTAGGTTGGACCAGTAATGGTATATTTCATTTAACTTCAACACAACAATTAAAAGCTCGAATAACTGATACGAGGTAATCTTAATTGTTTGTACAAGGAGCGTTATAAACAAATAGATTGTAATACATGAAATAATTAAAAACAAATAAATCAAAAATGATAAAGTCTTTATTAGCGTTGAAATGTACAAAACTTATATTAAATGGCACGCGTAGGTCTAGTAGTAGGGGCGTCTGAAGCCGGGCGCGAGGTACTGCCGCGGGGTCGTGTACGCGCGGGCCGAGAACACTCCGGAGTCATACTTGTTGTCACGGTAGCTTCCTGTTATATACATTAATAAACATATCATTACTAGAAATAGATGGAAATTAAATATATATAACGTTATAAATAGATATTCAAAAACCTCGATCAGTAACATTGACTTATTATTAAAAATATAGACATATATTTTAGTACACATATAGAAATATAATATATGATAAAATTAGACATAACATATATTCTGAATTATCATATCTCAACAGTAAATATTATGTGTTGAATTAAATTCTTTTAAGAAATTTATTCAATATTATTTAGTATATTTCTATATAATCCATCACAAAACTAGAAAGAGATGCGTAAATCGTTTGGTAATATAATTTTAAGATCAAGTTTCTAATATACAATTTTGTCTAATTTTTAACTGTTATACATTTGAAAAATAAAATTTTAAAAAAATACGTTTATACTCTACTCATAACTTAGAAAGTAAATAAGTAACTTATATATTTAGAGAGAAGTAAGAAAAAAACGGTATTTTAAATTAAAAAAATCATAAACCTTTGAACAAAAATTACACAAACATGTGACTTTTAAGCCTAATCTTGTGTTACAGTGAGTGGGGTCAAGTAACTTCACCACTGTAATTTAATAATATATGAATGTACGTAATGAAGCTGATTGTGAAGAAAGAACGACAAGCCAGTAAATATAATATACACCAATGAATGAAGAAATATCAAAGTAGTTTCGTTACGGATTAATATATTTTTTTTACATGTCCATAAACATATTATTTAACTTTTAACGCTTACATAAAAAATAAAATAAAATTTAAATTTCATCACTAAAATGGTTAAAGACACGATAACTCATTTTGCAGAGGGACGGAAACAATCTATCGAAGGTCGCAAGTTTAAGTCCTGATCGTGTCAATAAATTTTGTAATTCTATATTACTTGATTGTCTGTTTGTATGTTATGTCCTCATAACTAAGCATTACTCAAATAAGGTGCGGTTGAATTATGTCAAATTTATGGAAATATAATAATTAATATTCAGTGAAACTTCTGCTAAGGTATCAATACGAATATTAATATATTTTATGAGAACTGTTCTTCCGTTATTATGATTTAAGTGTTTCTTATAGTTTACAATCACAATACATTCAATATAAATAGTAAACGTAAGCACCTTATTTTATTAAATTTTACATTAAAACGACAATAAATCTAGACGTGGTATAAATTATCAGCTTGTAATGCCTTACCATCATCGAAGATACCGTTGGCTTCATCACGTGCATTCTCTTGTAATGCCTTTACAATAGCTTCGGGCACAGGGGGAGGGGTGGGGAGATGGGCCCCTTGAGCCTGGAAGCCATTGGAGTCAGCTGTGTACCTCACGCTGTACACCTGGCCGTCATCACCAGTGTAGGAGTAGCCTCCAGCTGCTTGGATGCCATTGGCTTCATGACCGGTCTCCTCGGCTTGGATTCCTGAAAAATTACAGTCATTTAATTAGTTTTATTGATTGGGTTTTGAGACATCTTTATTATTTCACTTCATATTTATAAAATTAATTGGTCCGGTCAATTAATATAAATAATAAAATAAATTTAATTAACTTTCACAATTATAATTAATATATTTATTATTCAAATTGTAGTTTTTTAAACCTTAAAGTGAACGAAGTACTTTTGTAACTATTTAATTTTGGCCGGGATGATAATAAAGGACCTATGACATACCTACATCGTAAAAGTAATAAATTCAAAATATACTTCAATATAATCAATATTATTGTCAGACTGCTCTGTGATGTGATGCGATGTGCTCTTAATTTAATAAGTGTTCTAGTGTTCCCTTTCACAAACAGACAAATGACGGATACGGACTGCATCCAGACTTTATTACCCATTGAAGAATTTTAACATTAAAAAATAATAGCTAAGAGAAAGAGCTGATCTAGTCATGAATTCATGAAATACTAATTGATTCCGTAAAAAATAATCAATTCCCTGGTTCCTGAAATACCAATTATTTTAAACAAATTCAAAGTAATTTAGTAGCTAGTATATTTATTATATATACCATTTTCAGTGTCATAAGCGAAGTGGTATCCCTGCTCGTTGACGTCAGATACAGATCTTAAGATGGCGGCGTTCCTCTCGAGGGCAGCCCGCGGGCGCTCGTAGTAGCCCCGGTACTGTGGAGCTACGTACCCGGGGAGAGCACCAGCTGCGCAGGCGCCGATAATAGCTGCTAAGATGATCTGAGGAGAATCAAGCTTTTTAATATTTTTTCTTAGGTTTTTTTCAAATATTTCTGTGGTACTGTTTTTAATAATGAAACTCATTCAAATTGTTTTTTATTATTTTAAATTATATATTTATTTAAATAAAGTAAGGGGTTGAATCTATTTAAAAGTTGTTTAAAAAATTTAGTTCGTAACTCAAAACCATTATGATTAACATTTGAACTGTATTAGAAAGTGTTAAACTTATTTCATTATTGTATTATAAAGAGATCAATACAAACTGAACCAATTATCGACGTACCAGTTTCATGTTGCTACAACTTCAAGCGATCTCCGAATGCTGTATCTCGTGTCGAAGAAGGTTTATATACTACCGACATCTAGCCAATGTCAAGGGCGAAATGTAGGATCTGTGAGCCTTAGGCTGGGGATACAATTTAATTTTTTTGATCCATTCAGAATTTGTTAGGTTATACTGACTTTGAGAAAAAAAACAAATGTAGATGTGAATGATGACAAAAATATTGGTATAAATGCGTAGGATTTTTTTTTTCTATAAATAAAAAGTGATATAAAGAAGAACGCATATTTTTTTAGGTTGTAATAAAGATTCATATAGCGCGGTGTGTCACGATCCTTACACGTAATAATATGAATAAAATATAATATCGTTAGAAATAGCATGCTTAAATTAGTGTACAATCAGCATAAAAGTTTGGTACGTCTGTTTGTAAATGTATTTTACACAACCAAACAATGAGGCTAATTAAGTCACTACTGGCGTGTATCGCTGTACTTACGACTCGTTGATTTTTGATATATAGTAAATACCGTGTTATATATATTCTATGGTACCTAAGTACATAAAATAGATTTAGCAATTATCAAATTCTTAACGTATATTAACATAAATTTGAGTCGTTCATTGAAAATTATATACAACATGTACTTTTTATTAAAACAGTACCTATTAATAACAAAAAAGCATAAAGTTTATAATTAAGAAAAAGAAAATAAAAATCTCAATTTCAATATTAAAAGTCAGTCCTTTTCAAAACATTGTATATTGGCAAAAATAAAAAAGGGCTGTGACAAACAGGAACAAAATAATAAAACAATAATCAATCCCACTATGTTCGTTGCCTTATCAAATATATTTGACGCATTAATTACATATCTATCCGTCAATGAGAGCACGACGTTGCAGTTGTGAGTTGACACCGAAACCAAATTAACCAGACCAAGTATTAAATAACTATTAAATTGAACAAATCCGTCTAAAGATTTCAATCGATGAGATAACAGCTTAGAGAATACAATACAAGAACACTCTCACGACTCCATCACCGCAAATCACGAAATATTATTTCATTTCAATATTCAACTAAGTCCTCCTCGACACTGCACTGTACTGACACAAAGTTAATAATCAATCCTGATCTAATTTTTTATACTGAAGATTAAAACTGAAAGTTAAATAACAATCTTTATCTATCAGACTAATAGACATAGACAATAAAAGACATGGGACTTCAATATAAACTTAACTAAATCTAAAAATACTTGTAACGTGAATTTTTATCTTGAATTGTAGATTGATTATTATTTTGGCCTTGAATGAAGTTTAAATGGACTCCCAAAAAAAAACACCCATAAACTTGTTTTTTTGATATTGTAATATAAATTGTTTGAAATATCATCGAAATTTGCTTAGCCGTTAAGTCCGTACTTTTATTGTTTAAACATTAATTTATTTTATAGTTTTTGTATTAAGTTCAAACTTAACTAAATAACATTTTTTTTTTCTACTCCATACTTGTTTTCATAGTTGGCCTTCTCTCCTATAACCATCAAAATTCATTCTTAAAACGACGAGAGTAGATTCCTCGTCATCTCTCCTCAGTACGTGACCATACCGCGATAGACAATTACTTGTCATATTTTCTATCACCGGTGCTACCTTCAAACTACCTCGTAAATATATTATAACCAACAAATCAATCTCTGTAAAAAAAGGCACATAATCACTGACCTACTATTTGCCAAATAGTTTTATTTTATTTTCAATATAATTCAGCAATCACATTACACGAGCCAACCTGTAATGCTAATTGAAATAATATTTATTGTTTCTTTTGTGCCTTCATTTAAACTAAAATATTGCATATACTTTCAAATACAGGACGCTACTGTGAAGGTTACCTATTTAAAATATTTACATACAAATTTACAAGTGGAATGTTTATTCCACTTGTAATTAATTTGTAGATCATGATTTTATTCGAAGAAATTGAAGAAATTGAAATACTTGAAAATCTTTAATTAAATTTTGACAAAATTAAATAGCCCGATATAAAGAGATGCGGAAACACTCACACAGCACATAGATTATCTAAAATTAATGAAACGTATAGATTATCAAATTTTACCTTGTAACGTAAATAATTGAATCATGTGTCATGTACATTGTTCCTCCCACGCGTGAGCCAAGGACTCTGAATCATTTAGGAAGTTTGTTTGGGTGTACGTAGCGACTAACAATGGCGTCTGGATGTGTATGAGAATTAGAATTTTAATTCCAATACAGCCACTTGACTGATTTATCTTAAAAAGAATGAAGGTGAAGTTCTGAAATAGAAAATTATTAAAGTAATTAATAAAACAAGATTGATATTACATTTAAAATATTGTTTTCTAGTTTGTGCTTATATTTTTAAATACGTTTAATAAAATGACTTACATCTAAACAGTTCTTAGAAGATACATTAAAAATAAAACTAAAAGAAGTAAGAGAATAACAGTAGTTAATATTTCAAAAGGCGTTCGTTACAACTATTAATATAAATATGTAATAAAAAAACACTGCTTCTTCTATCTGGTATTTCGACCTGACCTATAAATGAACTTCATAACGAAATAACACTTACATATTTCGGATTGCAAAATTCAAATTCATCAAAAGAGATTTGTATGTATGTACGTACTTACAAATAAGTTACTTAAAATAATACAAAAACTTTTATATAATAAGTTTGATATTTGTTTAAAAAATATGTTACTTTTGCATCTAAATATTTTGAATGTTTTATAGAATAAAATATTTATAAGTACATTGGATGGTAAAAAAACCGTATTACTTCAAATATAAATAAATATAATAAAGTTGACAATATATTTATTAAATAAACAAATATTAATTAATATAGTGATATTATCTAACGCCCACGCGGACCATCTTACGGAAAACCAGACATAATGGATACAAGACAGACAGACAAATCGAACACGCTTCACCTATGACGACCATGAACAAGATTGCATTCAACTAACACATTACACCTGACTTCGTTTAGTTTTTATTTAAAGTAACAACTTGCTATTAATAACGATCTTACACTATGTTTTTTAAACTCTTCTAGATATTGTCTAAATACACAAAAACTATTCAAACACGTTTTAATTCATTCATAAATTCAATCTATAAAATTGTTTGAATATTAGAAAATGTTAACTGTCGTCGTTTTAATAAATGCCGTGACAACGAGAATAATAGCAAAGAATGAAAGAAAAATAGCATAGATTGAAAGTTTGATAATATAACCTGGTGTCAGCCCCCGGACCTGCCTGCGTACAATTTTATGATTTTTTCTACGCAATACTTTTAGCAGACAAAACTAAACTTACTTCACTTAACTTAGTCTGAGGAGATCCTCCAAATAAAAATATACTTGATCCACTTCATAGTTGGTGCATCCGTTATAACTTCAGACTGCTGAAGCTCCACTTTGATCTATCACTCTATCCACCATCGACAGAATTTGAATGTTATATCATGTCTTTACTGTGTGTCTATTAAATAGCTCCTCTCTTATTTCAGTGTCTCCTGTGTCTTAAAATTACTAAAAATGCCTTATTTTATTAGCACTTTCTGTTCAACTTGTTTCAGTGTCGTCGCAGGCCATCTTTGGAATTCTCTAACCTCTATTTAAAAAGTAGCTGTAGTCATATTAATACAGTGAGACTAGTTTGAAGAGTTAGGTGAGCGATTTTATAAAATATTTCTTTGCAAAATTTTACACTTGAGAGGATGAACATTTATTAAGTTTCACTGTTTTTATGTATTTAATATTTATATTCATTCTTTGATTATTTTATATCTAATAATATTAGTTAGCAATATTTATTTTAGTGAAAAATATTTTATCTTATGAAATAATCATTTACTGAACATCCGTGACAGCAAATTACGTTTAAACGTAAAAACCTGACAAAGACGATATTAAATACGTAATTATAATATCTGCAAGATGCATCGACTACGAAATAAGAATAAACTCGTGTTTAACTAAATTGTGTGTCAGTCATCGCGAGTAGCGGCTTTATATAAAACAACTAATGTATACAAATATATATACCTATATATAGACACGGACACGAACATTTAGATAATAATTAATACTAATCAAGAATTAATAAATATTATATAAGTCGATGGAACAACTTTAAAATTCGTCTTATAAGAGAAGTGTGGCTTAAGTCTCCTGAAAATAAATGTAATAATTTTACTAAGTTCTATCCAAACAAAGTAAAATACCACATACAGTTAATTATAGTATCTTGTAAAAGTATGATAGTAATGTAATTGACTTCTTATTTCATTTTAATAATATGTCATGGGAATAGAATGATGACGACTGATTATTATTTATAAGACATATTATATACTGTCGTTTTATATACGTACCTTCTATGTAAGATGGATCCCAACATTTCTGATGCTGTGTCGTAAGATACCATTATATTTGACGTGAAAATCTGTTTGTCAGTTATTATCACAAATAGAGCCAGTTTAAGAGGATTAGCGCTTATTGTGTGACCTAGATTTAGTAATACTAAGTTCTGTTGTATGGACTAACGTACTAAGATGTTTCAAAGAGTTGGTCTTATTTTGGTTTACAGATTTTGTTTTCATTATATTTTGGAGACTACGTGTTAGTCATTGATTTAAAAGCTGTTGATAGAATAATTATTTAATATTAATTGAAAATAATAAAACGTCAAATCGAATTTTATTAATGGTTTCCAAGTTATTATCTCAGAGACTACTAGCGATAAGTAATAAATTGTTATATATCATTAACCGGATATAAAATAATATTTACATTTATTAAGAAATATAAAAGAAAATATAACAAAATATATACTTTAAAAAAATTACACATAGAGTATATTGTCTTTTAAAGCAGTAGTTATAGAGTTAATTGTTAATATAATGTATGAGACGTGAAAGGTTCATAAATATGTTCGGTCTCTTGTATTGTTCAATAACATCCTCAGCCTATTGTACATTGATAAAGCATGGACCACACTGATCAGGCTGCGCTATACTTTTCACATACTTAAAACATATATAATGCAAAATAGTATAGCTCTTACAAACAATAAAACAGGTAAATCAAACACCCAGCACTATTTCCATATAGTAGAAATAAATTGTACTTCTGTTGAATATATATGAATTTACAAATAAACCAACTGAACGAACGAGCAAGTAAAGGTGGGCGAGGAGGGAAGGGGGTGGAATTGAGTACGAAACACACACAGCTAATGTCCGTCTTCATAAGAGCAAATAAAACCACCATTATATCTTTTATCAGAAATTATTTTAATTACTTTACCGATGACTTCAATCTGATATCAAAATAAAACATCGACTAATAATATATTTAAATGTTTACAGCACACGTCGCAGTGGAAGATAGACTTTACATTATACCTACCTTCTACATAACATATAATATATTACTTACACTTACGTTTTCCTTGTTTCGAAGTAAGCTAAGCTATTTATATATTTATATTATTATTAAGTTACTTTTACAAACACACCAATTTGAAATAGTTATTTCTATATATTTATAGGTGATTTTTAATTTAACGATTCTTAATGTTTCTCTAGATTGTTATCAAAATAATTAAAATATGAATTATTAGTTAGTATAGTACAAGTTCGTGTATTAAGAGTTTCAAAACGTTAATGTTAACATAGTATTACGAATCGACGCCGGCTTCAGTAAATTATCATGTGACCAATTTGAATTAACCTAATGTATCCTCACGAGAATAATACATACTGGAAATAAAACAAATATATAATGTTAGGGACCTTTTTTATATTAAATCTCTTATCAGAATGAGTACTTTTGGATCGAAAATACTACGACAAAGAAGACGATAATGTAAATACAAGTTAAATCTACAGTCAAGAAATAAATAAAATAAACATACAGGAAATATCGAGTTAAGTATCAAATACATCGACGAAACAAAGCTTATGATAATGAGATAATCTCAATACTTTTAAATGTTAATCAGCATCCTTATAATTTTCTTTAAATCGATGCCACGAACATAAAACACTGTCATTCAATTATACGGTATTTCTTCCGTTGCCATATTTGTATTATATTAATATAACGACCTCGCTTAACCTCTTTTGGCAGTTTTTGTCAACAACGAGATGAAAATAAAACACGCTCTGAGCCTTTTAATAAATACTCATTCATATGAATACTATTTATTATTAATTTAAGAATTGTAAATACATTAGCACTAATAGGACTCAAAACTCTCTAATAATGAGACCGACGCCATAGCTCAGTTGGATGAGTGACGGAAACGAACTCCAAGAGATTTGTTCATGACTTTAAAAAAATATATATTTAAATGTTATTTAGTATAACATAATGCATTTTAAAATTTTATTTATAATATAAGGTATTTTGTTCATAAGTGTACTTTATGAAATTTAGCTCGTCTTTGGATATCTAATTTTCGATCGAAGATTGCGTGAAGGCATTAAGAGAAATTTATCTCTTCGTGACCAAGTCTTCATATGCCTTACCGACAAATCTGCATCAGGAGTTATTTTATATGTATTTACGTTATTATTGTTATTTATTAAAACTAATAAACATTAATACGTGGAGTTCGCGTAGGTATTATAATATATTATAGCATTTATTAATAATCTATTACCAAGGTTAATTCAAAAGTAATTACTTATTTATTTATAATACATAAATGGAATGTTGATTTAAAATGGGTTATATGTACAGCATGAAATGAAATAGAACCGAAGAGAATACCCTGAGCAAGAGTCCAGTATCTCATGAAGTACCATCGTACTTCAGGCCGTCAGATTAAGAGCACCTCAACGTACAGCCTGCTGTAGGGCATCTTACAGCCTCCAGTGACTTATCTTAACCAATAAGCGTGATGTAGAGTGAGTTAACAAAGATCAATAAAAAAAAACACAAGGTCATGACATTTAAAGTGAGATGAAGTGCTCTAATCTAGTAATATTTACGTCGTTAAATAAAATATTACAATATTATTACTAAAATAATAAATATATGTTTATTACGTTTTTGTAATAAATAATAAACTGCTCACGAAACTTGTTTAAGCTTGTATTTTAGGTAATAAAAAAAGAAACAGATTATAAAATAGAAGAGGAAAATAAAATTTACGTCTCATAACAACGTATTTATTTATTTTATAATAAAATATTATTTAATATCTATAAAATATATTTATCATGCATAATATAATGTCTTATTTACAAAAAAATCTTATTGAAATTTTTATATTCCTTCTATAAGTTTTATTTAAGTGTATCATAGCTTTTGATTCTGTACAGAATAGAACTAGAAAAAAACTGAAAAACTGTTAATGTAATAGTTTAGTTTTTAAAGACATTTACGACGTTATTTACAACATCAAAATAAACTACATTATAATATCCCCCGCGGGTTATCCAAAGCAATTCAAAAAGAGCCATGAATAACAAGAAGTGGCCCGTATTTCAAACTAACAACCAACACTAATTATTTAACAATGACCGCCTCATCGGTACGATTTAAATAAAAAAGGTCAACTACAATTAGAACGGAATATGGTACACAGCCTATGTGTAAAGATTGTACACCGAGTAAGCTATAATATATATATTTGAGGAGATTGTTGGTAATATTTCCGATGAAATATAATAACTAGCGCCTCAATACTCTTGATTGCTTCAAACCGTTATTAGATCGCACCCTTTACTTTGTAACTTACCGTTTCACAAACAAGAAATAATTCTAAACATAAATATTGAAGTAATCGAATATCAATCGATATATTTTTAACGTTGTGTGTGTTGTCTTTATGGCTATTAGCAAAAAGTTCAATGATTTTGTAATTACATTTGAATATACAATTTAATGAATAAATTATATGATATAATTATATATTATGTACCGAATTCGGCAACACTAATGAACGCCATATATTTTTATGAACACATACATTACTACTATTGTATGTGTGTGTGTGTAATTTTGATTATATGGAATGGTTTTTTAATCACAAAAGGAAGGTTCTTAATATACACTCCTCGTGAAGATTTCAAAGCGTTTCGTTTCCATTCAGAAGCTTTTAATATTTTTAAATCTTTGAAGGTTCTGTCAAATTCTACGTAACTTATATAGACTGAACACAAACATATACGCCAATGTGTACATTACATAAAACAGTGTATTAATTTAATATTTTAAATACTTGCAAAAGTTCCGGAAATTACCCTCCTCATATACCCTCATCAAAACTTATAAAATCCACAATCCTTTTATAGTATAGTTATAAATAGTAAGGTAAATATAAATATATTTAAAGAAACATAATTTGACTGCACAAGTATGATACAAGTCTGATGTGACATTTGAGTCCCGTCTGTTGTTGATTTATTATAACATATAATTCAACAATAGTACGCCTCAATATTATAATACATCACCTAACCTCTATTCTTTTATTCAAAACAAATTCTGCTTCTTAAGATGCTATTTACAAATGCCACATTATATTTTATAATAAATATAACACATTTAAACAATACGCCTCGTCTGTTTAGACAACAAAGAATGATCAGCAACCTTCACCGGGTCATAGATTGATTTTATTTCATTTACACAGATGCGCAACTACAGATTATATAACACATGTATACTTCTTGAACGTAAATTTCACTTCTTTTAACTTTAAATCTCTATTTGAAATACTATCAATATATTTTCTGACTTTAATACTAATCTTGTAGAATCGCAAAAAAAACTGAACATTTAAGTGAAGTGTAGATACATTATTATTTCATCTCGTTTCAATTTTAAAAGCTGTTATGTGTGAGCTTTGGTACGAGTGTAATCTTTGACCTGTACACTAGAGTCACCGGTCTTATAAAAGAGCAAGTGAAGAGCGCGCTGTCCATTCGGTGACGACGTGGGAAGAGGTGCAGACCGGCGGACACCTTTGAATGAAACTAACTTTTCATGTTAAAAAATATAACCATTATATATTATGTATATATTATATTCTTATAATTTGATGGTGTAAAATCCTCTCAAATAATTTGCATAAAATGTATCAAAGTATCAAAATTACTAGATCTTAATTGAAATGATTAATTTTGATAGTTGTTTTGATAGTTGGTAATTAAGACGTCAATTTAAAGTTATTGCTTGGTTTGTTATATATTTTGCGTTGGAACTGGTTTAGTTACTTGTTAGTTAATTATAAATAACAAGCGTCGGTTAACAAATTTAATTGAATTAATGACATTTCGAATTATCCTTTATGGCACGTTAAGAGGATCTTTTTTATTGAAATGAGAAAAATATTATAATTAAAACAACTTTAGTTTTTGTTTATTTCATTCTTCAATGTAGTTGAAATATATTTAAATAAAGTGATTGTAAAATGATGATTTATGTTAATGTTTAAATAAAGTTTTTCTGTGTGTAAACTTTTATTATATATTTTTATTATTAACAATAATATTATGAAACGTTTCACTAAATGATCACAAATGGTAAATTTGACTTAAAACAATATAAGTAAGTAGCTCACACAAAGATAATGTAACATGAAATTTGTAACAAAGTGTTAATCAAAAGAATAACATTTAATTATGACTTCTTTGCAAGAGTGGTCTATGCTAGGTCGGTGTAATGCGGATATTACAAAAAATTACATGATCTTGATCGTTGCGCTTGCGCAACCCAACTTGAACCGGTGACCCAGTATACACAGCAGGTGTGTGGTCCGCCAGTCGTACTGAAATACACTGTTTGTACAAGTTTTTGACAACTACTAACAATATAATACAATAATTTTTAATGTAAATGGTATTAAAGCCAATTATTCATCGGCGAATATATTAATTGTTCATTGTTCTACTTTATCTATGTTATATTGTTACTGTTTATTATTTTATACAGTTTGTGAAATGGATGAATGGTTTGTTTTTGCGTGTAGCTACTTACATGAATATAACTCGTACATTAGAATGTGTTATTATGATAGAATACATATATTTTTTAGATATATTTATTTAGCTAAAATATAACTAAATGTTAAATTTTGAAATCTTGCTCTGAAGCGTTTGTCGTGATACCTTAAAATGTTACCTGTCTTTATTTGTTATGACAGCGCCGCCCGGGTGAAACAGCTGACAAAAATAGTAAATCTAATATACTTATATTATTTGATAATTATTTTTACCCGGTACTAAGCAGAATATCCTCTAATCAAGTATCTACATAATTAATCAAAGAATATATTAAAAAAAACCATATTACTTAACAATAGAAAACAACAAATATTATTAATGAAATAACCTGAAGTAACTTATTAGCGCCTATATTATACAATGATTCAATCAAGTAACTAACTGATTCATACGCATTTCATGAGTGATGCAATAGGTTTTAAAATCGTTTATTCTCAGAAATTCTTTTGATTCAAGTATGTAAGTGTATGTTCTGTCTAACACTAGGGCCAGTGTGAGCTACAAATAGGTGTTTCTAATTAATTCAGTTAGATGTTCAAGTAGATGATGAGAAAAAGTGAATGGCAAAGGTCATCGATGAGAGATGTGTCTACGCCCACTGTCAGAGATGTGACCTTAGGTGTCGGTGTGTCGATACTATTAGAATAAGTGAATCATTTTATTATTAATTTTTACATAATATGACATTTAAATAAAAAAATAATAACACAATTTATAAGTGGGTGGATTTATTGGACTATAAATTATTGGTTTTCTTGACTTCTTCTGGACTGCTAGTGTTGTACTGGTATTGCTACTGAAATTATAAAATTATTATTATTTTATAGTATGTTGTTTTATCGATACTAAAAATGTGTATAGCTTCTACATCACTAAGTATTGCAGAACATTAAATGTCGATGTTTTGTAAATTAGATTAAGATGAGAATGCTTTATTACCTTCTTATTACGAGATTTAATTAATATCAATGTTAACCGAGTTCGTAAGAAATTAAATAAAAGGTATTTTATTTAAGTTACTCTTACTCAATATTAACGAATCACACAAATAAAAATATCTAAATATAAAGCAGAAACCTAAATTAAAGAACAAACGTATATATATATATAAATATATATACTTATATAAATATATAAGTTATTTCATGTTACGCCTCCTCTGACACAACATTTGACCTATAGTGAGTCTGAGAGTTGGTTCAGACTGTCTCTGTCTACAAACACGTTTATACCACTTCTATGACCGTTTTCAATACGATACATTCTGGTTAACTTTTAAAATGGAAAAACGCCTTTAATGGATCGGTCAAATAGTAGACTTTAATATACTGTTTTTCTCAAAGTGGTCATGTATCATCTATAATATCAGTAAATTTACATGATATCGAGGACCCTCCTGGTGACGCAGTTAAAGCCTCTCCTGTCTGCAGCAGGTCACATCACACATCTTTACAACAAAAAAGTCTTGAGACTTGATCATGGACGGAGAATCAAACTTCAATTGTGTCACCAAGTAGAGACACACACTTGATTATAACGTACGGACAAACACGTAGTTGATGAAGCATTATTATATGTTTCTATTAATAAATAAGTAATCTCGCAATAACTTTATGAATACTCGTGATTTATAAACTGTGTACAAATATCTCTAAGCAATGATTTTCGTTGAAGATGTTACAAAAGATAAGTTTCATAATTGCTTTCCTGGATGTCGATTCTAATTAGTAAATAACAGAAATCAATCTTATGTATTTTATTGCGATGCTATTTATATAAAAAAAATATCACTTTGCTTTAAATCAATCGTAAGATGTTTTTAAATGGAGTACACAATATTTAAAAACTTCACATAAACAAATAGTTTCTTAGACTTACCGCTTCTCTCTCTAACAAACTAACAAACTGTTTAGACATGTTTTTACTATATATTGTATTTGTATAATCAATAATTCATTAAAATATATAAAAGGTGTATGTCATCTCAGACAGCTACAGCTGGGTACAGGTGTTAGTAAAAGATAAGTTAAATAGTGCTTTTTAATTTAATATATTTATTTTGATAATGAAACAAGAGTAACTTTTTCAACTTAACAATAATTCTAAATGTCCTTTTTGTAGGGACAGACTTATATTTCAGTTTTGTCTTATTTTACGATCAATCAAAAGAACTTCTTTAACTTAAAGCAATTAGAAAATAAATCACTTTTTTAATTATTTCTGTTTTTTGAGCCTTGTTAGTATTTTTATTATTAACGGGATTTTAAAAATGTTCTTTATATTTTTAATTATAATTTGATACTTTTAATTAGTCAATGTAATTAGGCAATGCATAAGTACATTGTTTAAAAATAGAAAATCGAACTTCCACGTCGTCCCTTGAAATAGTAAGTAAATTCACTGGGAATTATGAGATTCAAAATGAACTTTGCAAAACAAAATTAAAATAAACAGGAATTATATATTTTTTGTTAATATTATTAACGAACAAAATTATCTGATTTGAGAAAACTTCCAAATATCCTATAATATTTTGAAAGACACACCCATATCGATGTTATTGCTATTACAAATCTAAAGGCACTAACATAAATTTAGAACATAATTAATTAGTATATAACAACATGCAAGTTAGAAAAAAACAAAACATTAGAAATAACAGCAACTAAATATAAGATTATTGTATTAAAGTAAGACGCGACGTAATAACATCTCTCAAGCTTATTGCTCGGATCAGCACATATAGTATTCTGTTCTCGTCTCTGGACTGGATCTTCCCAGAATCAGCTTTTACCATATGACCGTGGACGATGAGGAGCCGTTGATATCGTCGAGGATCCGGTGCTTAGTAAACTGCTTAACCCTTGGCACTGTGTAGAGACGTCGCAGCTTTAAGCGTCTTCTACCGAATTTACTACAAGGAGTATTCCTAGGAAATATTTGCTACCTACTAATTATTACGGCAGATTTCCATGATCATGCTGATCTACCTACAATACCTACCGCATCATCTGAAGTGCTGTTCTTCTTAATCTTAATTATTAACTTACAAGAACTTCTGTATTAAAATTAACAATGGTCTAAAGGTGTAACATATATTGAACCTTCTTGATCTGACCAATAGGAGACAGAAGAGAAAGGCCAGTTACAAAAATCCCCTCTGAAACAATACATCTGACACATCTTGATATATTAATTGAAATCTATCTAACAAGTTCATTAATGACTCCATATCAGCATGTTTGTGAGACGGTTATATAATAATTGTAACCAATAACAACAAAAGATGACTTTACAGTGGCGAAAGATGACGGCACAGAGTGAATAGGAGGCATTTACTTATATAATTATAATGTAACGGAACGCGCTAATATAATAGAGACAGGAGAATGGGTGTACAGTTGTACGTCAGAGCAATTATTTATATACAGGGGAGTATTTGTTAACGAGGCTTGTTAGTAAATTAATATATTAAGTATACTATTATAAATGTTTCACAAATCGGTGTAAACTAGATGGTTCATTTTTATTAAGTTGGGTAGTTCCCTGATCTGACTTAAGACTACTTTAGTTACGATATTTTTAATTAGTCTTAAATATACGCATGAGACGTAAAAATAAACTTTATATCTTAACAATAAAAACTTTACCATGACTTTCCCAAATTATATTGTTAGTTTCATTGTTGTTAAGAAATTACGGATTTTCTATACTAGCTAGTGATATCTTAAATTCAATTTAAATATAAAAATTATAACATATTTTATAGAATTATTCATTATCAAACATTTATTTATTGTTTTATATTTTCAAAAGTTATTTATAGTACAGTAAAAGGAAGTTATAATAAGGAACCAAAAGTTTACACACAGTATACTTTCGTTATGCTGTTTTGTTAGGTTGGCTTAGTTTTTGATCTCAACAATGACCCCGCTGTCTACTCTTGACGAAGGTCTATAGTGATGAATTGAAAGCCATATTGGATTCATACTCACGTCAAAGTAAAAAATAACATTAAAGATTGGAGGAAAATGAAATCGATTCATCTGAGTACCTTATGACGTCACTCTAAAACAACAACACTGTGACGTTTTGACGTGAAAGTGATAGTCTTGAAATAATACAATAATATTTAAAAAAGCTTTTGAGCTTTCTTTATATTATTGTATTATCAAAGTACAATATAACATATTATGTCTCCTTGCCATACGTATTATTATGAGATCTCTGCGTGGTAACTGACGAAGTCGGTGGCAACGGCTAGTATATATTAAATATATCATATATTTATTCATAAGAAGCGGTAAAAGTCTCTCTTCCGCTGAAATATTGCTTTAAATTTAAAAGTTCTTTACAAATCTTCATATTACTATTATGTTTATTTTACATAAAAGTCATGTCCTTGAAAGAAGACATCTTCGTTATTTATGAATAATAAGATAAATCCTAAATGATTGTGATTTATGAGTTACTTTACCGGCAGCTCTATACCAGAAAAAGAAGGAACATCTGTATTGAGTAAACAAATGTCAATATGGGTATAAAACATAAGTACATATATGTACATTAAATAAATGTTATAATAAATAGTCATTAGATAATTTATAATATACGTACATGTCTTACGTCAAAGTAGTACATCGCTCGCAGCACTTACCGACGACCTTACCGTCGTTGAAATACTTTTTAAATTACTCCACTTATTACTACATACAAGCGATTATTAATGACCTTTATAGAGCTTCTGGATTATTTGATAATTAATGTAAATACTGCTTCATATTTATTTCTTGTACCTAAACAAAATAACATCTCATAACTGAGACTGAACATTTCATTTTTACTCTCAAAATGCAATTTGCAGTTTTTTGTTTAAATTTATTAATTTTAACTAACATGGTAAATGCATTTTAAAAACAAATCTTATATATATATATATATAAGTACCAATATTAATTATTTTACTTACACTTAAGTTATTTAAGTGCTCGTTTAACTCGTTCGTATAAAACGCCAGTCTGTAGGCAGCCTACTACGAGTACATATCAAGTAAAGCTCCACGAAAACTTCAAATATGCTCCAAATATTTGACAATGAAAAAGAATATGACAAAACTGTTATTAAATATTAAGAAGTTAAGTTCCTCGTTCATTTTTTTAATTAACTTTCGTCGGGAGCACGTTTTTTTTTCTTAATTTTAATTAGCATCTTAATAAGTCAAAGGTTATTTTAATGATTATATAACGTATTGAAACATGTACCAGTGAATTATTTATAATGTTTTATATAATAATATATACATTGTCGTTATATAACAGAAATTGTTTAGCGCTTAAATTGTTTATTTCCATAAGTTCTTATTTTATTATTTTTGTATTATTTTCCATCATCATAGTTAAATGCACATTTTAAAATATTTTCTTTACTTTTATAAAAACAAACGTAAAACCAGGAACCATTTAGATTTTTTTATTGCCAAGATTAAAAAAAGGATATTTTTTACAGTACATACCATGACCTTTTGATAATGTTTTTAAACACTTAAAGTAAATTTAATATGTTTTGTAATCAGATAACTCAAGAGTACGTTTGTAGTTTATTTTCAATTAGTTTATTGAAGATATCTTAACTTCTAACTTGAAAGAATCCCAATGACGGATATCTCTGGTAAATGTTTTGGGTCGTGCTCATATTAAATGTAATAGCGTTATAAAACGCGCCCGCTCTGATGTTTGGTTCAAATCAACGACGATAGCGTCTTTAATATTTCATTATTTATTGCAATGTCCTCGTAACTTTATGTACGTACCTTAGTTATTTATTTGGTCAGTGATATTCCTTGAGTATTTTAAGATACTTTTTATATTTAGTAAACTGTTACAAAGCTAATAGTTGCTGATTTGACAATGATCTAGACTTGTTGACTGTTCCAATAATTGAAAGCTATTACATACAAATCACATTTTATATTCGTTATTATTATTTATTTACCTCTTATTATTTACACCACACTCTAATGTCAAGGTTCAGCTTTAGTTTCCAAGTCATCTCTACTCACTGATGAAGCTCTACTTACATATGTTGTAACAACAATTAAGAACTCTACTTCAAGATCCAACTAATTGTATAATTAACCAAACAGTACTCACACACATTGCAATATATATTAAATAGCTCCTGACGAAAGAACGTCAGAAATTGATATGCAACCTATTAAGATGAACTTTAAATTATAAACATACCCACAAATAGTATGTTTTTATAGAAAGATAAGTTACACTAAATATAATATAAGTAGTTGATTGTCGTACGTGCTAGTAATATTTCAGCCATGTTGTAATTTGATTACATTACGACAACGCGCAATACATTTCCCACTGACCCTCTGACACACACACAACCCACTAAAGTGGGTTAAGAAAACTTTCATACCAATATCTATAAATGAGACGAAGATGCGTTGCAGACACAGCTGTGGGTTTGAAATAAAATAATATGAAAAGTTGAAAATAATTAGGTTGAGATTTTATCTTGCTCTAGTGTTTCACATATTTATTTATTTTATTTCCATTTTGGATGAATAGGTAGGCAAGATTACTTCAGATATTTTAATCAATATATTCTAAGCTACTCAGAGCGTCAAAAACAAGACTTGTCTTCTATTATTTTGAAAAGCCTACTTCTAATTCGGAAGAATTCTACTTGTTTACTTTGTCCAGCGGACTGTGGGACCAGGTGTGTGGTGCGGTGTCCTCAACGCAAGTGCAGGCGCCATCCTAAGGTCCTGGGGACAGCGTCCACTTCACTGTGCCATGCACAGCCACTCTGTACTCCACACCAAGTACCCTCACTATTCACACTTCATCCCAATAATTCTCTTTTGTATCCGCTTGATTTTCATTTCTAATCCTAAAATACTTACAATAAATTAACGCTAAATTTATATTTTCCATTTATCACACAAATTAAAAATTATAGATATTATAAGTCTTTATTATTTCATAATATACTCCGTCTCATCAATAGACCAGTAGACCCACTATGGACATACATGACAATAATCTTACTTTCGAATTCGTCCTAAAAGTAATATTACTTCAATAATGTTTCGATATGATGACGTCATCTTAAATCATTCATTCTTTTACAATAGGAAACAGTATTCACTCGTACCATGAGTTTTGACATTTTAAATAATAATGTAATATTTTTTATGTCAAATTTTATATAGAAAAATAGTACTTATTCATTATTTTACGACAATAATCAGGAATAAAACAACATCGCTTCATAGAGCTTATATTGATTCGTATCATTGTTTTAAGTTTCGTTGTAATATTACAATAATATTTTAGTGTAAACTTCTTAAGATTATATAAATATAGAATAGTTTTTAGGAGTTGAAATTCATAGTAGGCCTGCTGCAAATGTAAAATACACGTTTTAATGAGTGTGAGTTCTAAATTCAATAAAACTTTATTGTTTAAAAACAAAAATATCAAAATAAAAAAAAATATCAAAGACAGACACCAACTCTAACTCTTTATATCGATGGCGAACTACCAAAATAAAATAATAAAAATACAACTGTACATTAGTTTTGTGGATAAGTTACAAATATACATACTCCTCGTTTAAAATAAAATTAAAATATTATAAAAATCATTATCAGATTTATTATTTTTACGATGTCAATTTTAAATATTAAACGAAATATAAATTAAGAAATAAAACAATTATTCCGTATTTCCTATTAAAATTCATTTAAAAACAAAAGTCCGTTATAAAGTAATAAAGCAATATAAGTGAATCGATACAATTTAAACTTTTTTATAATTCATTAAAATTGATTGTTTAATTATTGAGGAATGATAATTTTGGCTGACTATACATGTCCTGCGACTTGCCTTGTAAACAATGACATACATATATCATTCAAAGGAATACAAATTTCAGTCATCGGTTATTAATAAACTATTACATTTTAATTATGAAATTCTTGTGGTAAATATCTTCACAGACTTGTTTGTCAGGTATTTAAATTATACATAAGTACTCTACATTTCTTTACTCTACGCGAGCTTCCGCTTGCGGCGTCGCCTGGAGGCTTAATTAGTATTAATATCTAGATGTCTGCATCACGGATCTAGATATCATGTTTTTCTTTTTCATTATTGACAAATAAAGCACTATGACTCATTAAAGCAGCTCTATTTCCTTCACAAACTTCAAGAAAGCTTTTTCAAAACATAATAGTCGTTTATTCTGATACTGAATGATTATAAAATTAATTCAATATTTTCAGAGATTAACAAACAAATCAATACATTATTAGTGATTAATATTAGTACATATACAGACTTACATACTTGTCACTATATTATAGTTGAGTGATGTATTCGAGCACGAAAATAATAAATCTGTAGCAAAACTACGCTCTGTAGGTGTAATGTTACAACAGACGGCTCCTACAAATGATAGATTATGATTTAGCGACAAACAATTTAACAATTTTAATATCCGTAATCCTCTTGACTTGAAACAAATATGTTTTGATCAAAGCTATAAGCCACGACTGCACTTAAACTGTAAGTTTTGTCAAAGACGACCCCTACGGTAGTTACATCCTAAGTCCATCTGTCAAGATTTATCTCATACCGATGTCTTGTTGAGAATTCCAAAAAACTTAATCTTTATTGAATAGAAATCTTTGATCGATTTGATACTTATATAAAGGGCTGTTATCATTTATCTTTGACAAGTACCTCCTGGTTGGTTCACACGAGATAATTTGAAATGTCAAATCAATGAAGTCAGAAGTGAGTAAGAAATATAATATTCTATAAAACATTCCATTAATGCTTAATAAGAATTAATACATAAAAAATATCATTCATTTAAAAATACAATCTTACGCAATCATATTTTTATATATTATTATGTATTGTTTGTTTAAATAACGTATTTACTAATTCATAAAAATAACATAAATCTATCCTCCCATACATACATCTTAATCAAACGTCAGGAGATTTGATATTTCAATACACTAATTAAAGCCGTGCAATAAAAACTAAAGCTATGAATACTTTATAAATAATGAGTCTCGTGACGGAGTTCAAACTTCACTAACAAACACCACTCTACTTCACCTGCGCTAGATTCAACTATAAAATCTGACCCAAATCTTAAACATTAAACATAACATATTATGAACGAAATATTCCGTAATTGGCATATCAGAATCATGACCAAAAATTAACTCCATTTAAAATCAGATCACACATTCAGACACGATCAGGGACTTGAATATTTGATTGCTTCGTGAAGGGATTCCAACCAAATGTCGGTATAAAACGGAGCCAGATGATTCCTTTAGTCACATTTCGCTATCATCTCCCTTAGAGAACGCATCAGAGTAATCAACCATGAAATACGTTAGTTGCCTTTCTATTTGCATAATATTTCGTGATATCAGTAATCAGACGTCGTCGGTCCATGACAAGTGATTTTGAGTGTTTTGTATCGGGGTCAATTTGAATATGTATTTTTGTTTGAGTAAATTAATTAAGGACGCGACTTAGAAATGACAAATATATCTCTTTAATTATAAGTTTTTCTGAATTTTTTTATATAAATAAATAAGTTTTTCTGAATTACAGTTCATCTTATTGTCAGTCATCTCAATGGCGGCAGCAGCACGCCTCGAAAAAATTTACCTCCCACCCAAATCTGACGCATCAGGTGGTGCAGATGCTGGTCTCCAAACTCTAAACTTTTGGGCCAGGATCAGCTAGACCATACCAAGCTTCACCTGGATCGGCTGGATCTTACCAGGCATCATCTGCTTCAGCTGCATCAGCTGGATCTTACAAAGCATCACCTGGATCATCTGGGTCCTACCAAGCATCAGCTGGATCATCTGGATCATATCAATCATCAGCTAGCAGCCAGGCTCAGATACTGAGATACGAAAACGAACAGGATGACCAAGGCTGGCATTATGCTTATGAAACAAGCGATGGAACAAAAGCTGAACAGAATGGTTAGTAAAAAGTATTATTTACAATTAAATTCAATTCTTGTGTTAACGTATGATGTTTCAATATTAATATATTAATTTAGACAGGTATTACTTATTATTTGTTTATAAATCTTAGCAATATTGGAATAACATAATAAAACGTTGGCATTATATATATTCAAATTAAATGGTATAAATTCACAATATATTAACAGACCAAGGTAAAATTGCCGAATAATTCGCATGTTTGTCGTAATATACAATAATATTAAACTCTTCAGTTAACATTGCATATGACATAACTACCATGTTAAATGGTGAAAGCAATTGAAAAAAATAACCTCAAGTTTAAGTACAGGCGTTCACTAAACTTTTAAATCTATCTCGACCTTTATTGAAATAGCATTGAGTCAAGTCATGATAGGTTCCGCCGCCCTTCAAACTTTTAATAGTTTTCGCTATATCCTACAAGCAATACGTTGTTACAGATTAAATTATTTTTGATCATTATAATTTTCAAATATCATACCTAGATCGATGGAATATTCTTTCAGGACGCGTTATTCCCGGTTCAGCCCCAGAAGAAGGATCTCTCGCAGTTTCTGGATCATTCTCCTACATAGGAGATGATGGTAAGACCTACTCAGTGTCCTACACCGCTGATGAGAACGGCTTCCATCCCATTGGAGACCATCTCCCCACTCCACCACCGATCCCGGAAGAAATCTTGAGGAGCTTGCAGCTTACAGCTGGAAGTGATGGTAGTATATTTGATTCATTAGAGTATACTAACGAATATTGATAGTATGGTTACATAGAAAAAAGTAAAAACAATATATTTTACTTTATGTATTTTACTGACAATTATTAATCATTATTTTTGTGATTATTATCTTAATGGACAGAATGTGTTTCAAACGTTATTAAAATAAAAAAAAATCATAGTCTAGCTGTATATGACATGTCCGTTTGAGCGCAACCTCCCTTCACCAACTATAGAAAAATGAAGGACTTAACCCATTAGAGGTCTAGATTAGTAATCTATCCTCTCCCACTAAGGATTTAAACTACAATAAAATAACAATAAATACGAGAAACGGATCTTGAGTTATCATTACAAATAACCGAGCTATGAATTCATTGAGGAAGCCATCTCAGAATGATTTCAAGATTGGCTTTTAGATCACGTTTTAACTTCAGCCAAATGTCACTTTGCCTTCGATTTTCAAAGGCGGCCATTGTTTTCGGTTACTAGAGTTGACACATTTTAAATTTTAGTAAATATAGAATGAAAATTAAACTGGTTTGTTTTTCATTCTGTTTTTATTAAAATTTAAATAAACTTCACGTGACTATACATGTTTATAAATAGTTTCAAACACCGACACGTTTTAGTAAAAGTATTATAAGAGACTATCTCTCTTATAATACTTTTATTGCTTTGTGATAAGTGTGCCCTGTTGATAAATAGTACAGTACTCACCGCAAGTTCATTTTGTTTTAGATAAATACAGCAGTCAAAAGAGCAGTTACGACGCAGACGCGGGTTACTAAATGCTGGGTCCCAGGTGTACTTTGTTTGTATATAAGTGTTTTTAAATAAATTATGTTACTTAGCAATGGCCAGTACTATATTTTAAATAAACTTGTAAATATAATTATGAAGTATTATTTATATTCATTATTTAAAAAGCGTTATAAAATGCTTCAAATATAAAAACAAAATTAACGTCTAAAAGAAACAATGTTACAATCTTCACAAGTCACAGTGTTGTTGTACGTATTCATTATAACATATTCATTATTCAGCTGAAACAAACCATTCAGTCGAACATAAAGAACTACACAATAAACTTGACAAAAATTGTCGGGACTGTCGAAAATCTGTTTAAAAAAATATATATTTGGTCATCAATATGATATAAATAGAAGTATTACAGGATATATAATGACAAATTGACCAAAATATTTGGTCAGGAACTGGCTGACGGAGGTGGACAGTTTGATAATTTTATTTAAAAAATAACCTCAACATGGCCAACCTGGTCATAGACAATTTCAAATATTTTTAAATGAACGGAAATAAAATATAAAAAAGTAGAAAATTTTCTGTTTACTCATCTTTAAATAAATAGTTAAAAAAACAATCTTAAAGACTTATCTTAATTCACGGAGCACTTGTCTTTTATACAGATGACATCATTACAATACCTTTATTCTTGGAACCACACACTGTTACTCTAGTTAATCATTTATTACGACCGACACAAACGTCACACAGATTAAAATAAACAACGAAACAAAGCATACACATTCAATAACTCAATTTCAATCCATTCAAATTTATAATTTTTATTCGAATTCAATATGAAAGTAGTCTTTCAGTAGCTAGAGCGCAAAAGGGTGTAACAACCACCAAAAGATTCATAGAGTTCATTAAAGAAGGCTCCTCTAAAAAAACAAAACAAAAGCCTCACTCTATCTTGGAGGCGGCTCGCGATTGGACTATAATGATGGATACGTATGAGAAACAGTATAGAATCCCTGAGGGTACTGTTGTCTCGTCATCCAGACCGGACATATTCCTGTACTCTGGACAGTTAAAGCGCGTGATACTTGTGGAGCTTACTGTTCCGTGGGAAACTAACATCCCCAAAGATCACACAATTAAAGTAAACAAGTATTACGAACTGACCAGGAATAGGTATATAGTTAATTTGTACGCGGTAGAAGTGGGAGCGAGAGGTGTAACAGCGAAATCTCTCTATAACCTACTTAAAGAACTTGGCCTCTCTAGAACTATCATCAGTTCATTTCTAGAACGTACTTCAAAGGCGGCATTGGTAGGTTCATTCCAAATTTGGTTAGATAGGGAGAGGAGCGCAACCAGTTGATGGTGAGCATCGATGTACATTTTAAAGTGACCCCTTAAACCTAGACCTGGGTCGCAAGTCCCAGAAGCTGTTTGCACTCCTCTTCCTGCAATGTGATGGGCCCGGCACCTGCACGGTGAATCCATGGAATAAGCTTCGTCTCTGTATAGATTAAAATGCTTTTAAAAATATTTTTTATATATATTATATAAATTTAAAAAACGGGACACAAAACCAATTAAAACTTGATGTATTGATTTCACCTAGAGGGGGACACGGGTAGGATAGTGAATAGATGAATATATATAACGACTATTGTAAAGTACAACATGGATAATTGAATTACTGGTTTCCACGTCGTTTAAATTATAAAAAAGTATCTTATTTTTTCTTTATCACCATTGCACTGAATTTAAATAACGCAAATACACATACAAAGTAAAATGTTTTAAGTAATGTACTTACGAAGGGAAATACGGAGTCATTTTTATATATTTGTCTTATGGTTTCCTACTATGAGACAGTGCTGCTGACTAAAATACTATTTTGGTTTAATTTTCAATCTGAGGTCTAGAGATTCTTTACGAGATAGTTTTTCCGCAGTTTTTCTAGGGATTGCTGCTAAATTACGTTGGAGCCCTCGTGTCACTTCACAGCCTAGTAAACTGCGCTTTGCCGCGTATGATGTTACAAAAAATAGATGCCTCACTGATGAGAGTACTGCCGAGCTAGTTTATTGTAGTTATTTTCATAGTATTATGTAGTAGTAGGTAGTCTACTCTGGGGTAGTGCTGATGATGGTATTCACCATTGACGTTATACTAAGAGAGCTATCCGTACAATTTATAATCTGAACCCTAGAGATTTCTTACGAGATAAGTTTAAGTGAATCAATGTACTCCCGGTCGTCGGTCAGTACATTTTTGAAAATCTCAAGTAACATGACATTACTGATAGTATTATTAAGCCTAGTGCAAAATTTAAATACGAGGAACAAACACAAGCTCTCGTTACCTGTTACTAGACACAGACCAGTGAGTAAGTCTATGAGGCAATGTATAGAAGTATTAGCATTTAACAAATTTAAGAAAGTAACTAAATAATGTTTATGCGCTCACTGACCCTACTGTACTATACTGTCGAATATTCAGAGGTTGATGAACCGTGGGTGTGAAGCGATCGTAGTCAGGCTGTTTCGAGAATCATTCAGAACATTTGATGTACCTAATTTATTTAAGTAATTATGATTTAAGAATGAATACAAAAATATACATATGACATCTGAGTTTTTGTTTGCCGGCTCTCTCCGCTTTGTGGCAATTAATGTTCAAAACTGCTGGTGGGCTTGACAGTTAAAACATGTTTTAAATAAAATTGATTCTCAATCAAGATTTAGATTTAAATTTGATTATGGTTTTAATGTTTAGATTAATTTAAATAATAATTAACTCTTCTAAGTGTTTTAGTTGCCGTGTGTTACATAAGAAGATCAAGTGGTTAGTTAAAATCAACTCATATCGTCCAAAAGGTCAAGCTTCTACTTTTAAGCCTGTAATTACATCAAAGTCAGTCACAAGAAACTCATTCGCAATAAGAGTCTTTTTTCAATTAGTTTTCAAGTGTATGTGGGTTGTAGAGAAAATATATTAAAAGTGCTCATATAATATCTGAATAAATGGTCATTTTAAGAGATGGTAGCTTAGATTTACTTAACGATTCTCAGGGTCTAATTTAAATTGGGACTTATAAGAGGAGAGGGGGGGTACCTGTTTAAGACAATGTAGAATAATAATATTTAAAGCCATGGTTTAATATGTACTTCCTGTAAAGAGATCTGCACGAATATAACACAGGTTGAAATCACGTATGTTAAATATAATTATAAAGTGATGTTTCGATTGCTTTGCAACCATAGTGTTCAAACGTAGTCGTCGGCAAAAACTACTTAATAATAAAAAACAATTATAACTTTTATAGTACACTGTGAAGTATAATACTTAATAATTTAGTGAAGTAGAAAATACATATTTATAAGTCCGATGGGCTCGTAATATTGTTAGCCCCAGGGGCTTGAAAAACCCTTTTTATGCCCTTAACGACTATTATTTGGGTGTCTGGGGAGGTGGCGGGGCTAAAGAACAGGCCACAGATATTATACACAATTAAAATGTCATCCTAATAGAGATTAAATAATGTTAGAAAACAAAAATGTGGTTTGATCATTCTAATATTATATTCTAACTTTATCAGAGTAAATATTAATATATGATACATAGTACACGACACGGTAGCTCAGTTGACGACGGGATTGTACTCCAGTGGGTGCAGGTTCGAGTCCTCCCTGGTTTGATGTGTTTTTATTGTACTATTAAAAATAAAAATACAAAACACACTTTATGTTGTAAATTAACTTTACAACTAAAATAATTCCAATTCGTTCCGAATGAAATTGTTTAATATAATTACTAAGCAAGTATATTTTGTTTACAAAAACGCAAAAATATTACGAAATAGCTTTTACAATGAGCAAGATGTTTGTATTTAATCAGTTAAACAAAAGTAGTCCAAGCCCATTCATATTAATAACAAAACTATCTCAATATAAGTTGACTTTGACTCAAATTGTAAATTCCCAGAAGATTCCCACATCTACAATGTACACTATCAATGTTTCATTCGTCATTTCATTATCACAGTCTAATGAAACTGTGACGTTAAATGAATACAATTTAACAGGAAAATCTAGAAATGTTCTCATCTAGAAGAATCATCTCTTATTAACAATGACGTCAGATCATTTTGATTGACTCATGGAGCATCCTATATGTACTTACTATATGATATAATCAATTATAATTTTCAATAAACCTAACCTATTTTTTAAGTATTGTTTGTTAAGAAAACATAAGTGTCTTTATTTTTATTAGTTTATTGAAGTAATTAAATGTACAACGCGTGCTCTATCAGCCGGCCTGCGACGTGTCACAAGTATTGTTAGTAGGCGGGCCAGTACGAGTTATTGAGCTGTAAAATAAATATAAATAAGTATGTTACTTCAGTGAAATATATATAATTTATCACTCATATTAGTTGTGTTACGTCTATGTAAAGTCTCTGTATGTAGCTGCACTTGTAATCTATTTATTTTACACATGTCGGTGTAAAAGTCTGATATTCCGGAAATATTAACGATAATTATGTTCGCCGAAATTTGATAATGACTTGTTTGTAATGTTCATTTTAAAAGTCAGTATTTTTGTAAAATATACATTCAAAAAACATCTAATGTTACAATAAAATTTTGTGAAATGTCTTGGTTTTTATTTAAGAATAAAGTATGTTATAACGAAATTTCTCAAATCTTAAATACGCAGCGATTGTTTATTTCATTTAAACAAATGTCACAGTTGTGTTCAATGAGAACAAAATGAAATTGAAAGTTATACACCGTTACAATATCTCATACACGATACCGTTCCTTGTAGAAGGTACGTTTACACTTCTAACATACTATCGGTAATACAAATAATATACAAATATATACAACTTGTAAATATATTTAAATGTTACATTTTTTATTTATTTCAATATTATATACAATATATTTTTAACGGCATATTCATTAATTTATTTTTAGTTATCTAAATATATATAGAATAAATTCTTAAGGGTTTATTTATTAATTAATTCCATTCACGCATACACACTATAATTTATTAAAATAACGAGATGACAATGAGACGATACTCTTTAACACAAACCTAACAGAAATGAGGTCGGCTTAGTTCACTCGAAGCTTTGGTACTGGTCGGTACAATGAAGCTGCGTCTGGTTGTGTGTCTGTGCGTCGCGCTTCATTTAGGATATGGAAAGGTAATTTTTACAATGACGTTATTGTTTAACTGTATAATTTATTTTATACATATATTTTTAATATAGTTTTGCTAGTTGTTTTTTAATTTTATTCATGAATATTTTTGTAATACTTAAAATTAAGGAAAAAAACTATAATATTTATATTTTGATAGCTGAGAATAACTTTTGCTTTTGTCCTCAATCGTTAAACAATTTTAAAGTAAAATTAACAAATGAAATGATATTTCTAATAATTGATAAATATTGATTATTTTTTTGCGAACATTACATTGTATTTGACACGGTAATGAACCAGCTGAGGTAACGATGACGTCAGCTTATGCGTCATTTTAAATAACCTTCTCGATATTTAAGATATTTCTAGCACAAACAAACAAACAAACATTGAATAGTTTTAATTGCACATAGTGTACAATACAATAATACAATATAGTATATATAATAATAAAATCGTTAATTAGAGTCACTATAGAAAACAACTATTTATTGAATATGACGTATTTGAACATTTAAAAAACAAAACAAATAAACGTTCTTATTGAATATAATTTAAATAACGGTTGTATTGAATTTAAAAAAGAACGCTTATCTCAGAGAGTTCAAGGAGTTTTGTTATATTAAGTTAAAGATAAAGCAGTTTGAATACTGGTTATAATTATAAAGATCTGACCACTTGCTTCGAGCGCTAAAAACTTGAAAAAATAACTAGTTCAAATTTCTACTAATTTGTTTATATTACACTTAAACTCTAAACTCTTTGAGGCAAGTTTTGTGACAAACATTTTTTTCATTATACTTCTATAATATAATTATACTCAAAATTAATAAATAAGTAACGTATTAATATTGAACAGCATATATTCTCATCTCACAACAACTAACGACTCTACAATGAGGGAATAGAAATTCAATATTTAAAGAATTACTACTCTAAATATATTTGTACAATATTCATTTTGTTTCAAAATATATATCTTTACAATGTAATGTATAACTAAAAATATTACAAAATATAAATTGATTGAAACCGACAAACCAAATTTATCAAACAATCAATTATTTCTGTTTAAATAAAAAATGTAAAATCACTGCGTGATAAATCTTTAAATCAACCAATGGGACAAGTACAGACTTATTCTGTTATATTTAAAATTACAGCAAAGACACAGCTACCGATGTAGGAACCATTTTATTAATTCTATAAATATTTCTGTTGAGACCCCCATCGTTTTTATTTTTAGCTTCAAAAGTTATCTCTTATTTAAGTATTAAGCAGCCATTACATTATCTAATTCACTAAGTGCTAAGTCAACTAGCGTGCTAACATCGCATTGAGAAAATGCTGTTAGTGAGCTAGTTCTCAAATCTGATTGTTTAATTCCTTTACCCGCCATATTTTTTTGGGGGTAAAATACAACAGTATCAACAAATAGCGTATATTTGATAATGAAATGGGCGCATTACAGAACAGGTTGAATTAATGGTTTTATACTAATATTAATGTTATATTTAAAGTTATATCAATCATATTAAGAGTCTGAAACTTCAGCTTCAGACTCACGCTTTCATCCAATCTCATAAACGTCTGGAAAGTCTGAGTGCAACTCACGTTACACAACAAACAAACAAACAAACATTTATTTTATAACCTTATTTACATATATTTCTTTTATCTCATCAAAATATCGTGGAGTCATCTGTGTACGTTTATAATATATTATTCGTATTGTAGCAGTTTTAATAAATGTTTCAAAATATTCAAATATTTCACATTATTTTATTTTATTGTTAGTGAACTTGAAAAACAAATAATTGTATGCTATGAAAAACTAAAAATCTGTAAATTTTCAGAAAAACACAAATACAAGGATAAATTACTTTAATGAATCAAATAAGGATATAACAATAAAATTAATATTTCATATAGACAAGGCGTTAACGTATAAATTATCAAAATATTACAAAACGGGATCAAGAGAAAAATTAAAGATGATAGCACACAGCGTCCTGGACGACGCGAGGACTCTATTCAGTGACAGGAGCTTCAATGAAACTATTCAAATAAAGTTATTGGCTACGAGATTCCTTAGAAATAATAAAATGTTCCCGGTGGATGAAAACGCATCTACGTACCTGAAGAACTACTGTGACTTTCAAAGCAGGAAGAAAGTTATTAAAAAGAATCTGTATTTTTCAGTACTTTTGACTGGGGTCGATATATTTAATATTAATAACGGAAAAGCTGTTAAAGCAAATTCAGGTAATTGAGCTTCAGGAAAATATATACGTGTGTGAAAATATCTATTAACATGTGTAGTCATGTAAAGTTTATTTAAATTTTAAATAATTGGAAAATGACAACTAATTGATACGGGCAGGATTCAAACCCGCGACCCGGTGACCGCCCCGTCGCTCTACCAATTGTCGCCCGTATCGGTTTACTTGTCATTTGTATTTATTAAAATGAAAAAAAGCTTAACCTAACCGTACTGCAAAATAAAAAACAAAAAAAAAAATAACAAAGCTATAAAAGGAAAATATCTTATTTATACTTATATCATATTAGGACGACAAATTGCTCTAACTGCTTTATAACTAAACGTAAAAACAACTGAACTAACTAGCCTACTTTTAAGAATGGATGCACAGTCGTTAAACACTTATATAAACTGTTATTTCAGGCCGTGGGTACACGAGGGGCATGTGCAGTTTACGAAAGAGTTGTGCTCTACTGGAATGGGACCCAAAGAACATTGGATTTTTATTAGCACATGAAATCGGTCACAGGTATTGGACAAATTATAATATTGAGTACCCGGTATTGAAGAATGCATTCAAAATATATTCTTACAAACAAATACACTACTATCGGATCGTACAAATACAAAATCATTGACTCGAGAAGAATGACTGAGAAAAATACGCCGGTATTATTTTGTATAAATAAAGGAACATCTAAATGCAATAATTATTCCGAAACATCTAAGAATTTGGGACAATGCTTATATTTTTTTTTCGGTAATGATTGTGGGTTATGTCATACGTTAGAGCATGCTGCATGCATGCACGAAGATGGTGACTTTTTTTAAGGATACCCACTCAGGAAGCCAACGGCTCATCGCCTGAGTAGGCGGCAAATTCTACATTTCTACGAATCAAACACTACATCCTATATGTATATAGTTATTATAGCTCTAGTAATCTTGGCAGCCTCGGAATGAACCACGACGGGCCGCCCTACAACCACTGCAGTAACCAAAGACACATCATGGCCGTCCGCTACCACCCCACGCACCATCCCACCACCTGGTCAACGTGCAGTGTGCACTCGTTAAGACAGTTCCTAATGTGAGCTTATCTATACCTATTCTGATATTATTAACTAAATTTGTATGTATGTTTGTTTGTAAATGTTGGTACTCCTTATTTGATTTCAATAACTCTTATTATATATGCAGACTAATATTCCGTATAATTTTGCAAAATGAAATAGTTACAATACAGTAGAGCTAGTATTTTTTACTATTACTGCTTTTTATAAACAGAATTGCAGGAAACATTTAGTATTTATTATATGGGGATATAAAGAGATAAATCCTGACGGACTCAACTAACAAACATCCTAACTGTTAGTTTCAAGACAAGAACTCTCAAAGACAACATATTTTGTACTAGCAACATTATCGACGACATTTTTAATTTATTTATTTGTAATATGAAAAACGAATAGTGCTGTTAAATACATGTTTATTATACGAATAACATTATTCAATTGTTATCTATATATTTGATTGAAGTACCAACTAGTTATTCCAAAAGTATGTGTAAAAACTATTGACAACATAAACTAAAAATGTGTTTATTTTGAATACTGTACGTCTGTCGGTAGGTTAGAATAACACAATACACTAACAATCATACACATGTCGTCTTTCATTGAAATAAATAATTGAAATATAAGAATAAGAGCGTTAAGTCTTTGAACAGATGGGTCACTGGTTCAGTGCCCAGTAATGTTATCTACAATATAAGGTTTTTCTGTATAATGACATTTTCTTAAAATATTTTCCAGGAGCGGTAGATCATGGTGTATCAAAGAAAATAATTATTGAATAACATACAAGAGTTCCCGATATTGAAGATATATTATAAGATAAAAATGATGTTCCAAGTCATTTCTCTCGTGTCATGATCTGGTCGAAGTTATATTTATTGTCTGAATATGTGTTTGTGTTTAATAAAAATACCAAAGGGTGCTAGTTACTGACACTAGGCAGGCAAAGTCGCTGGATGAACATAGCTTAATAAAATTACCAAAATCTATCTACTTGTTTTACTATTATATCCTTAAGGAGATCGTATTGCATATATATTTTACTTGGCTTAAATTTATTTATTTATTTGTTCCTTATCATCCAATATTTTTTTTTACAATAGACGGACTCAATGCTGCAAAACATTTTCTACCAGTCAAACAAAATAAAAAAAACAATAAAAAGAAAAAATAATGGCAATAAGACAGTATTACTTAAAAATAAACTAAAATATTACAAATTCTAAGACACAATTATAAAACAAGGGTATGTATTACTGTAATTGTAGTTTTGTTCTTGATTTAGATTTATAAATACAATTCACTTGTAAATTTTGTTACAATAATCTTTGCTCTGTTATATTATTGCTTAAAGTTCATAAAAGTTAAAATATTTTAGGATTACATATATATACATTAAATATTTTTTATTGAACATCAACTTAATAAATCTGATGCGTTTATATTGTTTACCTTTAGTTTGAACGCGTTAGTCTTAGAAACATTCAATGATATTTTGTAATAAAATGCACTTAATAGCTTTCAGAAGGACAATGGGATAAATAACACCACACCACCGTCCGAGCCACCAGTTTTGTAAATAAAAACAATTGTGGCACTGTTTATATACTGGCTTCAATATTACTGATCGAGTCTGAAAAAAAATCCGAAGAAAGAATTATCATCTTCATTAATTTGACATTTCCGAATCATGACTATGACGTTGCGTTAAGTAAAGAATGTGCCTGTGGATTAAAATAGTTGAACGCGTTTTATAAAATATTGCTATTTAAATTATTCAGGCTGTATATATATTATATTCTAGTTGTTCGAATAATTTTGTCACTAACAAAATTTCTAATTGGCTATAATATTTGGAAAATATATTTCTCTACGGCCAATAAGTAATCGTTAATCAATCAATAAAAAAAGTCATTTTAATAAATAAATCAATAAAATTAATCATGCTGTATACATATTGAGGATTGTCGTCAGGCGGCCGGCCATAAAAGAAAAATCAAATCTTTTAACAATATAACATTCGGCCCTGTTTCTGTCCCTATCCCATATAACTGATATGAGATGTTGATGATTATATAGGTATGTACAAATAAGTGCTACAAGCTCAATACATAGCACAGACCTTAAGATATTATAAGAATATTGTGTTTTATCGGTTGGCTAGTGTCGTTACTGTCCGTTCACGGATCGTGATCCAATAAACTATTCGACGGATTTTGATGTTATTTTAGTTTACTGTTTTACTGTTTAAGTCAAGTCATAGAATGCTTTTTAATCATCAAATAATACCAATTAGCTGATGAAAACTTTCAGAGGTAAACGGAAAAATCGTGTTTGAGCTGAACAAAATATAAAAACACTGACAATCAATGTCCTTACTTCATAAAAGTCAAACATATTCCTTTCTTTTGATTCTAATATTTAAATAAAAACATATAAAATAATTGACTTTCTCCTAACATCCGTATACACGCGGCAACAATGTGTAATGTTGAATTCAGGTCGACAAACAAAATAGTATACATACAATACAAAACAAAACTATTGTCTATGAATTATTCATGATTTTGATTTTATATTTAGTAACTGTGTGATAATTATAACATGATCTGGAGTTATCTAGAACGTGGCATTAAGTTAACTGTTCAATAATTTAATTATAACATTTGACAATTCCAAAGATTATTTAATAATTGACCTTTGAACGTTTCACATTAAAACATTACCGAGGACGTTTTTTTTCTATAGTTTTGAATTTACTATATATCTATAATATCTCAGATATAGAAAAGTAAGTTATTATAGATAAATATTAATCTATATCTAGTAGCGACAACACACCGCCAGTACCTATACTAATATAACATAGCTGAAGAGAATGATTTTATTTAAATTTGAGCATGCCTGGAACCATTCGTATTGAAATAATTAATTTTGCATTTGATAAATAACTTATTAAGGAAGGTTATAATCTATATAAGATAATACTTCGAATATTAGAAGATGTCTTTTGAGAATTCAATATTACTGTTTCTTTGAAGGCTGGTATGAGAAGGTACATCTAATCGAATGGTCTGAGTACTACCATGAACTCTTATAGTAATATTACAATCAACTTATTTTCAAATTCGTTCTAAAAATTATATTACATTAAATTTTTTTTTGATAAGTTTTGAAGACATATTAATGTCAAATTGATTTTTTGTTTAAATTTTGGTATTTAAAGAAAACGTTCATTGTTTTACGTCACTGTACAATCCAGTATAAAATAATATTATTTTATATAGCCCATGGTACGAATCAAAATAATAGTATTGTAATATTCCAACTTCCTGACACTTTAGTACTTCTTAAGTAGTTCTTTGTTATAATCACGCGGACAAAGTCGCCGCAATAGCTAGTATGTAATAAAACGCCATATTAGTATTCATGATGTTAAATTGAAAGTTTTGATGATTCCGCGAAAGTTCTACAATACTTAAATCTTAATGTAAGTAAAAGCAATGATGTTTATTATTCTACAGTTTTACGAAAGTATAAGATTTACGAGATGAATAATTGCAAGTAATATATATAAATACACATAATAAAGTTACTGCTACTTCTGAAATCAACGTCAGTGAACATTTTTTATTTCGAATAGAGATACAAACAATTCAAAGTGATGCTTTCATGACTGAATGGACACGGGTAGAGTTAGAGATTTCGAGATTGAGATAATAATAAAAAAAAAGATACAAATATATTGGACTCCATTGCCTTTAAAAGGTTATCCATTCAGAAGATACAGTTTTTGTTTTTTAGGTAGGATTTTCTGTTTGGTTGCGCATTTTACAAAAAATAATAGATGTATATTAATGAATTCTGCTTTGTGATAGCTTATTAGTAGTGGTCACAGACGACATCGGGAGCAACAGCTAGTCAACAAGTCAAACAGCTCTACTCACCGACCGGCTGTAACTACAAATACATGGAAATAAATCAATTCTACCTCCTTTTATATGATAAAGTACTTCGAAGAAGCAATCTTCAAGCTATTATAGTTTTGATATCTGTTTTAAAGACAGAATAAAGAAAAGATTCACAGCGATCTATGGAAATGTGTTTTTATTATAAGAATGATATAATTGTAGTTTGATGATGATGTACCGCCTCCACACAATGAGTGCGCTGCTCCACTGACCTCCACTGCCCTACAGAGCAACAGTTATTGTCACCAGCTCCTAATTCATTACCAAAGACAAAAGAATAACAGTACTCCGTCACGCCAGGTGCAGGTGCAGCGTGCTTAAACACACACTTTACAAATTTGAGGAAAAAACATTATATTATGCGCGTGCGCATGTTTGTTTGCAAATGACGTTCTTGTATTATTATATGTAGTGATATTTTCTATATATAATAGTTTTTTCTGTCCTTTGTGTTATATTTTTAGTTACTTACTTCGTAAAGATATCGATATAACTAATATAATATAATATAATAACATGTGTGCTCTCAAAATCAGCTCTTTTAGTGTTTTAAATGTTATAAGTGTGTTAGTTTTGTACTTGATACTGTGTAACTTGATTTCTTTATAACCTAAAAAAAAATATAAAGGAATTAAAATATATATATATATATATTTGATCGTGGTATGTTAAATTTCAAATATATCTCCTTAGTTTAAATATCAAAGTAATCTCTACCATAAGGGATTTCGTTGTTCCAGAAAACAAAAGCCTTTGGTAATTAATTAATAACAATACTAATAAGTGAAGGATATAAAAGTGTTCCTCTCCTTTCTCTTTCAAGCCGTGCTCTATTACCTACAATACAATACATCTCTACCTAGAGAAAGGTCTTAATAACAATGGCTCTAACGTGTCACAGATGCGATCTCAGCTCTATATCAGTACAGAGGTCTCGTGGAGTAGTTTTATAAATACTTATTTTTGACATAATGAAATTAGATATTTTGACACCATTACTTAAAAACTGTTAGAAAGAATAAAAGGCTGTAATTTTTAAAGGACGATGTTATATCAGATTTTGAAGCATAAAGAATAATATCATACATACATACCTATTAATAATATCATACATAAATACATATTACCTTATATAGTGGACTCTCAATATGAATTATTTCAAAATAAATATTGAAGTAGTAAAATAATATAATATAACCAATCCAGTACACTCCACCCCACTCGTATTCTGACTTTAAATGAATCTCGGAACTCTCGATGCAGAAACCTTTTCACTGTTTCTCTTAATTCCATTGAATGAGGGTCACGAAGTGTTCTAAGAGTTTGACTTCAATTGTAACATCCTTAATATTAATGAACAATGTGTCTGATGGATATATTATATATATTATATTTTTCATTGTGTGTCTATTGATTACCTAATAATATTATATATTTTTAGTTTAGTTTTTTATGTTGTTTTTTTGATCATAAAATGTTTTTTTTTTTTTTATAAAATTTAACTAATGATATTTTATTTTTATGATTGCTGTATAATGAGGACTGTATTCTAAATAATATTTGAAGACTTCAATGGTTTATATATTGGATTATATATTTACTTTTTAACACTGTTTAAATATTTTTATTTAAATATCTGCCTTTACTTTTAATAAATAATTTGAATGATATGAAGCGTTGAAACCATTATTATGTACGTTTTTTCCTGCAGTGTTTTTCATTCATTTATTTGTTGTTTGTCACGTGTTCCTCAAAACCTTTTAATGTTTAAGTTACTAATGTAATAAAGTTACAAACTTTTCACAACAATACTTCATCTTCCTATAATTTTGTAGGCCTTTCAATTTTTACAAAGGATAATAGGTCAAAAATAACGGTTTGTTACAACGATATAATTAAAAAGATGCCATCTTTTAAGGATATGTTCTTAATAATAAAAATTCTTTGAAATAAAACGATTTCTAAAGTTCAGTAACACAATGAGCAAAAAACTTTTTAATCCAATTTCAGCAATATAATAACGAGTCGAGTTCTCAATTGGTTAATTCGTCGCAATCTCACCCCTACTTCTAACGCTGTAACAGTTAGCGCGCAGTCGCTACCCGCCTAACAGAGCGGTCTGTCGCGGCCAGAATACATTGTAGCCAAATAAAAAAAAACAAATGTTATTGGCAGAATAGAATATACTCGCAAAAAAAAAATAAACAATGAGAATGTTGTATATTTAGATACAAATTTCGAGTAACGTATTAAAAAAAAATTTCGCGGGAAAATAATATGCGCAATATTTTTCTATAATAGTGTTATAATTTAGTAATATTGTTAAAATGAGCCAGTTCTCTATTTGTTTGTACTAGTGTAGTCGTGATGTATGGGATGCGAGTGATTTTTATAATTGTGGTGTGGTGTGTCTTCGACGTGTCCAGCGTGGGGCTGTTCGGAAATGACGTAAGTATTGATACTTTTTAATTTTATTATCGTTTTTTGCTACTTTCTGTTTCTAAACTAATGTTCATACTTCGCACCAGTTTTTAATTGTTTTAATTTTTTTTTCTCTTTGTCAATATTGTTTTCTTGAATGTAAACAATATACATAATCCTATTAAGTTTATTAAATACAATAGAGAGAGAAAATTTAATGCATTTATTGTTTAAACATTTTGTTTATATTTATTGGAGCTTAACTCTCCCCAAGGACGTGGAAGCTTTGAACTCTTTATCACAGTTTTATGGAAATCGTTCTTCTTTTAAAAATACTATTTTGTATTTTATTTTATACATTTGAGGTAAATTAAAAGAGAAAAACAAGGTTTAATTAGTCCTTACATTTAAAAAAAAACATAAATTTCGTATTTTTTAATGTTTATTATTTTTTTGCTCCAAGGTTACTTTCTTTTTATTATTACTATTTGATCACTACTCGTATTTATTTATTTTACGATAAAAAATATTAAATATGTAATTTGATCTTATTCTATGTCCACAAAATATATATATATATATGTGAAGTAAAACAGTAGCTGTAAATAAATAATATAGTTAAGTACTTCCCTAGAAACACATTAGTGTGGGTCGACTATTCAGGCTAGTTCACGAGTTCAAGGACTACCGGCCATTTAAACAACTAAAGGAATTCCTGCTTAGGTCATACTCAATATATTTCATATTAAACATTCAAGTGTGAGACTAATCTCATTCATCTGCCCAATACATATAACATACACATTTCTTTTCCTTCTATATCGTGGAAAGTAGAAAGGTACGAAACACTTCTGTACTTACTTTTGAATAAATAATAAATAAATAAATTTCTTCAGATGTTACATAAAGCCAGTTTCACACATGTAAGTGATTAGTTTCAATCTGGTACAGTTAATTAATATCTAGTTTCAATCTGGTACAGTTAATTTTCGCAAGGTATTTTCGACACGAACTACAATGGTAACTCCATTTGTATTGCAAGCTCTGTGAAATATGGAAATGTATTAATCTGTTGAGATAAATAATAAGTTTAGAGTGTAACCATGTATTTAAAGTATATATGGTTACTGTTTTAATATATTATCAGTAATCGTTCGTTATCCCGCCGTCTGCAGCGACGTGTGTTAAGATATAAAATCCTTGAACGGGATTTGAGAAACTGAAAACTAAACTTCTTGATGGAAAGAATGAAATAAAAATTTATCATATGTTTTTCTTAGAATCTTAGGTATTTCTATTATCAAAACACAGCTGGATTTTATATTTTAAACATTAAATGCCGTGACCGGTATATATTACATCGTAATAAAGGTATACAGTTTATAATTAATTCAAACCGCTCACTTCGCATAATATCATCATAAAATATCTCAGTTATATTTTATCTTAACGTAATTTGCGTCTTCATTATTAATAAATAGTGCTCTATTTAAGACTGCTACAAACAGTTCAAGGGTCACCAGTTTGTTGACCTTACAACAAACTTATTAATAGTAAGGACAAAGAAAACAATAGAACTTAACTATGAGCTTTCTGTAGTTAAGTCTTTCATATAATATTTAAATTAAACTAGTTTTTATAAATACAGTTAAGATGATGTGATCTGTCAAGTTACCTTCTAAGTTATATATAATTACACTGTAAATAGAGAAGCATTTATACTGCTACCAGTTTCTCAAAGTTATATGTTTTCTATTATTATAATAAACGTCTATACAACGACGTTTAAAACAAAATAACTTATACAGCATTTGTACCCCAAACTACCAACTCATAATTTATTCAAATACAGGAAAAAGCACGATATCGCAATAAAATAAACAATCTGTCTTATATCTCTCGTGACTCCTCACTTATTAAAGTTTCAGTCGTGACAATGTGACATAACTTTTAAAACAAAAATAAAAAATAACCAAATCAAGAAAACAAAAAAGAAACATTCTGACAAATTAGATTGATTAAATGCCATGCACACACACAAAGACAATTGTTTAAATGTTTTATGTACAATGTGTGTATGTGTGTCCCAGTAACATTACATTAATAACTATTACATAATAAATGATACGACAGTACACATTGTAGAATGCGAGAGGCGTTGAAACTCTGAAACCCTGAGCGGTCATGACTTGATATCGCGAGCTCTGCTCTGTGGCACGACGGCACGAACTGCTGGTTTGTAATGTCTAAAAGTAAAGCATAATTCATATTTTTATAAATAACTACTAGCTGTATGCTGTAATAAAATTTAAAAACATTTAAAAACAAAGAACCTTTACTTTCACACTTTTACTGTATTTTGTACGTACACTAGTCAATACACCACATCTTTAGTTTTATGATATCCCAATATGTTTCTTATTACATGAGCTCAATTAGTTAAATAATCCGGACGTACTCACAAATCATCTACCCATATTTCAAGCTGGGTGGTAATGCTTCAATAAAGACCTACTGTCCAGATAAGACTTCAGTCACAAATTCTCTAATATTTCCTTAAATCTATGTTATATAATATATGTGACCTTGACATTTCGTAATGTTTAGAGTAAGCGATGGTGGGTAACTAATTTATCATCTAATCTTATCTCATTATAACATATAACTATATACCTATATATAACACAATGTCCCTTAAATATAGTCATTTATCATCAGCCTTATAGAACCAGATGTAAATATTTACAGCAGATAGTATTGTCTATGAAATCCAGCTGCAAGTACATTAATTCTCTACATTTCCAAATACCAACAGTCTCTGCTGCAACAGAGGTCAGAGGTCTGCTGGTTCCATCCGTAATAGTTAATTTCAGTGAACATGACTTCTTCTATGAACCCTAAAAACTTTAATTTTCAATATGAAAATAATTGAATTTATTACATACAAAGACTTGTCCTGACAGACTGACTAAACCGTTGTTGAATTTGTTATTTCAAAATAAATACTCACTTAAGAAAGATATTGAAAATAGTATTAAATGGAGGATTAAAGTTTATTTAGTAAAACATTTGAAACGTAAGAAACATGTCGCGTCCAACAGTTAGTTACAAGAGGTAGTGTTATATAAAAACACATTACTTTGAACTCTTCACTAAATGTACAGTTCAAAACAATTTTTTGGTTCAACAAAGCGAAGCCTCACGACTGCGCATTACATCTGTCAACAGAATTATTATCATTTCACATTTACATCATATATATAAGAAGCACATATTTACAGTACGGGAATAATTAATACTTAAACGAGTTTCATATATCTACATAAAGATATATATTTCGTAGGATACAGACAGACAACAGACAATAAATAAAATCTTTGTATGAAGTTTCCTGTATCCTGAATAGAATCCAAATATAATACAGTGTTTTAGCGTTCTCTTACACACTGTAAGAGGTTCATCATCAGTTATATTTTACTCGAGACAAACGATTTCACCAATAAAATAATCGGAGCATAAAAGCAATTTTTGGCAAGCAATTATGTCGCATTCAACTCAACTGACTAAATAAATACACAATTACCTTAAAGCTTGAAAGTCAACTGTAAATAACGAGTCGTGCTTATAAATATATATATATACAAAATTGCTTCCACATGACATTTTTAAAATAACATACTTTTACAAAAATTATGTATTTAAGATATATATATGATTTCATAGTAGAATATTAATCTTTGATCCATTACTATGACGTGTTAATTTGTTACGTCATAATCGTAAAATAAATCAATTGACTTACTAACTTTGTACTCGACTTGTCAGCGCTCCTCTACACCTCGTAATAGAATATTGTTTCATTCAAATATACACCTTATTACATTAACATAACTCTCATTTTGTAATACCTGATAGAGATGTAACCGTCCGTGTAAAAAGCGTCTCAATCGTCAGCTTTCAGTATTGCACAACATCTTTAGGCCAAATACAGTTAGAATACAATAGATAAAAAGTGTAGCAAATATTGTTAAGAATATAAAAAGCATTTAATCTCTGAGTGAATTAATGTTTATGTAACAAATAATAATACAATATTACTAATGCGATATAATATCTAACACTTATTTATGTAATAGTAAGTAGTCAATAATGGAACTAGCTGTTGCCTTCGATTTCACTTCATGTATCATTTTTCACTGCAGGGTACCTCCAGACCTTGAGGCCGACTTCTTCTGCATGGTCTGGAGATATCTGGAGGTAAAGATGTCAGCGTTGATAAGTCAATGATCCCGGATATAGAATAATACATTTACTTGGCACTGTATACTGTATTCATTTAATTCATTCCAATATGATATATGTATCTATATCAATACATATGTAGCAAGGAGAGCCGGGATGATATCATTTATTTAAAACTTCCAAAATTGATAATAACCAGTGTTATAAGATAGTATTGTAACAAATTCACATAAAATATAATCCATGTTATAATTTATAAACGGAGAATCGCATATGGACGAGGTACAATTAGAAATTGCACTTTCCACGACACGCAACGGTTGTTCCGAGATGAGATGAGATTACATCTGCTTCCTAAATAGAGAGCCATTAACATTGCACAAACCATAACTTCACTGTCAGGGTTTTAAGAATAAAGTAAAGTATTGAAAGACCAAAATAATTATAAGAATAGGCGTGTTATTTCTAGAGTTTGAATTAATTTAAATCTAACTCTGGACGCTTATATAATCATTCAATCACCACTGAGGCCGCATCCCACACCGCAATCAAATACTCTATTAAACTGATTACAATAATTTAAAATTACGTAACTACAAATAGAATATTACTACATAGTTTAATATATTATTGAAAATGTGATTTATATATAACACGTTTCCTTTTGGCGATAAGTTCGCGACTTCTACCTTCTATATATGTTAGTGTTTTACCCCTACATTTTTATGTACAATAAATAACATACAATACAAATTAAAATAATAATAAAAATATTTATTAGATGATATTTTATATTAGAACTAGAAACGCGAAATTTTTTATTTTTATTACTATTTTATAAGTCGCATTGTAAGTTCAAAACTAAAACTGTTTTCCAACGTCTTGGTACGTATGGCTTGAATACTATTTACATGCAGTACATGAATGCACAGTATCTGTACATTTTAACTCCTCATATAAAAACAGTAAAACTTTATCACCTATGGAATTTGAAATAATAATATTTTTTTTATTACAATTATACCCCAAAATGATTTCCTAGTATAGTATAGTAAGAATATCTGACTACTGGGCGCAGGTTCACTCTCCGAGCCCCACCCTCTGTTCTTTTCCTGATATGATTTTCTCTCAACAACTACATAACTATTTGATCATATTTTCTTTGGGGATTGAAATCTGAAGTAATAACAAGACAACCATTTGTACTTAAAGAAACAGTACACATCCACATTATTTACATACATATATATAACAGTGCTTTCTTCTATCGTCTATATTAAGGAACCTATGCAAAAAGTGAGTGATAATTACGTAATGTGTCTGCGGACAGTGAACAGGTTTCCTTATGCAGTTATCAACGGCCAATGACACTTGAGATGCATCGCAGAGTATTATAAAGCTCTGTCTATAACATTTAAATATTATATTCATATTATGAAAATTACAGTCCTATTTATAGACATTAAAAAATTTTAAAACAGATTTCTTTTTTGTGTGTATTACAGCGATGTATATATATTTATTTCCTAAGGAAAATGGAACTCCTAAAATGAAGTACTTATTAGAAAAAATATATTTTAGGTTAAATATATCTAGTTACAAAAAATGTATAAACCAATACAATTGTTACTTAAGAAAAATTTCTACCCGCTCTCGCCTTTTCTTATAACGAAGTATTTTTAAGAAATTATATATTTTAAGTTATCTACATACTATTACTGTTTAAATGAATGCATCATGTGCTCTCGCCCTAACTTGATCTAGAGAAATGTTGAGTTTTCTCGGTGTTCAGATCACGATACCACACAAACAAACACACACAATATACGTGACGGACGCTTACTTCGATATTTATCTAGTTATCTGGTGCTGTGTAGACTCCAAATAGGAAATAATTATACTATACTAGTAAAAAAACAATACGCATATGTGTAACAAGTATGTGTAACAAGTATGTGTGTGTGTGTGTGTGTGTGTGTGTGTGTGTGTGTGTGTGTGTGTGTGTGTGTGTGTGTGTGTTTTGACGAGACGTATCTGTCAACTTAGTGACAATGATGACAACATAACACAATTAGATTATTCACGCCCGGAGCCAACATGAGATTTACGAAATCATCTCGAACATCACGTACAAATTGTAGTTTTTTACAAGTTTACAAATAAATAAACTCGTAACCATTGAAATCCAACTTTACAACACATCATGTATTTATTTATTAAATACTAGCAATATCGTCAAATAACTGATATATTCATGTTTGACAATTCACAACAAACAAGCATTAATTTTCCTGTTTCTAACGAGTTTTGTGATCACTAACTGTATTAAAGAATATATTTTTATAGTATTATATAAATAAGTTCCAAAAATATATTTTTAAAATTATCACCATACCTAAATCAATTTACATTTAAAATTAAATACCTACTGTTTTATTACTTATTATCTGGACATCAAAAAACGAGATTCAATAAATTTAAAAACGACTGGATTGTCGTCTGTCCTGTCTTTTAACTAACAACCTATAACTTAAAACGTTTCTGTGGTTAATGTATGAAAATTAATGTAATTAAGTACAAATACACTCATTAATGATTGGTAAAGTATTTTTATATTTAGATTACAATAATAATCTAAATCCATATCTTATTTAACATATTTAAAACATTAAAACCACTTAAAAAAATAAGTTCGGATCAATAAATATTGTATTCAATGATAAAAGCAATATCTTATTTTTAGAATGAAAAAAAATGTTTATATAAATAATACAATCCTACGAACCTTTATTAAAATAATTCCGACACAAGGTTTTATTGTATTTTTATAGAACCTTAGATATCAACAATACAATATTGAAGTTTCTGAGAAATATTTTTCTTCATATTCGAATACAGACATAAATAAATATTTAATTGAATAATAATCATTCATCATTCATAATAATTTAAATAATAAATGTGTTAAAAATCGTTTTTTTACTCCGAGACATTAAAGAGACGAAGCTTCTTAGCATTCCATGGATTCACCGTGCGGGTGCCGGACCCATCGCGTTGCAGGGAGAGGAGTGCAAACAGCCCCTGGGACTTGCGACTCAAGTGTAGGTTTAAGGGGCCCCTTTAATATAAAATTGATTAATATAAAATTTTCCGTACTAATTTATAACTGATTACAAACTTATCAAATGCAATAACAGCTTTAATACAACTGGTAGTTCCAGAGACTAGAGCGCTGAAGCAATAAATGAACCCTTTAGCTTATATTAAAATTGTATAATAAATATTACTAGTTATTTATCAAGTAATGTTGAAACGAATTCGAAAGGCGTATCCAATTTGAATTGTCAACGTCAGGTCTTTACGTCAACGATTCAGTACTGCTTAAAGATAAAAGTTTTTGAGCAATGCTTCCTACCCGTACTAACACACACAGCCGACACATGGACACTGACTGCGAAACTAATCCACTAATTAAAAGTCACTCAACAAGCAATAAAGCTATGCTTCAGATCTCTCTCAGGAATAAAATCAGAAATGATTGTATTCGTGAGAGAAATAGAGTTACCGACATAACTCGCCAGATCAGCAAGTTGAAGTGGCAGTGGGCTGGTCATGTATGTCGGAGGACCGATGGCTGATGGAGCAGATGAGTTCTGGAGTGGAGACCGCGTCTTGGCAAGCGTAGTGTAGGACGTCCTCCGGCCCGATGGACCGACGACTTGTGAAAAGTGCAGGTGGATGAGGATAGCGGAGAATAGGGATATCTGGCGCAAAATGGGGTAGACCTTTGTCTAGCTGTGGACTGCAATAGGTTGAGATTAATGAGAAACGAAAATATATACATAAGGGGTATTAAAAAAAAAATTATGAAGAAATATTACGACAAAGTAATAACGTCAGCAATTAAAAATAATTAAAGATGCTATTATTTGAAGGCTAGTTTGATAATAATCAAGTGTATAGAGTGTAGTAACGACGGACGTTACGTAACACTGTTAAAAAAAAAAATGAAATAAAATTGTACTCGCTAGTCCTTGCTCCAAATATTTCGTTCATCTTTACCTAACTTTTTAAATATGGTCTTTTATATAAGCTTGTTATAAGCGTTGTACAAAACTAAATCAAATAATAAAGCTATAGAGTTTTTATTTCTTTATTTTGTTTAAGTTCTGACCCCTAAAGCACTAAAGATACCAGCTTATTTTGTAGTTTATTTTCATTTTTTTTGTCAGATTTATTAAGGTTTGATTTCGAAGTGCCTGGAAATAACAGCTTTTAAAAAAATAAGTTATTCGATATGAGATTTATTGAGGATGGACGATTGCTCTTTTTCTGCTGAGCTACATCAAAACTAATAAACTAATATTTCGAACGTGTAATGTCCTTCCGTAGAACAAGCGAATGGAGTCGCGGGACCAGGTAATAAACTAACAGGCTCTACCGTCGGACGAGTGGCTCCATGGCTCTGGGCGACAAATCACGGGCGCCACCAGACGTAATAATAATAAAAAATAAACAAATTTGTCTAACAAACATCAAACAATAATTAAGAAGGCTTTGGATTATGCTCCATTCTTAAATAACCTCAGGCTGGCAAAATAAATTTATCAATTTAGTTAGTGAGTTATTTTATTTATCATATAACTTTATTTACAGTCTGGCGTCCAGATAGTGACATTTATTATCTTAAGATCAGTCCATACTAAAATGACAACAGTAGTTAGGGCGCTTCTGGCTGTCGAAAACTATGAATCCCCGTCAATCAACACTAGAGCAGGTAAGTTTAGCGGCGCGCTCTACCTTCTTTAGCCATTCTACATTACTTGGGTGGTTCTATAACTCTTCTATAACAATATGTTAATCATCAATCACTGGGACATGACTCACCGAGTACCACCAGGTCGGAAGTGTTTTTAATAAATATCTAAATCAGTACAGTGAATGGCAACTGTTAATTAATATTTCGTGTTTGACTTGACACAACAAATATATACAGCACTTATAACTAATTGCTAACTGCACCCAGATCTATTCTCTGTACCTGTACCGTAGTATAGGCGTTCAAACTTGTTTCGAGGGATTGCCAAATGATTTTTGAACAATCACACGCTTGGCTGCCAGCGGCCAGCGGTTGCCAAAGCACGGAATAATTGCTTCAAAGAGATATAACATTACCTCTCTGATAGGTTTCGTGTACCGGTGCAATGAGCCTAGAAATTGTCTAAATCCTTGTTCATTATAGCGTGTTATTGATATAAGAAAATAAACTTTTAGAAGCTTTTGGAATTTTGAAAAGTTTCACCAACATTAAAGGCTTATTTATATATTTATTATCTATTTTTTATATCAAATAATTCCAATTTCAAATCATATTGGTATACACAAAGACCTTCATCAGATAAGTTGAATCTAAGTAATATTACAGAAAGATGTCATAAGCTCACTTTAAGCAGGTTAATGTAAAACAATTTTAGTGTATTATCATTCAGGTATTTAATTATAGTTAGTCTAGTTTAGGTATTTGGAACAGTTTCGAAAGCACAGATTTAGCTCTGATAGTATATTCTGTGCGTTATGGTTTAATAACGACTATAGCTGTTTCAAAGAATCCTAGGTTGTGAAGAAAATGACGGAGATAGGTTACATCTTGTAAGAAATGTTCTGTCATGTCAACCGTCAACCGTCAACCGTCAACCGAGCAGCGTACAGTGATATGTTACATTCTATTAATAACTTCAAAACGAAACACATGGTCGTCTGTTTGTTGAATAATATGTTATAATATTGGAGCTTAAAAAAGCATGATGCTTCACTTTACTTAACTGAGATTATATGATATTACTTCAAATTTATTTACCTATTTGATCCCAGTATATATTAAATATTTATAAATAAAAAATACAACTAATATATTTTTTTTTTATTAAGTCTATATGCCTCTATAATATATTAATACGTATGAGACCTCCATAAACTTTATTAACAATAACTTTTTATTATATTATATTTATAATATAGCTATCAAAATATTGATTTTATAATATATTTTGTAAATTGGTCTGAGTCTATTCAAGGGACGTAAAGGTGAAGGCAAGATCGTGATTTTGTACAAACCAAGAATATTTCAAATCAAGTTTATTTATTATGTTTATATATACAAGTGAATTGTTGATTTTAATAATTAATTAATTTTACAGATTCTTTTGAGATACAAAAAAATATTTTATTTTAATTTTATTTTTCTTTTTCTTCTCAATAAATAGATTTTATGGCTCGGTTGAATTTTTATAAAAACAAAATGATGACAGAATATATAATGAAACTAAACAACGTAACTAACTACGCAATGTAATAAATACACAAAGAAATACTATTAAAACTGCCAAACTACTAACAGCTCGTTATAGTACGAGTGATATCTCAATAACAATTTCCGCTGAAACAAAATATATGAAGGATAATGAAACACTTCCATTGTCCTAACGGAGGCCTACTGAGGAAACTAATAACAAAATGCGGAAGTTTGTTTAAAAACACAAAACTCTGGAACTACCCGACAGATTGAAAAACATATTTTGTCATTGGATAGAATTGAGGAAGGTATTCAATATAACAAATGTAACATTCCACTACTAACGTCACAAACAGTGGTGTCTTTGAAAATAAATATATGTAGATTTGTTTTTCCGGGTTCGATAAGAAGCTCTGAAATAATATTCCGAAGATCCGAATTCTGTAGTCAGGAGTCGCCGGACAGCACAAGATGTAAATATTATATTATTAATTACTGTCAATGGGACAGTACCCCAGAGGTGGCAGGTTCGAGTCCTGCTCGGGTTAATGAATTTTCAACCTATATTTATCTTCAATTGAATTATGTTTAACATGACTAGCCTTGTATGTTAACAGAAAATTTAAGTTACATTTTAAATTATCTTTGTACGCTTGTATAATGGGTGATGCTGTTTGTTAGAGGTCGAGCAAATTCTGAACGATTTGACCGATGGAGGTCAATTCCACATCATATGATATATGACGATTCATGTTACTGGTGAAATCCTGTTTGTGAAATAATTCATTCTTATTCACATTATTTGTGAGATTAAAGATCACTAATTGCGAGTCGAGCCGAGAGCAGTAAGTAGGTGTCTATCGCAATATTTTTAAAGATATTTATGATGAAGAGAAAAAGGTAACAAACATGCCTGATTGTTTTATATATATTTCTTGTTTCATGTTATTTCCTTACAAGTGAAAAGTATTATTTAATGTTGTCTTAAAGCTCATGTTAGTATGACTCATGCAGACTGCTGCTTGTAAAGAATTCAACGAGACCGCGGTTCGTTGTCGTTGTTAGTTTCTTTATTTAGTATTGGCATTTTATTTTATTAAAAATATATTTTGTTCTAAACTTCTCTTCTCTTCTCAATCTTGTTTTGCTTTTTATAAAAGATATTTTATTTGTTTTATTTTAAAACAACATTTGTTCTATTTTGTTATCTCTCGTGACCATGATGATGACGATGATGATGGTGATGGTGGTGCTGGTGATGATAGTACATCTTATCACATGAACTTCAATATTGATTGTTGAAAGTCTTAAAGATATACAAAGCGCAAGTAAAAAACAGTCAGCTGCAGTACAATACGAATAAGGCCAGCGTGTCGTTCAAAGGGAAACTGTATTAAGCACGTATCATCTAATTCACAACAAGTATTATGAAACTAAAAACACTGAATTGTAAATAAATATAACAACAAATAAACATAAAAAATAACAACAATATTTAAATATTATAAATACTTCTCTGCCGGCTGATATATAAACAGTTAAAAGAGACGAGACGAAGCTTCTTAGCATTCCATGGATTCACCGTGCGGATGCCGGGTCCATCGCGTTGCAGGGAGAGGAGTGCAAACAGCTCCTGGGACTTGCGACCCAAGTGTAGGTAATAATATATTATTTATGAAAAATTTGATACAGTTCGTTGGATCGCTACGGGCTGGATTTGAACCCGAGACCTTGTTGAGACCGTCCCGTCACATTACCAATTGAGCTACCATATCGCTAACCACTTCTTTTAATTTAGCTATTTATTTATGTCATCTAGTTTATTAGGAGGAGGCGATATTATTGAGGCTACTTTCGAAAATCCTAAAAATAAAATTATTACAATTGAGTTGATAACATTTATGAAAACATATGGAGTCAGTAACATTGTATAATTAAATTCGATTACATTTTTTTATTTATATATTTTTTGTATCTTGCTTCCTATGTCAATGATGACAAGTACTATAATACTACCAACGTGGATTACAGTGTATGAAATTTATAGATTTTAGATGACTCAATGTCAAGATAAATCTATTTTTAGGGATGAAACAACGAATTGCTTCAACAAACTGCTAATAAATCTTCACTTACATAAGTCTAATCTGTTTTATTTCATCACGCTTACACAAGCGACATAAAGCACATTTAATTGTTGCGCCTTACCTCTTCTGACGCTATCTTTTCCTCGTTTTAAATTATCCCTGTCTTAATTAGAAATATTACACACATATAGGGCACTTATATAATGAAAAGATACTTTACAACATTTTAGTTATATTATTTGTTTTCAGTAAGTTGAGTTGACCAATGATAGGCTCGATCTGTCTCTATGCATTGACTTGCCACTATCTAAAGTAATAACATAAAACAAAAGAGTTTGTTCTTTATTGGAAGGCTCTCATCTCTGGATCTATAAACCGAGGAAAAAGTCTCATCTAAATATATGGATTTGGAATATATCATAATATATAAAATGCAAAAAGCAAATGAAACAGCCTACCTAATTCAAAGCTTCCTTACTTCCTCAACTATAATATTTTGTCTTCCTATATATCTCATAAAACAAAGACACGGCCTTAAATAATAAGGTCAAATATGTAATTTAGTGACTGCAGTTGCACTGATAGTACGTAATGTTAGTTAAACACGCTCACTTAAGAGTCCGAAGACGATGTCAAGGACAGACCGGAGTGGAGGAGTAGGATAAGGAAGGCTGACCTACCAGCATGTGGGCTAGGAAAAGAAAGGGAGAGAGAGATACTTTAGAGTATAGGTTGTGTCTAACAATCTGCTTAGTGATTTTCACTTACTGAACTTTCAAACCTGTTCTAGTCTGGAGTCGAGTGGAATATTACATTATGTGAAACATTTACACAATTTCTTTCTAAGCTATAATAATAAATTGTTCATTGTTTTGCTCTCTGTGTTTTTTAATGTCTAAAATATACACACACATAAATATTTAAGTATATTAAAGTACTTTAAATGTTACTTTCTGTATGAGAACACCCTAACACAGCACTCGTAACAATATTACTTTGACCCTGTGTTTTTATATCTATACGAAATCCGTCTGTTCTTACATTATGTACGTGTAACAACGTAATGGCTCTCATTACACACGTCATATGTCACGACAACATGACAAATAACTGGCGTTTAGGATTTTATACATTTTAATAATATTGTATTTAATAACAAAGAAAAGAAAGAAAAGTAGTACGAGTTGCTAGTACTTAACTATCTATTTATAATTGCCTTTTTTTAGTAGTTTGATTAAATAATGTTCGTTGTTAGTAAAACTGCAATATTTTAAAATAAATAATCAGTGAAGTCCCCATTTATTTAATATATTGTCTTATACTTCAGAGATATATTTAACAACCATAGCCGTTAACTCAAGTGTTAATATAAAAGTATCAAATATCTTCATAATCAAAGCTTCCATCCATCAAGATATCAAGACCTCAGTTAATTTCGTGATTTTCGCAATTTGCTATTTAATTTTAATGACTACGAACAAAGGCGTCAGCTCGTGTAATTTTTCAGATACGTATGCAAAATTGCTTTGTCCGTATTCTTTATGGTGAGCCTGGTGTTTACAATTTACTTGCTTATACGCCGTAACGTATTATATGTATAAAAAAAATACACTTGCATATTTTGACATAAATACAATATAAAGTTCTTATTATAGCTTTTAACAGAAAAAAAATATATATATTTTCTCTTATTCTGTAAGAATTGAAATTCAGTCAAACCGTGTAACAAGTCTGTGGCTAAAAATCCATTTTCCCCTACCAGTTGAGTATAATAAAAATAAATTGTATTTATACCAAACTGTTGATCCATAAAACGTGCTAATACAACGCGATAGCATCATTGTATCCAGCGTGACTGATTGAGAATAGCTCTTAGAAGTTCCTTCACTTTAATTGTCAAGGTGACGAGCTCCGTTGACATTTTATCCATTGTGGCCGGAATTTACATTTTACAAAATTGCAAGCGACCTGTATTGATCGACGTAACAAACCTTCAGGCGTTCACTTCGAACTAAATTATATTAGAATACTCGTATAAACGCTCAAAGCTACGCCAAGGAAAATGAATGATTGTGCATTAATTTCTCCGAAAATATACAATAAAAGAAAATATATAATATAAATAAACATACGAATAACTGTTGCAGATTTGACTTTACAACTTTATCTAGACCCTGCCACTAAGGGGTTAGATTTGATATTCGTATTAAAAATAATATAACTCTGGAATACAGCGATTGACAAATTGATTTGCAAAAGAAAAATCTCATTATTATTTTCTCTATGATCTTATCAAATTCAGTTAAGCAATATTTAAGTTAAGCCAGTTACAATTAATTTTCCAGGCAATTTAATGTAATATTTAGTTTGTTTTGCCTTGAAGTATAACATTGTGTTACATCGTAACTACCGCTCTGATTGCAAATTACTTTTACAATACGATGGAAGAACTAATAAATTTAACAAACTTTAATTGACATGTATGTTGATTGAAATATATTAACAATTAATTGAATCTAATGTAACATTTAAATATCTTACAGCTAAGGACAGCATACAATGTTTCGTCTATTTTCCAGAAGGTACTTATTATAGTATTTTCACAACAATTCGATAATATAAAACATACTGCCTGTCTACTATATGTGTATTATAATTGTATCGTTACTTGGTTGTTGATCCGCTAGAGATTGGATTATCGTTACGAATACAGTTTACAGTAAACCTAACCGCGCGTGTCAAACACTTTCATTGTTTTCAATAATAAGTCTAGTCATCTTATTTCATCATGAAGAAAATGGGTCAAATCTGGAATATTATGAAATTTATTCTGATGTGGAATGACCACTGGAATTGGTGGAGTTTTGAAAATATTAGTTAAATACCCTAAACTGAATCTAAACAGGATTTAATGAGTTGAAAGGAAGTCTAAGAAAGGATCTGGCACTCCATTCCTATTTGTATAGAAACGTTAAAAAAATTACATTACCTGGAGACTAGTTATCTAGTTTTTAAAGTATTTGTTAGGTTTTATTCCTAAGACATAGAACTCACTTGTATCCAAGAGAAACACTTTATCATTTTATGTGTGAGGAATTTGAAGTGTCATAGGAAAGGTGAAAAAACAGCAACCTTTGAATACAACTAAATATATTAGATATTTAGTAAATTCCAACTGACTACATAGTTGCCCTATTCTTTGTATAAATACAATTGATTTAAATCATTAAAACTTTCTCGCTTCAAGCTATTGTGGAAATAAATGCAAAAGCAGATAGTTTGAAGAGAAAGCTGATGTAATAGCGTATAATGAGATAATTTGAGACTAAATCTTAAAGAATTAAAAGATGTTGAAAGATTTATTATCATTAATGTATTGTAATTATCATATTATTTATAATGATATAAAGATATATTAATATATATCTTTATATCATTATAAATAATACAAAACAATTGTAATATATAATTATATATTAATTTTCCGACTTAAAATGACAAAGCAGATCTAATTTAATTAACAAAGTACATGACGATATAAATATTATTATTTTTACTTTTGATTACTCATATTTTACGTCAGAATAAATCTGCATGTAATCTAAAAAATAATTAAATCATTGAATCTAGAAAAATATTCGTAGAACCAATTTAAATTGTGCTTCAATTTATATTATTTACTAAAGTATGTAATGAGAGGATAATATTTAAATAACAATAAATTACCTTTATAAATTATTTTAGTGAACATTTTATTGAATATTTTAAAAGCAGTCTTGGTCTCAACTCAACTTGGTCCAATCATCAATTTCGATTTGGCACCATCCGTGTGAAACCTCGCCATTGTCAAGAGTGTCGAGGGTATCTCGGTTATGAATTAAACAATGCCTTATTGCCAGCTATTCTAAATATCCTACACTGTTTCTTTCCGTTTTTCAAAATCCAATGTCATTTTACTTCCTGGGTTTATTAGGAAGTATTTTAAGTGATAATTAGTAAAATATGTATTCAGCTAACTTGTAGATATTATTTTATGTTCATATTCGTTTTTTATTTTCAACAGGTCGACTCCAAAAAGTTGTTACATCATTTGACGGAGTCTGAGAAATCATTCCTATTTGGGTCCAACAATAGAGGTGAATTTATATATGTATATGTATTTTTATACTTTATTTTTCCACACACATACGTGACACTACTACAAATTACTAAATATATAGCTCAGAAGTCGTATCCTGTTGAAAGTCGTATCGTAAGTTCGCTGTAATGTATGCCTTTAGAATACAGTAATCAACTGTATCTATTCAAGACAGTTCAATAAGCAATCAGGATAAATTTAGTAATAATAGTAAAATAAAAACAAGCGTCATTCTTTCCTTCTTTATTGTATTTTAAATTATTTACTTTGTGAAAATAGTAATTATATGTAATTTTCAGATCCACAATTTGAGATAGCCCATCTCAAACGCCAAAAACGTCGCAAGAGATCCGTGACAACTGATAATCATGAGTTACCGAGCTTAAAGAAACATTTGAACATCAAACTGAGTCCGAGACACAATTTCATAGACCCACAGTTTCTACTGATGAAGAGATGGTTGAATGGAACAGAAGCAGTTCTAGACAAATACATGGACGATGAAGTAGATTTATGTTTCTATAGAAGTGATACTGCTGCGTTGTATGTTTGTGAAGACGTGGTAAACTCCCTTATATCATTATAATTATAAACATAAGAGTATGAAGAATACATTTGTATAGAATTCATAATTTCTTTTGTTTTCAGAGAGGTGTAGTTAAATCAAACGATAGTTATTATTCTATTCATCCACTGCCAGAGAGATTCCACAGCGAAAACTTAAAACCTCATGTAATTATAAAACGAAATGCAGATTTGAAAACAAATGAAGAAAACGAAGATATTTGCATAGAAAAAGATAGCCTCAATTTTACCGAAAACTCGGAACCAATCAAAATGTGGTCCAAACACAGAAGAAAACGAGAAATTGTAACGAGTACAGAAGATGAGAATAGCGAGAATAGCTTAAATGAATTCAAATTAAACTTAGCTCATAGAAATAAAACAATAAGTGACTTTGTTGAAAAATTGGTATCGCAAGAAAACCAAACTGATAGACAAAAAAGGTCAGTGCTCCCGGCAATATTTGTCGAGACAGCTGTATTTGTTGATAGAGACCTATACAAACTAATGACCATCAATTTTCCCAAAGATACAGAAAGGGAATTAGTTAGATTTGTCTTAGCGATGATAAACGCTGTGCAATTGATTTACCATGATACTAGTTTAGGAAGACCAGTGAGTTTTATACTAAAGAGACTTGAAATCCTTCATGAAGATCCAGTTAATTTAAAAAGACCTCACGATATAGACAGGTTTTTAAGTAACTTTTGTACATGGCAGAGATTAGAAAATCCTCCCGGGGACAATGACCCCTTACATTGGGACCATGCTTTAATTTTAACTGGTTTAGATTTATATGTTGTTAACAAGAATGGGAAAGTCAGCAGTCAAGTTGTTGGTAAGTTATAACAATCTGTTTTTGGTAAATAATAAAGTAACGAAAGGTATCACTGTGGTATGTCCTGAGACTGTTTAAGTAAATCACGTCTAAGGAATCACCCAACAAAGAAATATCAAATTGCAAAACGTAATAACCTTTTGAAATCTATACAACCTAATCACACCAACATTACGAATTATTGAACAAATTGGGCCAATTTTCGTCTATTTTTTTAATGAATTCATTGAAGTGTATAAGTTTATTTACTAAAATACCTTTTTATTAAATTGAAAGGCATTTATTTGTAAGTATCGTTTGTTGTAGGACTAGCCCCGGTAGCCGGAATGTGCACAGTCACCAGTAGCTGCACCGTCAATGAAGGACGACACTTCGAGAGTGTGTACGTCGTAGCTCATGAGATTGGACACAAGTAAGACAACTAACATGTACTTTCATATCTGTAATTGAAATTGATTCCTATACAAAATGCTACAGCCGTAGACACGTCGCCAAAACGAACGACGCTAGAAGCACATTTATAACTTATCATATAAAGAACATCCATCGTGTTACATTAACGTAGAAACCATGTCACTAAACGGGAGTGTCGTGCGGAGTGTGGGCTGTGGCCGAAAACTGACCTACCTAACAACTGTGAAGTCGTAGGTAGAGTATGTTATCTGTGTCTTAAGCACATTGAGGTAGAAAAGAACGGAGCTAGTACAATGTCGTCCTAATTTATGTAAGATTTGAAGAAAGTAACTAGTATTGTTTTTTTGTCCAGTCTGGGCATGCGCCACGACGGTCCCAACGCAGACAACGCCTGCGACCCCAGCGCCTTCATCATGAGCCCCACGCTGGGCAGCGGGAAGATCACCTGGTCGCAGTGCAGCAGGACCTACCTGCAGAAGTTCTTGGAGTGAGTTTTAAATCGCAGCTTTGATATATTATGATTCATTATTTTCTTGGTCAGATTAGTTTGAACCGCAGAAAACTACTTATTGAATACTTACTATTACAGTGCTTTTGTTTTTAAGATTTAAATAATGTTGTATATTCCAGCACCTCACAGTCTAGATGTCTGTTGGACCACGGCAACTCTGCGGGTCAGCTCGACCACGGCGCCGAGGGCATCCTGCCCGGAGAGCGCTTTGACGCTGACCAACAGTGTAATGCACTTCAGACGTGTCATAAAGAATAAATTACACATTCAGTAGAACTCAGAACAATATTTGTTTTTTAAACTATTTGAAATGTAAATATAACTTAAACGCTCTTTCGTTTATTTATAGTTTCTTTTTTTCTTTCTTGTTTTACGTCAAGACAATTGTTCGTCCAATTGAGAGAGATCCTAAAAAATAACGCCTTTCGAGTGAACTACAAAAAGACTGTACGTTGAAAATATTCGTTTTTTCGTTTAACAATTGTTGTACAACTGTACTATCGACTACTCGTCACGATCGTTGAGATGTAACCCAAGTTGTTAAATCGAAGAGGTGGTCTCAGGTATGTTGAAGTACGGTCGCGGCAGTCGTCAGTCGTCGTCGCAGAGCACGCGCGACGTGTGCCGCGACCTGCACTGCGCGCGCGAGCGGTACACCTGGACCTCGCACCCCGCGCTCGAGGGCACGCGCTGCGGGGACGACCTGGTGAGACCTCGGACACTCGTACAGGCTCGCCGCTGCGCCTGGAGTGCGCCGGCACACCCAGTGTGAACATGTCTGTCTGTCCGCGCAGTACTGCCGCGGCGGGCTGTGCGTGGCCCGCGCGGGGGAGGACGCGCGCTGGAGCCGCTGGTCCGAGTGGTCGGAGTGTGCGTCGGCGTGTCTGTGGGACGAGCGGCCCGCGCCCGCCGCCGCCGGCGTCGCCTTCGCCACCAGGCGCTGCACCAGGCCCAGGTACGTCACTCACAGCTCCCATCACGTCACCTTCGGACGAAGAAGGATATTCATGAAGGTTTTTTGATCATTGAAATTATTGTTCTGAGTGTCTTTGTCCTTGATGTGTGCTATTTTCCGCACATAGATGTCATTTACGTTACAAAAGTGAATCCAGGATCCGTCTACGCAGGTCTTAAAATTAATCATATCGAGTATTAAATACTTCATCATAAAGACATCCCTGGTAATTCATTTTTAGTCTTATCAGTAAAATATTCATTTCAGACTTGAAAATGGGAAAAGCTACTGCCAAGGTCACGACAAAAAATACCAATCGTGTTACGCGCAACAGGTCAGACCCACCGCCGTGTAGTGTAGTATAGTGTCCATACAGTACTTACGATTACATGGTGATAGTTTTATTGTGAGAAGGAGATCTATTCATTGAAATGTTCTTGTACAGTGCAAGACGGTACCGAAGATGACGGTGAGAGATTTCGCGGACCAGATCTGCAGACGAGCGAGAGACGTAGACCCTGATCTTATCGGAACTGGTCTTCAGAGACTCGATACTGACGGTATGTGGAAGCCTATCACATTAAAACGCACATAACTTTTATAAATTTACAAGTAAAAGTATACTCTAAAGTAAAAGTACTTTTTCTTTTCCTCTCTTATTACAAGCTTCTACCAAATTAACATGTGGTATATCTCATATACTTGTAGACAGTCACAGCGCATGCGCGGTGTGGTGTGACACCCGCGGGGGAGGGTACAAGTCCCGAGGGTGGACCCTTCCCGACGGAACTGCGTGCTCCACTGAAGCCAACAAATTCTGTATTAGTGGGGCTTGTAGGGTGAGGACATGTAGTTGATATAACGACAACTTACTACTCTGACCTTAGAATAATAGCTCAGACTTTTTAACCCAATACTTGAAAGTATTTTTAATTTCATAAATTGTTTCAGAAATTTTCTTGCTCGAGCAATACAGACACAGAGTTCAGTCTGACCTCCGCGGAGTGCGAGTGGGAGGGGGAGGACCTTCAAGTACAGACGGCGACTCCTCACTCCACGTGAGTGACCTCGTAATCTATTGCTATTTGAAATAAACTTCATACGTAACATAAAAAACCACCATGAAAAATAAATACGTAGTTAGCTACTTCTGGGTAAAAAAGTAATGAGTGTAAACTCTTATTAAATATAATATTAATGTTAGTTCAACGTATCCGCATACGTATGTTTGTGTTAAAAAATATATATATAATATGAAATGAAATAGTAAAGAACACGAGCGGGGCTCGAACCTGCACCTCACCGTTCCATCGCTCCACCGACCGGTCGTCCTGGGTCCTAGTTGGAACTGTTAGTTGCTAGGGATCTGCACTTTACACTTCCTAGTAGTAAAAACAGACTCTAAATGACTGACTGACTCTAAATTCTACACATCGCTGGAGTGAAGTAATCAAAAAATGTTTTTCTTTTAAATCGCCAAATATCCTGTAACCCTTTACGTAAACATAAATTCCAGCCACTTCCAAAAGCTGTTCTTGGTAAGTTCCGCT